>JAQLOM010000003.1:7387269-7397394 GCA_030068315.1 Chrysichthys thysi
CAGTTGTATAAATAAGATAAATGTAAGTCGCTCTGGATAAGAGCGTCTGCCAAATGACTGTAATGTAATGTAATGCATCAGCCAAGGTGACCTTCTCTACAGCTGTCTGCAGTGACCTGAAAAAGCAAGAAAGAAATAATCTGTAGAACATGATGGCCTAAGGGTAGCACCAACTCGGCAGAGATCGGGAGACTAGCTTTACTTTGGGTCATTAGCCACAGTTCAGCAATGTGCTTTTAATACTTTTAAAGTAAAGACGGTGGAATGCACAGTGGTATGATGAGTGAGTCCGATTCGGTTTACTAATATGTGCTGCCTTCCTAGGGCTCATCCTAAGTGGAGAAAAGCTTGCGCATGCTTGGGGAAACTATACCAGAAGTCACGGATTTAGTGATATGCTGCATGTCTCTTAAAGCTTGACAAGAATGTGACCGCTTCACCTCCTGTTTCTGTCCAAATTATTCATGTCCTGTTTTACAGGAATTCCTCAAATAACCAGATGATGTGTGTATCAAATCTTTTCTTTAAACGGGACAGTGTGAAGATCGCTAAAGGCTGAATTATTATTTTTGTGACGTTATTCGGGCAAAAATGCCTATGAGGTGGATTTCTTTTCCATTCCTGGTTTCATCTTCCCAAGGTTGTTGATGTCTTTGTAATGCGAGACGCACTGGACATGGTTATGACTTGGCATATTTCACATCATCCCCCTGTATACCGAGCACCAATTGTTTAGACTTTTTTCAGAGGTAAAACCCAAGGAAGGTCAGATGAAGAGCAATCATTGTTTAAGAAGTACTGCACTCGTTCACCCCAATTCCCTGAGGGTTGCGGTTTTGCACGATTGCAACAGAGATACAGAGAAGCACAGGGACCAAAAAAAACAAAACAAAAAAAAACTCCAAGGAAAAGGGGATAGCTAAGAATTTGACATTTTTCTCCTGCCAGTTTAGGTCCGTCATCACTTTTTCCCCGCGTATGCTTGATTTGGAAAAAGCGTCCCAATAGTAACACAGCCTGGACGGTTGGTGTCCTGAAGGGGAAGGAGGGATGGGGTGGGGGCAGGAAATGAAAACTCCATCTAGGAACAATGCAGTAATGCAGCAGTCACCTGAAGAACGAAGAGAGATGTAGACTTGAGACCTGGGAATTTCTTTCGTGTTTGGGAATTGTCCATCGTGTTTGGCTGATTTCCATGGTTTTATTGCGTTAACAAAGTGTTTTCCCTTTTAGCTGCCAAAGGATATTTGTCAAAAGAGATGGCATGATAACAGGCTCTAACAAGCCCTGTGAGCCGTGACCAGGTCCTTAAGGACCCTAGATCTCCGGTTCCACACACACACGCGCGCGCACACACACACACACACACACACACACACACACTCCCTTCAGGGCCCCAAGTCCACAAGGCTTCTCTGGAGTGCTGTGTGAAATTCTACTCTCCTCTGCCCCAGTGAGAAACTGCAGTGAGGCGGAAGGACAAGGCTACAGCATAGCAGGGGAGGGAGTGTGTTGTTGCACCACCTAAGGTCATTTAACTCCAGTAATCTTTAATTAATCCTAAAACGAAGCCCCCAATGCACTTTCATGACCTTGAATTGATTTCTTCTGGTGGATCAAGCTTTACAGTCACCAGCAGCTATGTTGCAAATTTGCGTCGAAAAATAAAGTTTGCGTCTGTGTGAGGGCAAATGTTCATGCATCTTTTTAGATTTTTGTTTGACGAGTGAATTGAAAGTGGTTTCCAAGTAAAAAGGTAGAATTGCGTCTTGCAGCCATGAAATGCATAGCTTAAAAAAGAAATGCTTGCATAGCATTTTTCAAAGATTGGATCATAGGATACAAAAAATAATTTGTAGCCAGGGTCTTGTTCCAGTGTGTAATAAAGTACACTTTTTTCATTATAATTGCTATGCACATTTCTAATGAATGTAGTTCAACTCCAAATATAATAGGTCAACTTTTGTTAAACATATTTATTTGTTGGAATCATTGGCGCTTTTCATAGTGAAACCTATACCACCTACAGAAGACAAATCAGTTATAATGTCTCTCGATGGGCACCCTTTGTAACATTAAACATTGCACACAATAATTTGAAGTCCTCTTAAACTACAGGTGAAACTAGTTCGAGCTGATCTAACAAGAAAGAAAGGAATATCGGTATTTTTCTCTTAGAAATGTGCTGGAAAGATTGGAACCCTTAGGAATGTTTAAAATCATTGTAATAATTCTTATAAAAAAAAAACAGCAGCAAAAAAGAAACATTGATTCATTTTTTATGACGCTTATCCATTAAAGGTCACAGGGAAGCTGGAACCAATCCCAGGTGACTTTGGGCAAGAAGCAAGGTACACCTTGGACCAGTCACCGATCTGTCACAGAGCTAACACAAAGACGAACAACCATTCACACTCACGGTCACACCTACGAACAATTTAGAGTAGCCAATTGACCTAATCTGTATGTCTTTGGACTGTGGGAGGAAACCCATGCATGCACGGGGACAACATGCAAACTCTCGAACCTTGGATTGGATCCAGGACCTTTTTGCTGTGAGGTGATGGTGCTAAGCACTACACCACAGTGCTGCCCCCAAAATAAACAAGCAAATAATTGCTCTCTGACCTCAGGAACTCGAGGGTGCACACCCTTTGCCACGCATATCCATAAGAACCAAAGAACTCACAACACAAAAGAGACCGATCAGGTAAAAGTGATATTGTGGCAAAAAATTTCAGACATCTGAACCAGTTGTAAATTTGCCAGGAACTGGAGCTGTGAGTACACTGTCCCCCCACAGAGTGAGGAGGATGGTGATTGAGGGGGAAAAAGCCCAAAGATCCTTTGTAGAACTGTACATGGTTGTAGATGCCACATTTATAAATCAACTGTTCAACACAACTTTCATAACAGCAAGCTGTTTGGAAGCGTTAGAGAAAAGAAACCCATTATTATTATTATTATTATTATTATTATTATTATTATTATTATTAGCTTGTTTTTATGATGGGTGCCAATAATTCTAAAGGACATTGCATTGTAACGTTACTATGTTGTAATACTTCTTTTTTTTATTTATTTATTATTATTTTTTTATTGCATTAACAGAGTTTCCTATTTCCATTAAAATTGAATTCAAGTTAAATGTAATCTCAGTCTTGGACACTGAGAGTATCTGATGCACTTTATGGCCAAACGTTTGTGTGTACCCGGCCATCACACGCGTATGCTTTTTTTTTTGCATCCTGTTCCAAATTTAGTCCTCTTTTGTTGCTAGAATAGCCACCTTTCTAAATTAAGGGACAAGGCTGTTGGGATTTGCACTCAGTCAGCCACAAGAGCATTGATGTTGGGTGAGAAAGTCCTGATGCACATTCAGTCTTCCAGGTCATCCTAAAGGTGTCCAGTGGGGATGAGGTCAGGGCTTTGTGTAGGACACTTGAGTTCTTTCACTCCATCTTTGGGAAACCATGTCTTCATGGACTCCACTCTGCGTACACAGGCATAGTCATGCTCGAACAGGTTCAATCCCTTTATTTCCAGTGACGGGAAATAGTAAAGCTACGAAATACTAAGACATATACAATTGTGTGCTTCCAACTTGTTGGCAAAGGTTTGGGGAAGAACCCCATGTAGGTGTGATGGTCACGTGTCCTAATGATTAAATTAAATGGCCCAAATGGACAGACAGGAGCTCAGCTGAGTGTATTTGCAGATATTCGCAGAGCTTCACAGGGGTTTGAGGAGTCCAAGCTTGGGAACATCTTTACATTTAGACAGCTAGTGGAGTGCAGATCCATATGTAACCAAGGAGGCTCTGGAGCAGAGCAACATGCCTGTTGCTTAGTAAATCTCCTGGGCTGATTCCACTTCTGGGCTTTATAGTGCATGCAGAAAATTTTATACTCCAATATTGCATGGCCAGGTGCCTTTCTAATACGAGTGAACACCTTGCTACTGAAGGACACACCCAGATGATTTAACTGTGGTATGGACATGAGCAAATCACATGATGAGGCTTTGTTTAGAGAGTGATATCATAGTTTGTTGATATTAACATCATCTTCCTTTACTATGCCTGGGTGTGGAAGCAAAACGACACTGGGAATGAATGACATTTAGTGAAGAACAGACGGAGACAGAGGGACCTGACTCCAGCACTGAACGGAGGGAGTTATTGGTATAGCCGGTGAGATGACCGATTGCGAGTGAAGTCACTTCCTAGCAAAACATTTGTTTACTGTTTCAGGTGTTCTCTTCTGTGTTTTTCATTCTGCTCACGCTGTCCCCCGTCTGCTTTCTCCCTTTACTGCTATAGTAGCATCTGCTTCAATGCTTCTTAATTAATACGCTCTCGCAGGTGCTCCCGTTCTCTCTCTCTCTGTGTCTCTCAGTCTCTCTCCCTCTCTTTCTCTCTCTCTCTCCCTCTCGGGGATGGGTGCTGCTGTGTCAATAGCAAAACAACAGAACTGGCAGCTGGTGTATTCACACAATGTGTTTGTGTGTGTTTCAGTGCATAATCGCACATTTGTTCGTCGGTGTGTGTGTATGTGTGTATCTGTGAGTGTGCGTATGACTCTCAGTTACAGCTCTCAGTTCAGGGACTCTGGAGCATCCATGATCAGAAATGAGGAGGAAAGTGAGGCTTTGCTTCTTTTAGGAAAATGCACATTATTTTTCGTTGCTTTTCAGGAGTGAGATTCGTAGTTTTGCCAGTTAGTCGTTGTCGCATCCAGTGAACACTGAACTATTTGGAAATCATGGATTTGGGTAACATGAGGAACATGCTGCTTAAGGCCCACGCCTCCATTTTGGAGAACACTCTTATGGTCGAAAATCTTGAATCTTTCATGGATGTAAGTAAAACTGTCAGGCTGTCCTGTTAATCATTGCTAGTTTAGGTGGAGCTTGGTTGTGCTGTTTTTACTGAAGTGCAAGGCTGGATGATTTAGCTCTTGCGTTGTTTTTTCATCAACGTGACTCACAAAATCTTTACAAAAAAGAGCACGTATGCTTAAAAAGCTTCTTGGAACATGACACATTGTGCGATTGGCTCTAGTACTAGTTTCTAGCAATCGTGAACAGCGATGTTATTTGTATAACCTACATTAAAGGTGACGAACACAATGGCACACAAGCTAAAATGCCTGGTGTTTGTAAGTCTGACCCAAATAGGTAATTTTGTTTTTGCGTCTTGCCTGTTTTATATTTACCGTCATGCAGAGGATCTCCGAACATGACTTCATTTTATTTTATTAGGATTGTCTTTTAATGATTATCCTTGTTCTCACATATGACGAGAAGATGGTTTGGGAATTTCAAAATAAACACTACTGTTGTATTACTATAGAAGACTAAAGAGTTTTAGTGTGGTAATAAGCTGGAGCACTGCTAAGGAGTAACCAGAGCTCAAAGGTTTTATGGACATTTAGCTCTCTCATGTGTTGTGGTTTTAGGACATCATCATATCTTCTGTTTTTATAATTCGTTACCTTATTAGTTAGTTATTGAGACCTAGCCTGTAGTCTAACATCCTGTATTACGTTGGGGAAAGAGTATTGCCTCACAAATCCATGGGGGTCTAGTTCAATCCCGTGCTCAGGTTATTATTTGTACATGTTATAATTTTTGTACGTTCTCCCTGTGTCCACCTGGGTTTCTTCCAGGTTCTCTGGTTTCCTCCCACCTCCCAAAATCATGTCAGTAGGTATGTTTGTGACTCTAAATTGCCCCTAGGTGTGATTTGTGTACGTGCATGATGTCCTGCGATTCACCTGTGTCCCTTGAAGGGTGTGTTCCCTCCTTGTGCCTGTGTTCCCAGGATCCACCATGACTGTGGCCAGGATTTTGTAAGGAGTTACTGAAGAAGAATGAAATATATTGGGGTCTCATTAAAAAGTTTTGTTAGGAAAGAACAAGCAAAATAAAGCAGATTGTGAAACTTCATCTTAAAACACTGCGAATGTGCAGATAAGCACTGAATCTGCTCAGAGGTCTGTTATTGGTTTTTACATTTCAACTTATTTTCAGCTCTGAGCTCTAGTGGTGATGTCATGTATGTTTTTCTGCAGGGCACTGGGAGGGTCTTCAATGGGTGTGTGCTGGAGTGTTCATGTTGTGATGCATCTTCTCTCTGTCTGTCCATCTCTCTCTCTCTCTCGCTCGCTCGCTCCATCTCCCTTTGGGGGTGTGTCAGGCGGTGGGCAGCGACGGTGTGCGGGCAATGATGGAGAGCGCCCTGACAGCCAGGGACCGGGTGGGAGTCCAGGACTTTGTCCTGCTGGAGAACCACACCAGCGAGGTGGCTTTTATTGACAACCTGCGCAAGCGCTTCAAGGAGAACCTCATCTATGTAAGAATTTCTTCTCTCTTATTCCTAATAAACGTCAAGGTTCTTGGTGCTTTTATTCTGCAAAGGAGCAACATTCTTTTTCCTCTTTTGAATAGACATACATTGGCTCAGTTTTGGTGTCGGTGAATCCTTATAAAGAGCTGGAGATCTACACCAAGCAGCATATGGATCGGTACAGGGGCGTCAACTTCTATGAAGTCTCCCCTCACATGTGAGTTATTATTCTGTCCAGTGGTACTTTACAGTGCCTTTTATAAGTATTCGCCCATCAAGGGCCCCCCCCCCCCACACACATTTTGTAGTCTTTACAACCTAGAAATGAAATTGACTTAATTATTTTGGGTTATTTGTCATGAATCTACACAAAGTACAGTACATTTCAGTACAAATCCCAAAACCTTTAATCGGACAGAGCCTGAGTAATTTTTTCCAATAAGAATGAGCAGAAATATCAAGATTCAGTCGTGCAAAGCTGACAGAGACGTATCCCAAAACCTGTAATTGCAGACCCAACATATGAAATGGTAAAAAAAAAAATCCCTGTTAACTTTATTTCAGATCGTTTAAGATCTGTAACCTCTAGCATCCAAATACTCACAGAATATGATAAAAACCTTTTGTTGGAATAATTCATTCATTTTCATTATTGCCGGATCACCATTTGCAAAAGCCATTACTGTAGTAATGGTTAACAGATGATATATTGTGCAGCCCAAATCCATGCTTCTCTTCATTTCCATAATCTCCCTCTCACTGACACAGCAGTAACGTGTTTGCCCAGGCTGTATTGGCAGTTGCTAAGAGCTCAGTCGAATCTGACATGAGGGGGGAGTGTAGTGTGAAGGTGTGGCTTTTGCACATTCCCATTCGAACTTCGTGAGTCCTCCATTTTTGAGGGAGTGAGCAGAGAGCAGATATAGATAGATAAGAGGGAAGGTATGCTCTATGAGTGAGATTCCTGCACAGTGATGTAATGTGACTCTCCTTGCATTCTCGTCACAGGGGCGTGTAAGCACTGAAATTGTGGTGGTGGTGTGAGGCAGGCTGAAATAACAGGCCTTCATTAGTGCCATTCCTGTCTTCATGGTATGACTGATAACACATAGCTCTCAAAGGCATTTTCCACTGGGCTCCTGAGTGGAGCCACTGACGAGCGTTGGCCTTATCATCTGGTGATTGCGAGTTAGCAGCCAAGAGAGCAAAACTGGCCAGCAAAACTCTCTGGGAGCATGGGGTGGCATCTCTCTCTCTCTTTCTTTCTCCTTTCTATCAATCACAGCAACAGAAGCCAATAATGGGCATCTGTGAGCTCATGCATGCAGAAGTGGGTGAATATTGCTTTCTTCAGAGTGTTACATGCCCCTCCATGTTGTTGTATGAGCGGGAGGATGTGGTCACCATTCCTAGTTGGCAGCTGTCAATTGATTGGGAAAAGCTCCCTAATGGGTGGGAAATGGCCATGATAAATACAGCGAGAAAATCGTGAGGAGGAGGAAAATAAAAATAATTCACCAGCAACCTTTAAATTAATATTCCCTAAATTAATATTGTATTGTTGTTCACTACAGAACGAGCATTGAGTTTGTCTTCCCAGCACTTCTCTCTCCTGAGATCCATTCCATTTGATTGTGAAACAAAAAAATGTTTGGGATAACTAGAAAGTCAAGAGCAATACATGTAAGGAATATGGCAATGTTGTATTGGGGAATGAAGTTAAGACAAAAAGTACAACTTGTCATGTTAATGAAAAACCATAAAACTCTCATAAAACACAAAGGAACAGCTTTATCTCTGAATCCTGCAAAACACTGACACTGGAGATGCATTCCAGTAATACTTAATGAATGTCTTCTCACCAAAAAAAAGCTTGACAATATTAACAATGACATGTATATTCATCCAATTTGTGTGAAACGTTTGCCGTACAGCAGATACTGTAGGAATTGTACCCTATTAACTCTGTCATTTGTGTCAGAGTTCTGTCAAATCAGATTTGAGAATTGATAAGTGCTGTGGTTTGTTATTTTTACTTGTTGAGCTATCGTGCGTCCTCTTCTTGGTGTAGATATGCAGTGTCTGATAATGCATATCGCTCCATGCGGACGGAGAGACGGGACCAGTGTATCCTGATTTCCGGAGAGAGCGGTGCCGGGAAGACGGAGGCATCTAAGAAAGTTCTGCAGTACTACGCGATCACCTGTCCTGCCAGCGAACAAGTGCAGACCGTGAAAGACCGCCTACTGCAGTCCAACCCTGTTCTGGAGGTGACCCGCATCCTGCAAGGATTGATATTAGCATTTTAAGAATCAGCAAGCAAGCTACTAGTGTCCATAAACCTTCAGAATAATCTACGCAGAATGCTAAATTGTTGCATATATGCATATAATATATGAGAGAGAGAGAGAAGCCAGGGTCTATGAGTATTCATAAATATGCAACTTCGAAATGCCCACATAAACGCTCATCATCTTTAATAGGTATGAGATGCTTAATTGCCACTTAAGTAACTTGGCTAGCTAAGTATGATTTCTGTATCTGAAAGTCAGTTTGCCTGCATTTTCAGTGACTTGTTTATCAGTGGTAAAACCAGTCAAACATACAACCCAACATAAAAATAGGCTGTGTCAAATATGATACTCAGAAAGAACTATTATATATAGACATCTAACAGAATTGTACAACCTGAATTCCAGAAAAGTTGGGATGTTCTTTAAATTTGAATAAAAATGAAAACTGAAAGACTTTTCAAATCATATGAGCCAGTATTTTATTCACAACAGAACATAGATAACATAAAAAATGTCTAAACTGAGAAATTTTACGATTTTATGCACAAAATGAGTTTATTTCAAATTTAATGCTTGCTACAGGTCTCAAAATAGTTGGGACAGGGTCATGTTTACCATGGTGTAGCATCTCCTCTTCTTTTCAAAACAGTTTGAAGACATCTGGACATCGAGGTTATGAGTTTCTGGAGTTTTGTTGTTGGAATTTGGCTGCCATTCTTGCCTGATATAGGTTTCCATCTGCTGAAGAGTCCATGGTCGTCTTTGACGTATTTTTAGTCTAATAATGCGCCAAATGTTCTCTATAGGTGAAAGATCTGGACTGCAGGCAGCCAATTCAGCACCCGGACTATTATAATGGCTGCAGTATGTGGTTTTGCATTGTCCTGCTGAAATACACAAGGCCTTCCCTGAAATAGATGTCGTCTGGAGGCAAACCTTTATATACCTTTCAGCATTCATAGTTCCTTCGAAAACATGCAAGTTGCCCATACCGTATGCACTTATGCCCCCCATACCATCAGAGATGCTGGCTTCTGAACTGAATGCTCATAATACACTGGAAGGTCTCCCTCCTCTTTAGCCCGGAGGACACGACGTCCATGATTACCAACAAGAATGTCAAATTTGGATTCGTCTGACCATAGAACACTTTTGACCCACAGCATACGACGGCGCTTCTGGAGCATGCTCAAATATGGCTTCCTTTTGGCAAGATGGAGTTTAGTTAGTATCTGCAGATGGTGTGGTGGATTGTGTTTACCGACAGTGGTTTCTGGACACGGCGTCCATGATTACCAATAAGAATGTCAAATTTGGACTCGTCTGACCGTAGAAGACTTTCCCACTTTGAAACAGGCCATTTCAAATGAGTCTTGGACCACAGGACACGACGGCGCTTCTGGAACAAATATGACTTCCTTTTGGCATGATAGAGCTTTAGTTGGCATCTGCAGATGGCACGGCGGATTGTGTTTACCGACA
>JAQLOM010000003.1:7405715-7417856 GCA_030068315.1 Chrysichthys thysi
GCACTGACCTGACTGTCCAGTCTAAAATCACTGTCTGTCCTAAAACCCAGATTTGTGACAAGATGCTTTCCATATTGAGCCAAAAGGCCCAAGTCCACAGGGGAGAGCCCACCGGTGCCACCAGGTCCAAAAACCACCACCTCATTTCTTCTTTTCATTGAAATTTAAAAAGTTAACTGCCAAACTGGTAGTTTAAGCCCTAAATGATGATCCCACATTATTTAAACATTTTCTGGACACAATTAAACACAAAGAAAACATTTGCAAGCATATAACATGGTGCATTTTGTGTAGAATCTGTAGAAACATCACATTTATAGCGAGTACTGTTACGGGTGAAGAACTGGATGTTGGCGAATGCTGGTTGCTTCTCCCCAACCGTACACATCGTAGCCAGCAGCCAATCATAACCAAGGTTAAATGAATAGGGCATTCCGATTGGCCAGACTCGTTCCTCCAGCCATATTTTTTTTTTCAGGATCCCCACACCACGTTTTCCTAAACAACGTTCTTTGTGCGTTCTTTGTCTCTTGTGTAAATATGATGTACACTGTACTGTATTTTTATATATTATTTAAATTTTTACTCCATTTGAATTAATGTTTATATTTTATAATACCAGGGATATCTGCAATCTTTTAAAAATATATTCTAAATAAAGATCCGCGAATAGCCGGGGGTGCGAAATGTGAACCGCAATATAGAGGGGGATTACTGTATCTCAACAGTGACCATTTTTATATTTTGACCACACTTAAATTTGTTCACCTGACTATTACATTTGAATTTTTCCACCTGACTAGGTGTCTGTTTTTGATATTTTGCTAAAAAATACAGCATGTAAAAAAAAAAAAAATAATAATAATAACTTGACTGTGGTCACAATCTAATGCATAATATACCTGTATGTAGTTTGAATTTAAAAATGTAAGTGTAGCACTGTAATCAGACCGCTGAGGCAGTCACCCGATAAATCTCTTCTCTGTTTGTTCAAAGTTTTGAGCAGTTCTGCATCAACTACTGCAACGAGAAGCTGCAGCAGCTCTTCATCGAGCTGACCCTGAAATCAGAACAAGAGGAGTATGAAGCTGAGGGAATCACGGTACGACTTCCGCATACGCATACGCATGCACACATACACTCCTGTTTCACGTCTACACTGGTCTACTGTGTTCAGAGTCATGGGAGAAGCAGTTGCTCTGAGACCCTATTATATGCCTGTTTTAAGGGTTGATTTTCGAGCTGCTTTGTGATGGAGCATGTGTTCTGTCCCATTTCTGTACTCGGACTATGTTGACCTCGCTCAGCATCATAAAATCATCACTATTAAAGAAAGCCTGCTTGTGAGCACTCACCCGGAGTGGGCCGCTTTTGAATTCCTGTCATTCTGCAGATATTTGCTTTAATAACTGTGTCCCCAACATGGAAAAGAGCGATTAAATGTCAGTCCTGTTCTGAGATGTTTTTCTTTCTCTGTTTGCAGTGGGAGCCTGTGCAATATTTCAATAACAAGATTATTTGTGATCTCGTGGAGGAGAAGTTCAAAGGCATCATCGCTATCTTGGTGAGGTTTTCTCTGAAAATATCCAATATTAGCAACGTGTTGTCCAAGTTTAAACATGGTTCTTCCTTTTGAGTTATACATTCACCACTGGTTAAGTTTTTGTAACCTTTCTCCCCCGCTATGACACACAAGCATATTTTCTCTTTTTTTGTTTTTTTTTTTTGGGCATACACTCACTGGGCACTTTTAATAGACACACATGTACCCCTGCTCATTCATTCAATTATCCAATTATCAGCCAATCGTATGGCCATGGAACAATGCCTAAAATCATGCGACTGCAAAATGGTGAAAAAATGCAATTTCAGTTATTTTGAATATGAATGTGTATGAAGTAAGAATTTTCATGCAAAATAGCCTTGAGGGTTTACACAGGATGGTGTGAAAACCAAACAAAAAGAATAATTGAGAATTGTGACCGTGACTGTCGGTTTTGTCCCATGTTATAGAGCGTGGTCAGAGGAGAACGGGCAGATTGTTTTGAGCTGAAAGGAAGGTTCAAATAATTCAAATAAACACGCTTTGCAACCATAGTGAACAAAAAAGCATCTCAGAATGCACAACACAATGAAACTTGAGGCAATATAGGCGCAGGAACACCAAAACCAGATAGTTGAAGACGAGAGAAACATCACCTGGTCTTGTTCCTATTAAAGTGGTCATATATTTGTGTGCTTTGTGTCTATTTTTTGGATTTATAGATGTTAAATGTTTTAATCTGTCACTTTCTTTGTCTCTCTCTCTCTCTCTCTCTCTCTCTCTCTCTCTCTCTCACTCATTCTCTCTTTCTGTAGGATGAGGAATGTCTGAGGCCAGGAGATGCCACTGACTTAACTTTCTTAGAGAAGCTAGAGGGCACATTAGGAGGCCATGCCCACTTCTTAACGTCAGTCCTACTTCATTACAAAATGCGCATCAGAATACTCCAGTGTTTTTTTAATTTAATCGCTGTTTTATCACATTTATAGCGTATGAGTGTTTCTTCTGTTTACACAAAATGCACCCGGAGCCTGAGGACAGTTATTGCATTTTGTTAATAAACGTGCCAAATGCGTGACCACCTAATGCAAATTTAAAACTACAACCATTTATCCTGCAACATCATGCTTAATTCACTATATTTTTAGATCATAGTAGTGTATAAACACCTTCTGCCTCTGCATTGTTCTCCGTTTCAGTCATAAGCTGGCTGACGGAAAGACCCGCAAAGTGATGGGTAGAGACGAGTTCAGGCTGCTGCATTATGCCGGAGAAGTCAACTACAATGTCAATGGTGAGGGAGTATGCAGAGACACAGTCACTGAACTAGAGGACAAGCTAACACCCAAGTCAGGAGTTCTGTTTCGAGCTGATTCTCAGACTCTGCTCAGCAACATGTTTACTGACCCCTTTGTGTCATTTCTCACTCCCAGGCTTTCTGGACAAGAACAATGATCTCCTCTTCAGAAATTTGAAAGAGGTCAGTGTGTGGGTCTGGAGCCTTTGAGAAGTATGACTAGGACAATTCACAAACATTGTGTTGTAGCTCCATTTTCGCTGATCTAACTTTGTGACATAATGATGATTATCCTGGGGTCTGCGATTGTGCTCAACACAGGTGATGTGCATGTCAGAGAACAAGATCCTCAAACAGTGTTTTGACCGCGAAGAGTTAACAGACAAGAAGCGACCAGAAACGGTAAGAAAAGAAACGACTTTCTGGTTTGCATCAAACCGTTAGTTCTGACTAAACGTGATCTAAATTCGAGTGATGTATAGGGGAATCTCTGCTAGGTGCCCACATTGTAAGGAATGCCCTGACTCTTAGGTCACACTCGTCATTGTGTGTGCGTGTGTGTGCCCACGCTGCAGTATGCCATTGGCTGAGAGAGAGTGGGCTGCTGCTGATGATGTGGCGAAGCTGTTTGTATGCATTGTTGATGGCTATCCTCTCCCACACTGTCACCGCCTGGTTGGATCTGCACACTGGGACGTGTGTTCTTCCAATCCTTTACTCCTCTCATTCTCTCTTTCTTTCCTCTATTTCGGTTCCTCTGTGCCTAGACGGCTACCCAGTTTAAGAACAGCCTGGCCAAGCTGATGGAAATCCTCATGTCTAAGGATCCGTCAGACGGGCGCTGCATCAAGCCTAACGATGCCAAGCAGGCTGGTGAGGTCCTTGATTATAGTGTGTGTGTGTGTGTGTGTGTGTGTGTGTGTGTGTGCGCACGTGCTTTGCTTGCTCAGATGATGTGGTTGCCTTATTAGTTCTACAATCCTGCTTCAGTTCTGCGATTTGGTGATGAACAGCACAACCATGTGGTGAAATTTTTGGTAGAAGTAATGAAAAATTATTTCCCAGTCGTTATACGGCTGTTGTTTTCTGTCCACTGTCCGTTCACTTTGCAAGCTTTGTATTGTTCGTTGTTGTTGGGTTTTTTTTTTCCATGTTTCCTTTTATCTGTCTTTACTATTTTTCATTCAGTTTCATTCAGCACTGTTTTTATTCTCAAATCTAATGGGTCAAAATGGGGTAGCTCAGGTGTTTAAGACACTGGACTACTGATCGGAAGGTCGGGAGTTCAAATCCAAGCACCTCCAAGCTGCCACTGTTGGGCCCTTGAGCAAGGCCCTTAACCCTCAACTGCTCAGTTGTATAAATGAGATAAATGTAAGTCGCTCTGGATGAGAGCGTCTGCCAAAGGACAGTAATGTCATGTAAAAAGTGTTGGTGAATTTTCAGTAAAAGCAGCTCTGACAGTAGTAGTGTCGGTTGTAAATAATACGTATTTTAATTTGCTTGGGGTAAAATGTTTTTGTAGTAACTTTCAACAGCACTTCTCTGATGGAGCCCTTAATTTTAAGAGAGAGAAGAAAGGAGCTCTGCTATGGCATTATGTTTGTGGGTTGTGTGATGGGCTGGACCAGATTATTTTTAGTGCGGTATATCAATAATGAGTGGTTGAACATTTGTAGAATTTATAAGGAATCATAATGGTAACCAGCAGATGAATCGACTAGAGTTTGGAATTGAGGTCACAGCAAGGTCTGAAATATTTTTTTTTCCTTCAGTTGCTTCATTCCTGTTTGAAGTATGTTTTTAATGTATCTCAGGCACACACACATTTCCAAGCAAAAAGGCTAGACTGGTTGGAGGTGAAAGCATCCCTGTTTTTATATCAAGAATTTTTTTCAAGTTGGAGTAAACTGTGATCTTTTGAACATCGTGTGTCTTTGCAGGCCGATTTGATGACGTTCTGATCAGACATCAAGTGAAGTACCTGGGCCTGATGGAGAATTTGAGAGTAAGGAGAGCAGGCTTTGCCTACAGGCGTCGCTATGAGGTCTTCCTCCAGAGGTCAGCATTTCTTCCTGGATGTCTTTATCTACTTGTTTAAAGCCAAAGGGAAATGTAGTCGTTGTTCCCATACAAATAAAGTAAATAGAGTGTCAGCACTTTCACTTCCTACGTAATGTTTCATCACTGGGGGATTTTGGTGCAACCATTGGCCAACACAGCCTTGTGGTGTATTATTAGGTTTGGCCAGATGAAGTCGGTGTTATAGATTGTCTTATGTGTTGTTTTACCACAGGTATAAGTCGCTGTGTCCGGACACCTGGCCCAACTGGGACGGCCGCTTGGTAGACGGAGTTTCCACACTTGTTAAGCACCTGGGTTACAAACCTGAGGAGTACAAACTCGGCAGGTTTGTTACACCCCAAAAAGCCCCTTTTCCAGATGCTTCCACATGTTTTTTTTACAAAGCTGATTTAAAAATGTGACCACACATTTCAAATTTCAATTTTAGGACCAAAATCTTCATCCGTTTTCCAAAGACCTTGTTTGCAACAGAAGATGCATTAGAAGTCAGAAAGCACAGTCTCGGTAGGAACCTTTTTAGTGTGTGGGTGAATATTGGTATACAGAATACAGACAACCCATGGAATAACCTCATAGCAAGACTGTGTGCTGTATATGATTTTGATGGGCTTATGCATGATGTAACGGCGTGCTTATGACTTAATGTGTGTGCATTTACAGCCACCAAGCTTCAGGCAAACTGGAAAGGCTACGGTCAGAAATCCAAATATCAGAAAATGAGACGATCAGGTGAGGCTTAAAGGAGGAAGGAGTTCTGGTCATGCCTCATTTCTGGCATTTCATGAAGACAGAATAGTTTCATTTTGAATGTCTAAGTAACTTTTGTTTCTCTTGTCCAAAAGGAAATTGACCACTTTACTGTTCTTGCTCTGCAGCCATCCTGATTCAGGCCTGGTGGAGGGGAATTTTGGCCCGTAGGAGAGCATGTCGCAGAAGACAAGCTGCTGACACCATCCGCAGGTCTGTCTGCTTCAAGACCTTATGGTGACCTCACTCCATTTTTTTTTTTTGTGTTAGGAATGCATAATAAGGTTGAAGTCATGACTAAGATCATAGTTATTTTTGCTCAATATTGAAATAGCAGTTTAGGAGCAAACTAACCATTGTCACAAAGTTATTTATTCTCAGTTTTTAAGTTCTTCACATTTACCAGTATCCTAGTCAGTTGTGTTGGTTTATCATGAAATTGGTTAAAATAGGATTAAAATTTTTTTTTTTCTACAGCCCTAATTAGTATTGAGCTCACACCATGGCTCACACAATACCATACTATGAAGTGTAAATTAAAAGTCCTGCTGTTAAATGAAAAAGGCCTCTGACCTGTGTTCAGATTCTTTCCACATTAAGAATAGGGGATTGGCTTTTTGAATATATGCCCTTGTGATCACAAGAATTTACATTTTTAATGCATATTCCTGGATGTGAATAATGCGTAATGTGTTGTAAACATGGGTATTCATGGCATAGCAGTGAAGCACACACTGACTGCATGAGTCATAAAAAAGGGCCATTTATTATAAGGAACCTTGTGACAATTAATATAATAATTTAGTTAGAACATCGTGACGATGACTAGTAATGTCGCAAAAATGAACTTCCTATCAGGAGGCCATTTTTCTGGTGCCTTGTGTCTCACATACTTCAATTACTGTGACATGGATCATCTTTTTGACAGGCCCTGTTATAACAACTATAAACAGTTTTTCTTTACCAGCCTCTATTTTTCTCTCACTTGAAGTTCAGTGCGTGAAAACTTGAAGGGGACAGCTTTAGCCCATAATATTACTAAGCTGTGATACTGAAGACTCCTTTCAGAAGTGCTAAATAAATACTTTCTTCTCCGAAAACACATCAACAGTGACTCACTTTTCTCATGTTTAATGTGGAGCATCTGCTGTACAAATCATTTGTGCATTGCTACTGCAGAAACGCTAACATATTAGAACAGAAATAATTATAATCTGTACTGCTGGTACTACCAACAGAGCTGCAGGAGGTGAAAATGATTCGCCACCGCTTGACCAATCAGAATAGAGAACTGAACAGCGCTGTGGAATATAAACTTTATCAAGAGATTCATATACATTTACTGTTCAACAAGATCTGTTCATTATCAACAATTTACTACAAATATTTGTAGCCAGGCTTTTATTTTGATTAAAATCTTGCCTTTATTATAGATTCATTAAAGGATTCATGTACCGTCACCAGCCACGCTGTCCTGAGAACGAATATTTCCTTGACTATGTGCGCTACTCGTTCCTCATGAAGCTACACAGAAGTTTGCCTAAATCAGTACTGGACAAGAGCTGGCCTACACCACCCCCTGCCCTGACTGAGGTTTGACTACATTTCCTATTACCCCGCAATTATTTTTACATGTACTGGATACAGTATGGAGTGGATATGATTTATGACGGTGCATGGTCATATACCAGGCCTCAGAGCACCTGCGCAAGCTGTGTATGCAGAACATGGTGTGGAAGTACTGCAAGAGCATCAACCCAGAATGGAAGCACCAGGTAGAGCACTGAGTCATTACTGCTTTAAAGTTCATAGAGGATTAATCAGACTTTCCTCATTCTGACTGGGCTAAATATGAGCGTCTTTTATTTTCCCTTTCATTGTAGTTGGAGCAGAAGTTGGTGGCCAGTGAAATCTTTAAGGACAAGAAAGACAACTACCCCCAGAGTGTTGCCAAACTGTTTGTGGGAACCAGGCTCAGTAAGTGTTTCTCTGTGCTGATGTTATTTTTTATTTTTTTGGGTTAAAAATACAAATTCTATGTGTACTTGTAAGTAAAAAAAAAAGGGGTTATTTTATTACAGTTTGATTTTCATGTATGGATGGATATTATTGTTGCATATTGTAATTTTATAGCAGTTATTTCTAACAAGCTTAATTTTTTTTTTTTTTTTTTTTTTTTAACACATTTGCATTTACGGTACAAGTGTGTTTGTGGGTTGTTCTCCTTCTTCTTCTTCGGCGGTGTCTTTCCCACTTCTTTGCAGGGTTAAAATATCTCACCAAAACACACTGCTCAGTCAGCTCCCCCTCTTCCTCTCCTCCTCCTTCTTCCATTGCCATGAAGTTGTGTTTGTCAGTACGTTTATGTGAATTTACAATGAAGTTAAACAAGGGCAAAATTGAGTGTATAGCAAAAGGTCCAAAATCCATTAGGACACTATTAGATAAATAGTGTCCCTCTGCTGTGTATCATAACATTTTATAATAATGTGTTTTGAAGTCACATGAGGGGTGTGTGTGTGTGTGTGTGTGTGTGTGTGTGTGTGTGTGTGTGTGTGTGTGTGTGTGTGTGTGTGTGTGTGTTTAGATGGGGAGGATATCAATGCTAAAGTGCTCCAGGCTCTGGGCAGTGAGAAGATGAAGGTATGCATTCACTGAAGGATGGGGTACAACTAGATGGTCATCATGACACCCACTTCGTTTTAACCAATTTTTGTTACGTTCTGTCAAAAAAAAAAAAGAAGAAATGCGTACCAAAGCCTACTATAACTGGCATGGTTAACAATGCTCTGAGCAGGATCATGAAACCAGCTTCCACCACAAACCATTTTAGCCTTCAGAAGAAAGATGATGGATACTGCATCCATCAAAATCACACAATACTTCTAATTCCTTTGCGTATAACTAATGTAGGAATCATTTTCAATATGGAGTTAAATCTAATGTGTGGCTCTTTCCAGTATGCTGTTCCAGTGACTAAATATGACAGAAGAGGATACAAACCACGTTCACGGCAGCTGCTACTGACTGGGAGCAGTGCCTTCATAGTGGAGGAGACTAAGCTGAAACAGCGCATTGATTACAATACTCTGAAAGGTGAAGCAGCAAATGAAAATAATATAGTAGCCTAACTAGTAAAATTGTAATACTAACAATTAGTGAGCATAACTAATAATTTCAGTAATAAATATTGACCTTCCTCTTTAGGCGTTTCTGTGAGCTCGCTCAGCGATGGCATTTTTGTTCTTCACGTTGCCTGTGAGGACAACAAACAGAAGGTGAGAGTATAAGAAGATTTGTGATGGATGGCTACAGCAGACTGGCTGGTGTAAAAATAAACAAAAAAAACCAAACATATAAACTGTTATGAATACATAAACTCGTATATCATTCATAGGGTGACGCGGTTCTACAGAGTGATCATGTGATCGAGACGTTAACCAAAGTGGCAATCTGTGCCGACAAGATCAACAGCATCAACATCAGCCAGGGAAGGTCAGCCTCATGCATGGTTACTTGATGTGAGAAATAATGGAAATGTTTGGATTCCCAGCAGCTTCTTAACTTGTTTCTTTTTTTTTTTTTAATCCTTAAACAGCATAACATTCACAGTGTGTCAAGGAAAAGAAGGAATGATCGACTTCGCTTCAGGCTCGGAGCTGCTCATCGCCAAAGCTAAGAACGGACACCTTTCAGTGGTAGGGCTAGGCACTATGCATCCATCTCCTTATAACTAAAACCTGGGGAAAACACCTGTAGTAAAGTTTAAGCTGGTGCCCTTTCTGCCAGCAGTTCAGCAGATGCACATGAAAGTAATCCAGAACTCATAAACAAGGTGTAAACTGGTTTGTTGTTTATTTAATGTGGTAATCCTCACAGATGAATAATTCTGATTACAAAGATCTGCATTTGCGTTGGATCTGGGGCAGATCTCAGAAAAGCCATCTTTACTGTAGTAGGCCATGCTAGCTTTGGTTGCTTGTGAATGACAGCTCGTCTGTTTTTGAATTGAACTGCAAATTTGTGCTGCAGTAGACAAATTCAATAAAAATAGCAGATATTTAGTATGAAACTTTAATCTCACAGATTTCCTCCAAATCATAAAAGGACAATAATTTAGCTGATGTAATAAAAATAATTAGCTGGTTAAACAATTAAGCAACAATTCTACAGTATTTGCACTAGTCAATATAAAGAAAAACTTGGGATGAGTGGACGTGTCCAAACTCATGTCCAAACTTTTTACTGGTGCTGTACGTGCAAATATGCAGCCTCATGTGTTTATCCTGCAAAGCCCATAGTCTAAGGTGCATACAGATATCTGAACATATTTATCAGTGAAACACAATCCAGAGTGTCTTATTTTGCAGACTGCCCCTCGCCTCAATTCAAGATGATGGATCCATCCTAAACCGTTGACGTGTCCCAGGGCTCCACTCTGCCAACGAGACGCCAGCCAGCCACACCAAAGGCTTCGCTTCCACTTGTGAACTTCCAGCAAACTAATCAATATTTATATTTCTGTGTTTTAGAATTTAATATTGTCTTATGCGTTTTATGATTTTTATATTTTGAAGCCAACAAATAACAATGTCTCAGTGCATATTTCTTGCACTGTGTATTTATCTTGCTTAATTTGGGGAACAATAATTTGAGGACTGAGAAGCTTCTGCCTTACGTACAAGGAAAATCAGGGTTAGCAGTAAGAATTTTTTTGATTGTTTCTGTTCACTTTTTTTTCCAGGGACTCAGAAAGCAGAATCAGCTTTTGCATTTTAGTTATAGTGAGAGAACATTACTTAATGTTTAATTTGAGCGGATAAAGTATTCCGTAGTAAAGGTTTCTTGATTCCGTCTTATATAAAAGCTGTACCAAATACTTTTGCACGCAGTAGCTTAATAATTGTGATTTGGTTTAATGTGGGAAAATGTATAAGGAAGCTGAATTGTTTAGTTGAGAGGTGATGCTAAGTACATTGAGAGCCCATGTTAAGTCTTTTGGAAATCTGAAGAAAGGAGTGATTTATCATGAATATGACCACAACGCAACCAACTCATCATGGTGATGGAAGACTGAGAGGATTTTATTCGAGCCAAGTTACACTGATCTGTTGGAATAGATTTGAATCTAGTATGCTCCTTTACACCAAATACTTTAGCCACTCTTTAATCCCTGTACCCTTTACTATGATGACATTTATGCAAGTTTTTATTTTTGATAATCACTTTAAAATGAATTTTTTTTTTTTAGATATTAAGGCAATGGTAAACATGTAGACTGTCTCTATGGTTTGATACCAGGCAATGTGTTATAGAATGTAATAATACCAGCCTATAGAATAACTTTACTCCAATTTCAGTAGTAAATAATCATCTCGCTCTTTATATACTGGATAAACAGTAACGCTGTTTTCTAACGCACATGCTACTTAGGCTAAAGATAAGCAGCTATTAGCTTGTGAAGAAGAAAATGGTAGAGAAGTATCCACAAAGAAGGGTTTGTGTACTGTATGTAAGCACTACTTTTGTGCACAATAAATATGGCATTTCAGGAACAAAAGTGCACGTTAGCACGATACAGACATGCACTTCATAGGAAATCAGGCACCTTTATACTGTGTATACAGTATAATCTTTGGTCTTGCCTTTTATAATATTGATTGTCAAAGGGTCACTTTTGAATGTGGAGCAAGTGCCTGTATCGCAGTTATTCTCACAGCAAATGTTAAGCTTTAAAGATGACACTATTAACCGCAACTGTAAAGAGCTAATCTAAGTGCCACGTGTAACATAGAACAAATATATAAAAATATATTTTTATGGTTATAAAATGTTCCCAACGCTGTCCTTGGAAAAGCTAAGATTAACATTTTCTTACTGCACCTAGCTTAGAGAAGCAGAATTGACACTTCTGATTTTGTTTTTTACGGTATGTGTAATTTAAAAAAAAAAAAAACCTGAAATGTTATTTGGATTTAAACTGACAATGTATCTACGCATAATAAAGCAGATTTCATAAATAAAGCTTTTGTCAATCGGCAGTCTATGTCCACTGATTCATTATACTGTGAGACATCAATGAAAGATCAATGTACAGCCAGGTCCTTAAATATTTGGACAATGACAATGAGTTAATGTTTGTTTATCTGGCTATTACAGTATGTAGAAATTGATATCCAAACTGGATGAACGGTACGAATTGCATCCTTTTTATACCATACATTCAGAAAGTATTTAGACCCATTTCAATTTTTCACCATTTGTAATGTTGCAGCCTTATTTTAAAATCAAATTTTTTTTTCCCTTCATGAATCTACATTCAGTACCCCATAATGACAGCTCAAACACGGAATTATAGAATCCTTTGCAAATTTATTCAAAAAGAAAAAGTCAAATATCACGTGGACGTAAGTATTCAGACCTTTGCTGTGACACTGACATATTTAACTCAGGTGCCGTCCATTTCTCT
>JAQLOM010000003.1:7454003-7466224 GCA_030068315.1 Chrysichthys thysi
ATGTTACTTAATCTGGTAATGAAGTTACGCTGTGAAATCGGTTTACTCCAAACTGCTGTATTGTAACCCCACCTGTGTGAACCCTACAGGTTTTTTTCTTTCTTTTTTTTTCTCCTTGTTATATGAACGTGACGGTCACGTGCTGCCGACCTGAAAGTCACGTGTCTACGGTCTGGGAGAGTTCATAGGGCGTGTGATAAATGATACCTGATTAACATTGTCTAAAATACCATTCTGAATGCTGACACAGCTTTTTGACATTTTTAAAACACTGGCACTATCCACTTTTAACCATCCCCCACTTCCTGGAAGACAAGCAGAAGGGTCGTTGTCATTAATTATTCTGGTTTTCCAGAAAATAATACATTAGCAGAGGAGTCCTGAATGTTTTTAGTACTCCTGGATCAGATCAGATGTGTGTTCTTTGCACCAACAGGACAATTGTACTTACCTTCACTTTTAAAGCCTAGATTAAATCCTGTAACTCTGTCTTGGTTGACTGTTTCGTAATGGAAACGTGCCTTGTGTCTTCCAGCCGAGTCATTCTTCCCATTTCTGTTGAAGAGGTAAGTGTGAATTTTCCACTCACCCATCCAGACCTTTAGCTCTCTTTTTGCTTCATGCAACAGGACAGGATTACTACCAACCCTGTGACTAAGTGTTCCCGTTCTACTCAGACTCTGGGAGGTTCCTCTGTGGGATATACTAGCCAGGCTTTTTTTTTTATATCCAGCGGAAATGGTCTCTATATGCACATAAGATGTCTAGTTATCTAACCATAAGTACAAACAGTGCTTATTAAGATGTAATCAAGTGTCCTAAACTTTTTCCTCATACTTTGTGTCCCCTTCGGAATTTTTTTTTTTTCTTTCTTTCTTCACATTGCCCATACAGACAAAGTTATGCCTACTATTTCCTTTTGGGGTTTAATACTTAAGAAACTAACTGATTCCCCAGTGGCTTCGCTCACTGAGTGCAAGGGGAAAAAAATTAAAATGCAGCATTTATAAAATAACTTTGTTAATTACCAATTTTATTTTTCAACAAATAGTGGTCATGTGTCATTTCCGTTTCAGAAGCGAAAAGAATTTTATATATTTAGGTCAAAGTTTTCTTGAATAATTACTTAACAAATAGGTGTTTACTTCTTTTCAATATCAGTGAAATAACTCTCACACAATAACAATTTGTAAAGACGACGATATAAAAATGGCATCCACAAACGAAGTGATTAGTTCAAATGTAAGCACTAGTTACGCTGTTTCGGATCATATGCACGTATATGTTCTGTGGTCATACATCATTTCCGTTTCAAACGGGAAAAGAATCTTAGATATATAGATATAATGATTCTCATCAGTGACTCATTAGTCCACAACCAAACATAAAATCAACCTTATGTGGAGTGGAAATGATGTAAGCTTTGTGTTTGTAGTTCTAGACATTTCTATGGGTATATGTTATGTTGCCTAAATATGGTGACCGTTACACGGCCCTCCAAAAGCTGCATGTTAGTTTATCACTCCCATCATTCAGTAAATGAACTTACAGTTACTTCCTTGGGCTGCCGATGTTTGAACCCGCACACGTTATGCATGTGCTACATGAATGTGGAAGGAACTGTGTTGTCTCCACTGCTCTGCAGTACCAGGTAGCCCAGCTCTACTCGGTCGCTGAGGCCAGTAAGAATGAGACGGGAGGAGGAGAAGGAGTGGAGGTACTGAAGAATGAGCCCTATGAGCAGGATGGGGAGAAGGGGCAGTACACGCATAAGATCTACCATTTGCAGAGGTATGCACATCACCACCAAGATCATGTAAACATGAAGTCTTGAACATGGTGGTTCTACTTGCGTGATGCTTTACTCAGTGCATTCGTTCTCTCTCACTGTCTCATGTAGTAAAGTACCAGGCTTTGTGCGAATGCTGGCACCATCGTCGGCTCTGAAAGTCCATGAGAAGGCCTGGAATGCTTACCCATACTGTCGCACAAGTAAGTCTCGCATATAAGCATTATGGTTTATTAAATTGCAAATAGTGACAAATACATTTACTCTGTGTTTATGTATGTGTTACAAATGCACTAATCTCCTTTAACCTCTTTCTTTTCCATGTGGTGTTCTTGCTCTGCACGTCTACAGTTCTCACGGTAAGTATCATAGCCATGACTTGTCCCAAAGTAGTTGATTTATACAAATAAGCATTCTTGTACCGTGTACTGCATTTGAATGTGAATAGAGACTATAGAATTATTTGAACTAAATAAATCCCCTTCACCTAGGTGTGTTTGTAAAATGCTGTTGCTGTTCTGTACTAACAATTAAGAGATGCACTGTTATTAATAATGCTTTGATATACTTAAGATACGGAATGTTCAGTAGAATTAAGTGTCTTTGAAATACTGCTGAATGGAAACTTGGAGAGATTAGAAGTTTTTTTTTATCACATTGTTTCTCTCTGTCCTGTAGAATGAGTACATGAAGGATAATTTTATGATCATGATTGAGACGTGGCACAAGCCTGACTTTGGTGATCAAGATAATGTAAGTGGCCAACCTTAAAATGAAGCTAAAAGTACCCAGACTAGTGCATATAACTTAAACCATTTAACTGTACTACAGATACAAATCATATGACCTTTTTATATTGTCCATTAATATGGAGGATATTTATTTATTTATTTGTTTGTTTATTTTTACTAGGAAGTGTTGAATCTTGTAAACAGAAGGTCAGTGTCGGTGTTCCCAATGTTAAATGACATTTGTGCAGGTACATAAGCTTGATGCAGAAGCATGGAAGAAGACCGAGGTCGTTTACATTGATATTGCTGACAGGAGTCAGGTCGAAGCTAAGGTGAGCACAGTGGATTGACTTTATTGTGTATAGATAATACAGAAAAGCCGACCTGTATTTTCTCTTTTGCCACTAGCCGTCACTCCATCTCGTCCATTCATATTATTAAAATATTTGCATATCAAGTGGTAAGAAGAGCGCTTATGCAGTCATAATTCAGTCTGCCTACACAGGTTTACAGAACCATCAAATTTACAAAGATGTTACCATTCATCCTGCCTGTGTTAAATAAAACCTTGATCACCGACCTGTAATGTCAGGCCTTGGTGTTGTTGCGTATCTCCAACTATGACTCACAGTAATGTCTTATAAGATAAATGACCATGACTTATATGAATCAAACTAAAGACCCAAAATGTTACATGGAATATAATGTCTTGGTCTAAAACACCAGCGTGTAAAGTCATCTCATGGTTTTTTGCAACTTGGCTTATCTGCATGAAGTCTCCCCGGTTTTTTTGCATATGAAAATCAGACCTTAAAGTGTGTGAAAGGTTGGAAGACTCAGCACAAGGAACATACGTGGTAAATTTTGGTGTTTAGAGCTATTATTTAGAAGTGATTATAGTGTGTGTGAACTCGTCACTTCTTCAGTAAGAAACTTACAGTTTTGAAGGTCCTCTGTGTAGGATTTAGGGGAGGATCTATTAGTAAATATGGAATAGAAATTTAATCAGTATGTTTTCATTAGTGTATAATTATCTGTAACTATGAATCGCTGAGTTTTTCTAAGCTTCGAATGAGCCCTTTATTTCCACATAGGCAGTGGGTCCACCTCTGTAGATTTGCCATGATGCACTGTACAATAGCCCACAATGGACAAACTTTTAGAGAACTCTAAAACCACGTTTCACATTTTTATTAGTGGCAGCGTGAATCTGGAAGGAAGACAAGGAAGAAGCCATAAGAGGAATCCGTGTGTGTTGGTGCTGGTTAACAAGTTTAAGAAACCAAATTTTGAAAAATTGAGGATCATGCTTAATATTTAGCATGGAAAAAGCAAGAAAGTGTGAATGTAAGTACTCAGGAATACACTGTGGGCATGGGACAGCTACCGTACGTTCTAATACATGCTTGGATAGGGACTGGTAAGGGAGGGGCATTTAGGTGGTTGAATCCCACATGGTGGACCTTAAAAAAGGACAAGTGAACAGAAGATCTAATTGTTTACAAATATAACTTAAGATGCATAAACACATTCACTGTTTGCCAGAAAGTCAGATTTTTTTTTTTTTTTGTCCCCCTCAAATCCTAACAGGACTACAAACCTGACGAGGATCCGGCCACGTTCACGTCAACAAAGACTGGAAGAGGACCTTTAGGGCCTCAGTGGCGTGTAGGTATAATCTACATTGACGTGACTGTTTCCAGCTGTTGTGTTCTTTAGAAATGAGTATTCACATCCACAGTGCTGTATCCAAGCTAAGCCATTTTTCACCCGTGTCTAATCCAAATGTAGACAGAGCTTCCTCAGAAGACCGACTGTCCTCACATGTGTGCCTATAAGCTTGTCACTGTCAAGTTCAAGTGGTTTGGTTTGCAAAACAAAGTGGAAGGTTTCATCCACAAGGTATGAGTCCAGACTGATCAAATATATCGTTTGTACAGCATGATAACTGTGTATTTGTATCAGTAAGCGAAATGTTCCTGTTTATTTATTTAACTGTTAATGACCTATTTTTAGTTGAATGTTTCATGTACATGATTATCTTATATACCCATGACACATTTACACTGATCTGAGAAATGCGACCATTTCTTTTCTCTTTTTTTTTTCTTTTTCTTTTTCTTTTTCTTTTCTTTTTTGGTTCTGTTGGGGATTTTAGCAAGAGAAGCGCTTGTTTACCAACTTCCACAGGCAGCTCTTCTGCTGGATAGACAGATGGATCGACTTGACAATGGATGACATTCGACGGATGGAAGAGGAGACACAAAAGGAACTTGATAAGGTGCATTGTGTTTCAATTGCTTTTAACTGATGGAAATGTGATACATGGATGCCTTTTGTTTATTACACAGAAGAAAGGATGATGTATATTATTAATAAAGACTGTTTTCTATGTAAAAGAAAGAATCAAAAAAGCCAACTAGTGTTGTATTTGCTAATGTTTTAGATTTCACTGTTACTTTAAATGATCACACCATACAAATGTGTCCTCACAGTCAGTTTTCACCTTTTTTTGAACTAGCAAAACTATATTTAAAGATGTTTTACTTTTTTTGTTGTAGTTTTCACAACTAAATTGAACACGTCTCATATTTTCTTCACCTTTAGATGCGAGAAAAGGACCCAGTAAAAGGCATGTCTGCCTCCGATGAGTAAAGGCCCTGCAGCTGGGACTGTGTGAGTATACTAAGGCTTCTAATTACTGGCATCAGGGAGAGTAATTGCTGCTGAGTGCTACATCACTGGCAAACTGAGACATCTTAACTGCTCCCAGTCTCGTCAGTCAGCTACTGACTGTGTGGTTAGGCTGTCACTGTCGGTTTATTGGAGATTCCAGAGGTGAGACACCACAGCATAATAAGGAGCGAAGCAAGGCTCTGCTGTCTTGAGCCGAAAGGTAGAATAGGAGGTGTCTTCTTGCTTACGTGAGAGATGGAAATTGGAGATGAAGTCAGCGCAGTAGAGGTGAAAGGTGTGGCGTCAACGAGACGTTCTCGCTCACTGGAGCGTCACTTAAAAGTGACTTCACTTATCAATGACGTGCACAGGTCTTTTGTGCATCACTGGATATAACAGATCAGCATAAGCACAATCTGATGTGATTATCACACTGAATTCAGTTCGATTCATTTTTATTTGTATAGTGCGTTTAAGAATGAACGTTGTCACAAAGTTGCTTTACAGAAATATATGAATTCCGAATGCAAATTTATAAACGTATCCCTAATGAGCAAGCCAGAAGCGACAATGACATGGAAAAACTCCCTGAGACAACAAACATGAATAAACATCAGTAAAAACGTTGTTGCACATGTATAAATATAGGTAGTCCTCAGGTTACGATGGAGATGCGGTCCAATATCCTACCGTAAGTGGAAAATGTTGCATGTCGAACCAGCCTAGCCTACCCAGGAGTCTTTTCCTGTAGGAGACATGCTGGGGCGTTTAGAAGACATGCTTTCGAATTAAAATTAGCTCTTGGAACGCACAGAAAACCGTGCGGTAATGACCTGTACAGTACACCGATACACAAGCTAACTCAGAGTGACAGAGTGAGGCATCACACAAGGCGAGTGACGCTTACGTCCGGCATTGTCTGAATGTATCGTGCCTCATTTGCAGTTTCGCTGGCCTGCCCACGAATCTTATATATTTTCCTAAGTATTTTACAAGTTTTAGCGTACCGCAATCGTCATCGTAACTTTGAAAAATCGTAAGTCAGGCCATCATAACTAGCAGAGCATCTGTGTATTGATTTAGTCTATAGAAGAGTCTGCATATCACTCTCCCTTTAAAATATGTGTAATCATCAGCTTTTTCCAACTTAAATTTAAATCTGTACCAATTGTTCTTCGTTCAGTTTTCAGTCTTGTATTTATAGTGCTTATTGTTGCTCCCTTAATTTATTTCATTTTCTGGAAAGGTGGAGCATTTATACTGTACTCCCATGGCAAAGAAAAATACTTCTCAATAGGATACACCTTGCATCCTCAGTCGTGGGCTCTCTTCTCTCGTTAACTAGTGGATTTAAAGGTTTAAAAATTCTTTAAAGTTGGCAGACTTTGATCAACTTTTAGGACAGAGGCTGAAATTTGTCAGATCAAGGAGACCTCAACTGGGATGCACCTGGAATCTAATACTGTCTTTTCGCACCGCAGAATACAAATTTCTTTCCATTCTGCCTGTTTCTCTCCACTTTCCATATGAAAGGTCAGAGCAGAGCACAGCATACTGGCCAAGAAAACATCTCTCACACTGCCATGGTAACCTCAATGCTAGTGCTAATCCATCGCTGATGGGACTGTACCTTTCTACTTTTAATATGGAGCCTGTAAGATTAAAAGTGCTTGATTATAAATGAACTGATCTATTACACTCTGGCCACTGTTTACGCATTATTAAAGGTATAGTATTATCTACCCCTTAAAACCCGTAAAAGAACAATAAAAAAAAAAAAAAAAACTTTGTAGCAGAACACGATGTGGCATGAGTGTAAAGCTACCAGCTGTCAGTCACCTCATCAACCACAACCTCAAATATCCAATAACTTCTACTATAAAACACATTTTGTAACCAGAACAATATGCAGATACTCACTAATGTGAAGAGGACTGACAGAATGTAACTACTGAGAAACGTCAGTAGTGTAAAATGAATTTATGTGTTGGAACTGGGACTAGAGATTAATGTCTATTTGGGTGGAGGTAAAATTGTGCTGCCGCAAACCACTAGAGGGCTGAGACACTCAGACACATTTGGGTTTCATTTTCTCAACTAATATCTTGTAATAATGTCTTGTGCGTGGCCACAAAAAATGACTCGTTTTATTTGTGATTTCTGACTAAATAAAACCTCAGCTCTTGAATCCATCATTACAATCTACTGGAGAATAACAAGGTGGTGAACAAAAACTTGCACAGAGCCTACATCCTGCATACTTTTTAGCCAAATCCTAATGTGGCGAAAATTAGAAATATACTAGTGTTGTGGATCATGTTAACACATTTGGTTAGGTATTCGGGATGGCAGGGGGACATTTTAAGGTTCTTCCAAATGCCATATTTATAATATTTCTAAATTCATATTCAGATATCGTTGTGTTTTTTTTTTAATGAGGTTTAGTGTCCTAGGGGGTTGCGTGGTGGGGGTTTTTTGTTTGTGTTTTTTTTTTTTTTGTAGTTTCTTGGGCTTTAAAAACATTTTCAGACAGATTATTCTTCTGGTTTAAAAAGTTATGTCCAAGAGTATTTTTTAAATTGTTTGTATACAACTTTGCTGCTCTGTTTTGTATTTCAGATCTTCCCCAGTGAGCAGCAGTATTGTTCGCGTCCCAGGCGGTTCTTGAGAGGATGGCTTTCCTCTTGATCCACTCCGTTATGGTGCCTCCCTCCAGTCCTTCTCCCAAAACCACGGAGCTCCTACAACACCATAACAACTGATTTCTACACTAAATAATAATTATATCATTATAATGTTGATTATTGATGTTTACTGCTTTTATTTTAAAAAATGTTTACCCCCCCACACATTTTTATTGAGGCTGACATCTAGGGGTTTTTTTTTTTTCTCCTCTTTCTTTTTCTTTTTTCCTCCCCCTGTCACTGTTTGTATCAGCACTGACACCACCACCTTAACACTGTTCTTACGCTCATTCTCTTTAGTTCGGTCAGTTCTGATCACTTCTTTCAGCTACGTTCGTCCCACTGTTGTGTGCTCCTAAGCTGCCTTAGGGGTGACAGTCGGTTACCCTGTGCGTGTGCGTATGCACGCGTGTGTGAGGTTTCAAGATAGCACTTAACTCCTAACCACGTGACCCACCACGTTTTACACATCTGAAAATGCTTCTTGTAAGCAGTATGGTGTAATTGTGTTTACATGAGGTAACCTCAGCCTGATTGAATATGCATCATGGGTTTAAGGGAATGAGGTTATTTAGTGCTGATGTGACTTTGTCTTCACTTTAATGGTCACATCAGAGCTGCACTCATTTTGAAAGTTTGGAGTTGTCTACTTTTGCCTCAATTTTAAACCGGGGCACTCAAGCTAATTTATTTATTCACTGGGTATTTTTACACTTTGTCGAATTTTCCGAAATTATGAAACACTGTGTAGGGCTGACATTTTTCTACTCTTCTGGCAATTCTACAATGATTTGAAATGGATCAATAAAATGACAAGCGTATATATCTATTATTTTGTTTTAATGGGTGTATTGATTATATTTAAGACTGTTAATAGTCTGGAATCCAACTAACTTTTACTATAGACCAAAGGAACAATCAGAGAGCAACGGTAAACTCCAGAATTATTGGTACTCTTGGGGAAAGATGAGGACATGGTTATGGAGGACAAAACTGTATGTACTTAATTACCTTAATCTCACTCTGAACATAGGAGAAATCCTACCTATGATTAATGTACATTTATTCGAAGACAATTTAAAAAAAAAAAAAAACCTTGTCAGATATTTTTTACAATGAAACCAAATGTCAGTTATTTGCATCCCTAGTAATACTTGGGAAGAAAAATAGAACGATGCATTTTCCCCACTTATATCTATGCTTCTGCACTTGGTGCTGGAGGGATTATATTTTCTAGTTGTCTGTCTGTCCCAGATCATCATTAGTGTGATCTCTCAAGAATGACTGGTTAAATGGTAGGAGGATTTATATGGAATTATCACTGTAACAAGCTGGTGAACTGATAAAAGTTCAGGGATTTGATCCAAACAATGTAAAGGTCATAAAGTCAAAAATGTGTGAAAAATTTTCCCCTTCCTGTTTGTAGTTTATTTTACGGGTACTTGGATCACACACATTTGTTACGAGAAGGTCTAGACTTGTTGGTACTGGAGGCATCGCTATACACGTCATTGATGAGTGTTTAGGAAACCATAAAATACACAAATGAAAAGAGACAAAAAGGGCACTGACCATCATAAAAGCAGGAAATGGCAAAAAAAAAAAAAAAAATAGTTATACCACTGAAAATGCCCATATTTGAGTATGGAGGAGGGTTAGAGAAAGGCAAAACTTTCTTCCAGGATCATGGGTGGAGACTTATAGCAGTCTGTGGTCACCACGTCTCAAAATCTACAATTAGACTCCACCTCAATGGCAACAAACTATTGAGAAGGCAATTCAGAAGAAAGACTTTTTCCCCTAACCACAGATTTAAGTGCCTGGAGTTTAACTTTGAGTGGTTCTGGGTTCTGTGGTCAGAGGAGACGAAAACAGCATTTTGGCAACACTGAAGGTATGTTTTGGACTAAAAGATCCCTCAAAAAATCTGTTTTTAAATAAATTGTGCTACGAAACTGATTCTTCTTAGACCCTGTGTCTCAGCGTTGTTTGATGATAGTACAAGTGTTGGCTAGATCTTGTTTTGCTATCTGACTGATCAAGGTCTGATAGAGCAATGTCTGTTTAGAGCCACAAGATAGCACCATAGTCTACAGTTCCTGTTCCTTTCTTTCTGCAGACAGGTTCCCAGGATTGACAGGAAACATTTTTTGTTTAAATTAATTTTAATGAAACAAATTATCTTTCTCTTACCTTTTTAGGTGTTAAAAACCCAATCCATGCATTTCTCATGGATTATTGTAGTATTTTATCAGCAGCAGTAGGATAAAAACCATGTTTTGTTGAAAAAAATCTTCATGATTACACGTGTACATTAAAGAGAGCTTAAATAAGGAGACGATCTTGGTAAAACATCTATATCTCTTCTTGAATTATATAAAAAAAATTTAAGGTATTGTTTTTACATTTTTATATTTAAATTTTGCAACCTCCTTCCACAAATTTTTTTAGCTTATTTAGATTTTTGTTATTACTAAAATATTATATTTTAATTTTTTCTTTAGTTAATATAAAAGTTTACTAATTAATTTCTTCCTCTTGAATTCCACAAAAAGCTGCATTACATGTATAAGAACAAGTGTCCTATAACATATTAAATGCACATAATATGTTTCACAATGCACATGATTACTCATGATGCATCTGTTTACTTTGGATACTCTATAAATATTTACTGCAAACAGGATTAAAAGCCTGCACCACCAGCTGTGATGTTTATGTGTTACAGAGAGAGTAACAGCTATTTCAGGCAGTGAGGTCTTTATATAATGCTGGAAAGCTTCACTCTCCTTTACTCATCAAAACACTGTGTTAACTCTTCTCTGTTTACATACTGAGAACCAGATAGCATTACCGGCCCTATAAATAACGTTCAATATGAAAATCACTCATCTGCATTTTTATAAATATAAGAAACGATATTATTTGGATGGTTGGTTAGTGTTGTGAAACTAAGTTTGTGAGGTAGGGCAAATCTCAACACACAAATTTAAAGGTGCTCCACTAAAAAAAAAAATCATGACCAAATGCCACTGCAGGCAACTCAGTGGTAAAATGTAATCACCAACTATTAAAATAATTCTGTGTCCGGGGTTTTTAGTGGATTAAAAAATACAAGTGGAGAGTTTTATTTAGTAACATTCAGTCAGCCATAACATTAAAACCACGGACAGGTGACAAAAATAACATCATGCCACATAAACAGTACATGTTTATCTCGTTACAGTGGCACCTGTTAAGGGGTGGGATATATTTGGCAGTGAGTGAACAGACAGTTCGCAAAGCTGATGTGTCAGAAGCAGGTAAAATGGGCAAGCATAAGGATCTTTGACAAGGGCTAAATTCTGATTACTGGCTTAGAGCATCTCCAAAACGGCAGGTCCTGTGGGGTATTCCAGGTATTCAGTGGTTAGTACCTACTTAAGAATAGTTGCAGACCAAGGGCATCCCTTCATGGCAACAGTATTCCCTAAATCGCAGTGGACTCTCAGTAGGATAATGTGCCCTGCGACACTGCAAAAAACTGTTCAGGAATGGTTTGAGGAACATAAAGCATTCAAGGTGTTGACTTGGCCTCCAAATTCCCCAGATCTCAATCTGATGGAGCATCTGTGGGAGGTGCCGGACAAACAAGTCTGATCCATGGAGGCCCCACCTCGCAGCTTACAGGAATTAAAGGATCTGCTGCTAATGTCTCGGTGCCAGATACCACAGCCCACCTTCAGAGGTCTCGTAGAGTCCATGCCTTGAGGATTCAAAGCTGTTTTGGAGGCACAAACAGGACCTGTGCAATATTAGACAGATGGTTTTAGTGCTATAGGTGATCGGTGTGTGTATGTGTGAGCTTACAAAAACAGCAAGAGCCTGCAGAATGCTATTTCTTTTCATTCAATTCAATTTCAATTCGAAGAGCTGTACTGGCTCTAATCTGCCTATCATTGTAGGCATCAGTATCAAAATGTAACCCGTGAGTTGTAGCTAAAAAAATAAAAAATAAAAATAAATCCACAATATTTAGTTAATTTCCTGAACTATGCAAATATTAGGCTCATTATTCAAATGTGTGGAATGATGTTTCTGATAAATATTGTAACTCTTTATACCTGAGCTTGAACACATTGTTGTTGGCATTTTTTCTTTTTATTTCAACACATTTTTATTCCAGTCAAACAGACTAATAATTATAAAAACTCTATAAATTAACATAATAAACGTTAATAATGGAGGGTTGTGATTTCCAGAGCAGTAACTAAATAAAATAAGAGCACTATCTGGTGTCACCCAAATGAGGATGGGTTCCCTTTTGAGTCTGGTTCCTCTGAAGGTTTCTTCCTCTTGTCG
>JAQLOM010000003.1:7500982-7511216 GCA_030068315.1 Chrysichthys thysi
TTTTTTATTTATTTATTTTTTTTATTAGGTATTTGTTGCAGTATAGATTTAATGGAAAAGTCCACAAACATTTTTCTCCAAATCAGCAAAAAGGTGTATTACAATGATAAAGGATTCACTTATAGGAAGTAAGCATTGCTGATTCTTTAGTTTTATCTTTGAACCTGTTGTACACTGTTAGGGGGAACCAAAGGTTCAATCAAGTCTCCTGAAGGGTTTTTCGGCTTTTTTGTCTGCAGAAAACTTCTGTTTTATTATAGAAGCCTAAAAGAGAGTGTTTCTCTTTCAGAGAGAGTTTTATGTAGAACATGTAGCTATCAAAAACTTTAAGGGACCATTTCCCCCCAAAGAGTGTAGTTACAAAGTGGTTCAAATGGCTGACCGTTTCTAGTTTGCTCTGGGGTCTTGATTTGGCTTTGAAATGAAACGGTATCCCTTTCAGAGTGAACTGTTTTCCAGCTATATCCTGGAAGACATTGACAAATTGTGTTTTTCTGCTAGTAATATATTTTGACATCTCTAATTTAAGAAAACAATAAAATTTACCAAAATGATGTTGAAATGTTTTTTATTTAGGCCTCTATCTAACCTTTCCTTGCCTTTTTGTTTGCAAAGATCATGTCTGGTCAGGAACCTGTTTAACAAACTGCAAAATGCAGTTTTAGGCATATAAAGACTAAAACCATGCTCACTAAGTGTGACACATGAATAACACGATTTGATCAAGTTGTATAGCTTTATACCATAACGAATTAGACGCGAGTCAAGATGTTCCTGAAATTTGATCCACAGAACAAGAATGCCTGGATTAGATGGGATTAATCAGTCATGATTTCTCCACTGATGTTTGCATGAACAGAGTGCAGTCAAGTGAAGAGATGATGAGGATTGTGTATAAATATGCAGCTCAGGTGATGAGTAGTCAGGTTTCCATTTTTGCGCAAAATAGAAGCAATATTTTAAAAGGTCTGACAAAACACAACCTCGAATGGTCTGGGTTTCCAGATTAAAGCTGAGTTTCTCTCGTGATAGCTTTTGCAGAGCCCTCTTTTTTTTCAGAAAGGTAGCATTTCCATTAGCTCTTAAGGTCATGTGACTTAAATGTGAAAAATGTCTTTCCATGTCAGCTTTGAGAATTTTGAGAATCAATTTCTTTATCAAATTGTCGGGAGGGGGCGGACCTCACGTGAGTGCAAATCTTTTTTTGCCATGTTTGAGTCTTTTTTTTAAATTCACCTGTGTCAATTACTTTTTTTATTTTTACTTTTTAAAAAAAAAATTATTTTTTTTTTTATTTTTTTAAAAAAGTTCACAGTTTCAAGTTGTGCATTAAGCAGACTAATGGCTCTGTGCCTGGAGACTGATGTGGGTGGTGCTGCTAAACAGAGTGAGAACTCATGTCTTGTTGGAAACTTATGTGCAAGTAATGTTTCTCTCAGTAGATGAGCTTATTCCGTGGAATTGGAATTGAATCTTTAGATTTATAATGTGATGTATATGTTTACACAGTTTTGCTTGCATATGCGTACCTCCTAGATTTGATTGAGATTTATTTTTTGCATGCATGCTTTCATACGTGTGTTTTCTGTTTGGACCTCTTTAACAGTACACTTTCTTTTACTCTTGAGTGTTTTATTGGAGTATGAGTTAATTTCTTCCACTGTCATTAAAACTCACAGCACAGACGGACTGAAATGCATCTGCACTGTACTGTTTCAATCCAAAGCTCTGATGTGTTGACTGAAGTGTTAACTGTGTTGTTTAAGCAACAAAAAAGACTTTTTCAGGTGAACTTGACCTCATATTTGACACTCACCGATATGTTTCTACACACTTTTTCAAACTGTTAATGTAATTCCAATGAGCTGAATTTATTTAATTCAATTAGCTGTATACTAATGGATGTGACACAGCCTGCTCTGACAACACACAGTGGTCAGACCTTTTGTTGGTCCTTTACGAGCGTGGGCTTTGAATCACTCTTTATATAATACATTACCACAATGTTGTACCTCCTTTCTTTTATAGTTAATCTAGAGTAATTATGTGCACTCTTTGTACGTAGCTTTATTACCTTGCTGCTGGAAGGGCAGTAGGGCTTTGAGTATTTTATTATTTCTTTTGGCCTAGTAACATTGACTGCACAGCATGATACTCTGTATATAATCAGGTGTCTGATTACTCCAGAGTATGATTGCTTAATGTACTGTAGTGTATATTTTGCAGATTGTATTTATTTTTCAACTCAGTTGACGGTTAATGCTGTGTATTCTGCTGCTCGGTAAACATCAGTGATCATTTAAGGATGTTCTCTCCATCCAAATTCTTGGGTTCCTGTAAATTAAAGGGTTCACCTTTTCCCGTCACCATTTTTGATGCCATCGATTCCAAAAACATTCAGCAACAATCCGGTGACATCCTCGTCCATAGATCTTAAATTGTAAAGTGAAATTGAAGATATTTTGCCAAAGGATCTCTCTCTTTTTTTTTTTTATTGTTTCCACTTTTCCGTTCTGTATCCGTTCATATGGTTATTCTGTAGTTTCCAAGTTTCCGAAAATGACACATAGATGAAGGAAACTTTCACGATGGGTTTCCAAGTGATCACTAACAATTAATTTGTGGAGGTTTTGCTGCACAGACAGCTTGCAGGTATTGATTGTATGCTTTTGAAACAAAAACGACGCATTGGATTGTGGAAAGCGTGAGCCGGCCCTGTTAACATTTGCATTTGTTTAGTTATGTGGTCTGGATGCAATAAAAGCATGCCAATTTAATCAGATGAAAAATGGCCCCAAAGAAATATTTAAGTTAAGCATTGTAGGAGTCATGATATTATTTCCAGGTTGCCTAAAACATTAAGACTTTTGCCAGATTTCAGTTAGAATCTTAAATACCGCAGGTGGTGTAAAGTAAAAACCTCAATAGAATGTACACCGTGATGGAGCTAGTTCCTCAAGGTGAAATAGGTTCCTGATGTCTTGACATTTGTGTCACAACAGGAGGATTAACCCTTTATGGCAGACTGTATATTTGAGGGTATTTTTCTTCTCCGATCCAGTTCTGTTATTCTGTTGTTTCTGAATGTCTTTATTTATTTTTGCTTGTCATGTAGAGCAAGTTCACAGACAAAGCACTGAATAGAGCTTATGGTTTGCTTTTGATTTTCTAATTCCTCATTGATCACTGACGAAAGGATTCTGTGACTTTTTTGTGGAACAGTTTATTCGCAGCAGAAGGTAAAAGAATAGAGAATTCTGCTCATAGTTTTTTTTTCTCTTTTTTTTCCAACTGGGTTGCCAAATGACATTCATTGTGTGGGTTTTTTGTTTTTTTTGTGTGTGCAGTTATCATGGGATTACAAACTGTTGATGCATGACCTTCAGTGCTATTTGCTGTACATAATGAGGCTATGAATATGTACATAAACGGGACTATAGAGTGAACAGAGGAAGTGTGATTGTCTCATCATTTCTGATGACTTGTTAAAGTGGAAATGACAGATGATTAGTATGAGAGAAAACCTTGTTGATGCTTTGGTACATATGAAAGTAGTAATGATTGAGCTTGGCCTTTCGCAAATTCTGTGCTTCCTTTTCTCCTTCAGACTACCTACAGATATCCAGTGTTGACGGTCACACTGCTGAGGCCTCATGAGCGTTTCCTTTTTTCTTTTTTTTTCCATCTTTGTCTGGAGGAAATAAAACCCCAGAAACCCCAGCTTTGCTTGGCAAAATTCATGCTGAAAGTCTCTTCACTAAGATGCAGTGTGGACATCATCTGAACTCCATCACACCGACATTCTGAAGCATTACTATAGCCTCAGTTCTGCTGACCAAACTTCAATTAAGCACATCTCAATCCTCTGCACTTCTTGCCTCTTTGCGATTTTAAAACTCCTGTAAGCCCCACTTCTCGCTTTTGGCGCAGTTGGTTCGTTACTGATTCTGGGAGTGTCTCAGTGCAGCATTGGGCCCGCAGCCTTGTCTTCTTCTATCTCCCTCTCCCTTTCCACCCCTCCCTTGGCTGCATCTGACTGCGCAGCTCTGTTTGACATGCAGAGTGTCTGCGGGGGCCCTTCGCACGGCTAAAGGGCAAAGCACCCAAACACACGCTCTGGCCAGACCTCACGCTCCCAGCCGTACCTGACCAGAGTTCATAAAAGATCTGCAGCTGGAGCCTGGTAAAACCTGAACGTCTCATGAAGAGTGAAATTTGAGGCTCACTTTGGAACTTTGAGAGGACAAAAATGCAGACAGCAACACAGCAAAGATGTCTTTACCCTATTGATCAAGACAATTGTGGATCGTCGCAGAGTGCGCGAAGAGCATGTTGTTCTGAAGGAATTCACTGGCACTGGCTATTGTATGCGCACATACACACACAGCGACACGTCGTTCGCCTTTTCTACCCAACAACTCTACTTCTTTAGTATGCAATTCCTTTAGTCGTCAGGAGGGAATGATCCTCACACTAATGAACTGGGGCCTGCCACTTGAATGTAAAACAGGACTTAACCCGTCTTCAATGTCACAGCCCCTCCCTGGGGTTCCTTGAAACAACACAACAGCGCTGCCATAACTCGCACGCCTCGCGTTTCAATCACTCTGTCCGCCTTTTGTCTCGACCCTGCGGCCCGTTACTTTGACAGCGGGCTTCTAACCGAGCAAGCTTCAAAGCTGCGAGTTATAAATCTATATGCAGATTAGTACGAGTGCTGTTCTGATCGTTGTACTCATGAAGAAGATGATGAAATGACAAACACTAGAGCTGTATGACTGGAGTTATTCTGAGCTGAACCGCTTCATCACTTCACTCAGTCTACATTCGATAAACCAGTATGCTTTTGTTCTGATGTCATGACACGTCCTGGATGCTGCTGCTGAAGCAAAAGTTTAGCATTTTCCCCAACCCTGTCTAACAAGACTGGAGGGTAGGTGTGATTACCTGTGAAGTCTTTTACACATTTTCTTATAGTAAGAAAAAAAAAGAACTTGAAATTTGCTTATCTAGAGACTCTCATAAGGGTTGTCGATTAAGATACAGTCGAATTTGAAAATTAAGCTCATCAGCTGTGCAATCCAGATACAGAAGAACACATAAACGTGGCAGAAAAAAAAACCCATCTGAACCCAAGGCTCTGGAAGTGTCCTGGCGCTTTAAACCCCATTCTGACAAAATATATTTTTCCACTAAGTGTTTTGAGGATGGAGATGAAGATTGCGGTCTAACACATCACTCCACAGGCTTCTTGAGGTGTCCAGGTGGGTCGAGATCTGGTTTCTGTAAAGGCCATTGCATGCACTTCGTGGCATTTTCATACTCATCGAAACATTTAGTGATCCTTTGTGTCCTGTGGATTGGGGCAGAGTCTTTCTGGAAGAGACCACTCCCATCAGATAAAGATAAAGAGTCAGAAGAACTTTCGGTTGGTTTGCAGTCTCTCTGCTCTCTAAGTGGAACCAAACCATGGCAGCAGAATATGTGCCCCAAAGCATCTGAAATCCATGCACTTATTCAGGTTTTATGTTTAATTTGTTACCTATCTACAAGTTAGCTTTTTTTTTTTTTAAACCTGTTGCCATAGCAACAAGGGAGAAACCTAAAGCAAAAATCACACCAGTGTGGAATAAAATTAACAGGGCTGAAAAGGCAAGTCACTGAAGGGGACACAGGATGGAACAGCAGTTCTTAGTGGTTGCTTTCAGTTTGTGGAACATCAAATTTATCAAGAATAATTTTCATGAGCCTCAGCCTGATAAGCTAATGAGATCCCGTGACTGCCTGTAGTTTGTGATTTTGAATCTCTGTTGAGGAAAATAGCATAGCATGGACTAATTTCAAGTTGGGTTTTCTCCCCTAGTTTGACAGCTCTTACCACATGTTCCTTGATTGACAATTTCTTGACCTCCTACCCGATCACACGCAAAGGCGTGAATGATGATTGGACGAGCATCAAACCTGTAGTGTTACCAGTCTCCCAAGTAAAACATGGCAAAGAAATTATGGGTCTATGATTGCCTAATCTGACATGGTGACCATCGTGAAAGACAAAAAATATGGTGTAGCCTGCAACTCTCATCAGATCTAACATAATGTTGATGCTTGCAAATTAATGTTCTCACATGATTAAAAAAAACCTGTCTGGATCTGAGTGAGGAAAACGAAAATCTTGTTTGTGTAGACAGAGTGGATTGTGCTGCACGTTGCCATTCATTTTCATTATGGTTTCCTTTCATGTCAGTGGTTAAAGTGTAAAGACTATATTTCGTCAAAATCAGTATAGATTTGCTCAGCTGTACAAAACAGCTGTATCTTTCAGCACAGCTGGAGTTTATTCTTATGTGAACATGGACCTTATAGACTTATTGAGACATAAAGAGGAAAAAAAACACTCCACTACAGGAATAGAGTTTATTATCTGTCATGTATTATCATTACAATAATCTTTACAGATTTTCATTTTCATTTAACGTTGATACCATTGTGTTTTCACAAACATTTCAACATAAAAAGGTTAGATTCACAGTGATGGAAAAAGTTAAAGAGACCACAATCTCATGAAACATAGAACAGACGTCCGTGTCCTCCCTATAATACACACACAGACTCACTCACTCACTCGCACACTCACTGACTCACTGATTCGCTCACTCACCCTCACTGACTCATGATTCATTGATTCATTCACTCACTCACTCAACCACATATGTGCACTAATAAGTAAAACACAAAAGGCTTATCTTTTAGAGTGAAAACTTATGGCCATTTACATTTAAAAATGATTCTTTTGGCACAGACACATAAAAATGATAAGATTTTTTTTTCATGTAAACCCTTTTGTTAACAAAGAATCTGCACACAGAATATCAATTGAACCATGTATTATGCCTTTATTTGAATGTTTGGACTGTAAGGACCACTTGGGTATGTTCCCTTGTCAGTGATCACATCTTTATGGTCTTTCAAATTTTTCCGCCAGTTTGATATAAAAAGTACTTTTTATTGACCACAGCCTTAATAACTCCTTTTTTTTAACACACTAGAGAAAAATGGACAGTGTGGTCATTAATGAAGTGCTATATATTCAAAGCCAGACGCTTGAACGTAAGTGCTTGGACGTGATGGATGATGATGATGAAAGACAGCGTTTTCACCCTCCCTCCCACCCAACTGCCCCTAAATCCCTATAAGAGGTTAGTTAAAGTTCATGACAGCAAAGGTGTTCACACTATGTGTATAGGGCTTTGGAGCCTTGCATGTATGCAGTCTTTAAATACCAAATATTTAAAATACGCTTGCACTGTCTGTAGTTATTCACTTCCTGTATGCTTATGAGAATAAGAGACTAATACTGCATGTTTTTTGTATAAAGTAAAAAAAAAAAATACTAGTGTTTAAATCTGTAAAAGAGGCTTAGTTGTGATTACTCCATGAAGGGACTGTGCTTTCTTATTTCAGCTTAGGATGATTATTTTTTCTTGTTTGGCAAATGTCCTGATATGCCTTTGCATTCAAAGGTCCTTTTTTTTTTTTTTTTAAATTATTGTACATATTCCCTTCTGGAGTTTTACGTGAACGTATCTGTTTGTATGATGATCTCCATTTGTACAGTATGGCTTTTCCTGCATATCCAGAGAGAGGAAGACCTGTGCAAACGCATGAGCTACACGGGAAGGATGCTGGGAAGACCGTATGACAAGCCTGCACCCCTTCCCTCTTGTTACCTTCAGTATTCTTTTTCCAGTGTTGTGCTACCTATCTCTTTCTTCTCTCTCTTATTTACAGTCTTTATTTTTTGTGGGGGTTTTTTTTCAGTCCTCATCGGGCCCTGCTGCTCCTCTTAGTCCGTTCATGCAGAAGGGAAGGGACGGAGCGAAGGGAGGCTCTGAAGGAGAGAAGCCGCTGAAGGGTGGAAGAGCGGCGATTCTCTGCAGGTGTGGAAAGAAAGTGGGTGATTTGGGCGCGTGGTCCAGGCGTGGCCCCTCAGCATGGGCAGTGGGCAGCTCCGGAGGGGCATAGCGGATGGTGCTTGGAGCGTATAGGCTCTGAGGCCCAGGAGGGCCAAGAGCAAGAGGGTGGAACAGTACACGCCCGGCTGCTCCACCTGCAGCTAGTCTCTGAAGAAGCTCGTAATCAGGCGTGCGGCCTCCGTGGAGGGAACGATCTTCCCTAGGCAGGGGCGAAGCTGAGATGGGTGAGGGGGGGCTGAAAAGACCCTTTGTGGGAACTTCTGTGGTGACTGGCTGGGAATCTTGGCTTGGGGGGCTGCTGCCGTTTATACCCCTGGTCGACTGAGGGTTGTTCCATTGCCCTCCAGAGGCTGAACAAACTCCAGCACCCAACATCTCCTGCTCAGTTTTAACGGTAGAGCTGGCAGTACTGGTCACCACACTCTTCAGCTGCTGGATTACGGCATGACCGTTACGGACTTTCCCCGTCTCGCTGTTCTTCTTCGAGGCTCCCGCATCAGTCTTCAGTCTCTTGCTGTTGCCGTTGTGCTCCCACTCCTCTTCCTTGTCCTCCTCTTCCTCCTCTTCAGGGTCGCTGTCACTGGCTGAGTCTGAGGAGCCTGACAGGCTGTCCTCTCTATGCCGGAACACCTCGAGTTGTCTCCTTGTTTGTGGAGGTGTGTTTTCAGGGCTGGAGTGGTGAGGCCTCTTCCTCCTGTTATCTGATTGGTTAGCAGGAGGGTGAGTGTAAGAGTCTCTCCCTTTGCGCTCAGACGCGTTCCGTCCAGCTCCGCCCTTCGATGTGTGGGCACCGTTCGGGCCTGGAAAGCAGACAGAATTTACATAATATAAACAAACTGCCATGTTTAGGTTTATGTCTATTTAGAAAAACAGGTGACAAAACAAATAAGAGGAGGAAAAAACCCTCCAGTTTGGTATCTGTGTGATTATGATGCTGTTATGATAAGAGTTGTGTGTGTGATATACTGCCTGAACGTAGACTTAACACATGACTTCTAAATCCTTCACTGCACACCTTTCTAACTTCAACTACTCGATAACACACACAATGTTTCACACAGAGAAAGCGGGTAGATTAATACATCACCAGCACCGGTGAGCGTGTACCTGGAGAAAAGCCCGTTAAAAACAAGCAGAACTTTAAGTTTCTAGCAACAAGCCGTTTAATTAGTGCTACCTTTAACAGATGTGTCTTCACTAGGTAGAAAAAGAGTCCAAGTGTGTACTGTATGTTAAAAATAAAAATGATCTCCGTTCCAAAGTTTACATATCTCTTTCTAAATGTGATGTAAATATTCTCTAATGACGCATGTACTTCAAGACTATTCTCAGAGCAGCTTTTGGCTTCTCTCTTTTACAATATCTGGCATCCAGTAATACCCTTGTTGGAATTCTATGTTTTTGTAGATAACTTGTAAAATACAGGTTTGTAATATATAGGTTTTCCACTCAGAAACTGTTTGCAGTCAGTTATACCATGTGCACCATGAGGTACTTTTAGGCCTAGGCTGTTTTAGTACATATGCTTTTCAATATATTTCTCATTGTTTTAACAAAAATAAGTAATGTTTTAAAATAAAAAAAATTATTAAAAAAGAATCAAAAATATAAAAACCATGAGCCCTCCGATGGATTGGTGACCCGGCCAGGGTGTACCCTGCCTCTCGCCTGAAGTCAGTTGGGACTGGCTCCAGCTTCCCCACGACTTGGAATGGATACGCAGTATAGATAATGGATGGATGGATTGATAAAAGTAATGTTACAAATATTACATTACATCACAGTCATTTGGCAGACACCCTTATCTAGAGCAGTTTACATCTATCTTATTTATACAACTGAGCAGTTGAGATTAAGGGCCTTGCTCAAGGGCCCAGCAGAGGCAACTTTGCGGTGCTTGGATTTAAACTCACGACCTTCCAATCAGTAGTTCGATGTCTTAACCACTGAGCCACCACTGTCCCCATAGCTTATGTAATAGGTTATGTACATGTTACAGAACACACGGCATACACCGTTTACTCAAAAATTCTGCTTACAATATGTAAAAGAACATGGAAAATCTGTATCTGCTATAACATTACTGAAGGCCAAGCCTTTGTGGCTCAGCTCTTTAAAAGCACAGTATGAATAGATAGAAGATAAAACCATATGATTCAAGGTCTTGCTTTGTGTAAATGTTGGTAATTTAGATAGATAGATAGATAGATAGATAGATAGATAGATAGATAGATAGATAGATAGATAGATAGATAGATAGA
>JAQLOM010000003.1:7586557-7602237 GCA_030068315.1 Chrysichthys thysi
TGTGTGTGTGTGTGTGTGTGTGTGTGTGTGTGTGTGTGTGTGTGTGTGTGTGTGTGTGTGTGTGTGTGTGTTTAAACCTATCAGGTGATTGACAGCTGCCACCGACCTGCGGCTGTCAGAGAGCAGCCATGGAGGTCGTCAGGTCAGACAGTGCAGCGTTGCCCGGGAGACGACCTCAGCCCTTTATTTGCATACAAGCCTTCATTAGTGCGACCACACTGCCTGCATAACAGCAGCATAAATGAATAAGGTAGATGCAGGAGGGAGGGAGATACAACATCTAATTGGACCAGGTATATTTGCAAAACTTGCAATCAGGTATGTCAAACACAGTAGATTAGTTCACTCTAGTCTGGACTAAAATGACTTAAAAGTAAACAAGTTGAGAAGTTTTTCTAATTAGATACTGCATTATTTTTCCACTGAGTACCGGTTCCGGCATGTAACACATCTGGAGGTGAATGTGTATGTTTCTTCAAGTTCAAACTCTCCCAGCATAACCTTGCACACTGGTGTGTTAATGAATTATTAACATGTTATGGGAGAAAGTGTATGTTTTTTAGAGCACTGCAGTCTTATGCATCATCATCCTGCCCAGTTTATTTGCTGCATTCTGCTACCCAGTAATGATACCACATGAAAAGTATTTTTCATACATGATTTTAAAAGTTTGCAACTTTCAGTGTTGACTGGTTACACACACAGTGTGCAATATCATATACCATAGACCATATAACAGTGAAAAGAATATTTCAGACTGTGTATCTTTTGTGGCTGTGGATGAATGAGGAGATGCAGGCAGTAATTTGATTAGTCTTAAAAGCCAGACTAGAGAGTCCAAGAACCATCTACTTTCACAGGCCGCATGACTAACTTTCTAACAGCCCACCATAGACCCACTATGAGTTAGTAAACAGTGGCTGACAAGCTTTAATCAGATCAGAGTCATCCAAGCATTTTAACCCTGTCAGATTTAACATGTTGCGACGATACTGTGATTATCAGTCATCTCAAGATGACAGTCAAGCCAAGATTTGCATGTGAATTTTACATGATTTGTTATACACTTCAAGTTATGTTTTTATTATGTTTCACTTGGTTCATCTACAGTATTTTGTGCATCTGGGTTTCATTTTTCATAAGCAATCACATATTATTCACACGTCATCACATGTGCATCGTATTTCAGGATATAATTATGTGAAAAATATATGATATATATACAATAAACTAGTTCCACATTCTCACATATGGGCCAGTCCTTTCTTGTGAATATTCGTATTCATCTTCTGCCGCTTAATCCCGTGCAGGGTCGCGGGGGGAAGCTGGCGCCAATCCCTTCTTGTGAATATATGCAAGAAAAAATAAATTCCATAAACTGTAGCAATAATACCAACGAGGGTGTCTTCCCCTGACACCTTTAGACATCAACTCATGTCATTTGTTGCACTTGAGAATGAATATATTACAGAACAAAGAGAGTTAACTGTCTTTCTTTGATGAAGGCATTAAGCTGCTGTTAACAATACGTGCAATCATGGCCACATACAGTGAGTCTACTGTAAAAAAGAAACCTCCTAACACTTCTACACTTCATATTGTTGCTTGAAGTGACAATGATATCTTAATGAAACACGTGAACACTGGCCTTAAATACAAGTGATATTTGCAAATGTTCGATGCGGAAAGTGTATTGCCAACTGGTGCAATCTTACCTTCTCCAGCTTCTCTATACCTTCTAGACAGTGTAACGTAAAATTCTGATCACACTCAGCGTAGGAGGAAGGGTTGCTGAGAAAAAGAAAATCTGCTCAATGAGCAAAAGTCTGTTAGACTATATCAGAAGTCAGTTGGAGAAGAAGTGCACAGGTACAGTGCAGCTTGGAGCTATGGGCAGCTCGCTGTGCCCTGGAGGAAATTCTCAGGGCGATCGATGGTGGGGATTAAGGCCAGGCTTTGGGGCTCAAAGGCCTGGATCTCGCCTCTATCCTTCTCAGGAGCCCTGGGACCAGAGGAGGGGAAAGAAAAGCTAACCTGGAACTGTCAAGTGCATGCGTGCAAAGGGCTTTGGAAATCCAGGCAGGACATTTGCAGGGACCGCTTCAATGCGCGGCGCTGCTCACATAAGCTCAAAACAGCATGGCAACCTTATTCAATATTCTATGGGAGGCACAGAAGTGCGAGAATCAGAACTCGAAGAAGAAGCTGTCTCAGAGAAGACTAGGTGTGCTCTCTTTGCTCCGTGCTCCTTAGTATAGCATCCTACAGTATGTGCCAGGCATCCGTATTGGTGTTTTGAATATCTGGTCATTGCAATCATTTCTGCTCCCAAGTCCCAAGAGCGAACTTGGCGCTCGGATTCATGGCTCATTACAAAATGAGAGTGAAAGAAATAAATAAATAAACGAGCACGAGAAGACCACTGGGAAATTACAGCAGAGCTGCGGTGGATCTCAGAATTAAACAGCATAATTAATCATGCTAAGAAACAAGCACATTGCTCATACACTTACTAATAATTGCATTTCTTTTCCACATCAGGAAATGCAATCAGTTAACATATTAGCAGACTGAGTAATCTGTGCCACACAGCTGGTAGGCCAATCAGGTGGCAAAAACTACTGACCTGAAGACATATTCTATTAAACGATGCATATCAAAGCACGAAGTGAGAATGTTTAGCTATAAGCTCATTTAATTAAAAGTTGTTCCTCTGTTTTTCTTAAAACTGGCAATAAACTAAAAGTTGTGTCATTCAGATCCATTTTACAGACTGTGTAGCAACTGACACTGGGCTGTTGCAAGAAGAAGCCATTAAAGCCATGCTCCAGCGGTTTTCTGCCCTAATCTTTATCTACTGCCTCTGTAGCTTATGTGCGATTACCATGCTCAATAATTTTGACATGTTTCTCTGTACTGAGGAAAACCTGTTTATACTATTATATAACTCACTAAAAACAGAAGCTTAAGGAAAGTTGTTCAACTCTACTAAAACATGTTTAAAGCATGCAGCTATGTAACACAAAAAAACTAAAACTGTTATGCTTTAACGTCTCGTCAAATTCTTGTCAAGGCTGTTCTGTCGTTTTATCCGACATTCAAATACCAGAATCAAATCATAAAAAGCAATTCTTATTATTGTTGCTTTCTGTAAGGTTTTGCGGTATCTATGCACATTTACTTTAGCAACGGACACTGGAACATGTACGTTTATTTATTTCAAATAAATATCATTATTTGTAACCATGTCAATGTCTTTACTATATTTTCTATTCATTTTCCAACTCATGTGGTAAATAAAAGTGTGACTTTTCATGGAAGACAAAAAATTGTCTGGGTGACCCCAAACTTTTGAACGGTAGTGTATCTTTGATATAAACATGAACCTGACCTAGTGAGATTTAAAAAAACATTTTTTTCGTTTCTCAGTTCTAAAAAAAATACACCACATTTTCAGTGTTATATACATTACAGTACACTGAAATTAGATTGGGAAAAACACTTGGGGGTATTTCTTTAATTATTGTCTCTCGAGATTTTACAGTGTTCATCCCTTGAACTTTTCCATATTTTGCAGTATCACAACCTGGAACTAAAGTGGTGTTAATTGGGATTATATGACATGAATCTACATAAAATAGCCCATGATACTGAAACAAGGGGGAATTGATAAGAATATGTAAAAGCTGTAATTATTATGTAAGTATTTATCATCACTGTTGTGAAACCCTCAAAATAGTTTTGTACAAGTTGCCACCAGAAGTCACATAACTAGCTGAATGGCGCATGCCTGTGTGCAACTAAAGTGTTACATGATCTCAAAAATACATATGCCTGCTCTGAAGGCCTCAGAGTTTGATGGAAAACAGCCCTAAACAAAGAACATCATGAATAAGGAAGAAAAAAAGAGGAGCTAATAAAACAAGTCCAGCAAAAAGTTCTGGAAAAGCATCAATGAGAGTTTATTTAAAAAAGTCTGTCTTTTTAAAGATCACAAAAGTTCACTCAACGTCATGCAGAGCAACTTTAAATCTGTTATTTACAAAGTAGAAATAATATGGCACAACTGCACCTGAAGAAAGGCAGCCATCTACAATCAGTGACCAGGTAAAGTAAGGATTAGTCATAGAAGCAACAAAGATGGCAAGAGTAATAACGCTAAACATGATGCTACCACCGCCATGCTTCAATGTTCTCAGGTTCATGAGCTTTGTTGGATTTCCACTAAATATAGTCGTTTGTGGCTTGACCAAAAAGTTAAATTTTGGTCTCAATGTACTATAGAACCATGTTTAAACATGTCTGCTGATTCTCCATTATGACTTTTGGTAAACCCCAATAGGAATTTGTATGACTCCCCAGCTTTGGAGAGCGTCTTGTCTATGGTTGCCCTCTGAACAACTTCTCTTATCTGAGTTATGGATCTCTCCAGCTCCTTCAGAGTTACCGCTTCAGAGTTATCTCAAGGCAAAGTGTCGTCCCAACTCCCCCCACCCCTCTACCCCGACTCACAAACACCCCCCCACACACCATATCTGTCTTCAGGTCCTCATTTAATATCATGGTTTAGGCTATGCCCACTTATGGCTTTTGCAGCTGTGTGCTAAACCCCTTTATAAAGACATTCATCAATTTGACAATCTTACTTTCAAATGATCAATAGTGCATCTTTTGCCAGCTCTGTCATCAGTGTAGGTATCAATATCAAAAGACCACAATCACCCAGACAATCAATGGTGGCTTCAAGGCACAACAGGGTGAGTCTGATGATAGTGTGCCTAAACTCGGCTGTTTACCTGGGTCTGAATTCCACTGATGCACTGTTTAAACTAGACAAAATCATGCTGAGAAGCGAGATACATTTTTACAGAACCATACACTGGATACGAAAAAAAAATTATTTTCACAAACGTTTCATGTGAGACTAAAATTCCTGGGACACACCGACTGGACAATGTGATCTAAAAGAAATTATTTTAGATATTAATCTTTACTATTAATCATATTAATCATCACTATTTAAAAGATTAACTGGTCAAATAATCTAGGGTGTTAAGCACAATATTTGAAGTTTAGTAGCAGGAGACTTTCATAAAAAGTGATGGCGGCTATTTACTTTCATTCCATCCTTCTTCTACTGCAATGTGGTTGCCTAACTAATCAACCCTATTCAGATAATCTACAACTTTTCAACACTTTGTAAGCATCTGTAATGATAACTGCTTGGTTTGGTATAAAGGTTATCTAAACCTATAAAAATAATAGTCTTAAAAGAGACCATTTCTCCCCACCAAAGGAATTAATATGAGACAAGTGAACCGCCTAGTGGTAATTCCTTGTCAACACAGTCCTTATGGCTGCCCCAAACCTTGATACTGTAATACCAAAATCATCAGTATGGAAAACATCTAAATCAGGTTCCAGCCTTATTTAAAACAGTATAAACACTGTTAATGAAGCAATGAATTTAAAACAGTATAAACACTGTTAATGAAGCAATCGTTTCATCTTCCCCTTGCACGATGGTCTATGATGCAGTCCACTCAGAGGAAGATGTTTACCTTGTTGATAAATGAACTCTTCTTGGAGGGTTTCCCACCATAAACTACTGTCACACTAAATACAATCTGGTACTGAATCTGTTACTTATCAGATGACTCCACTGACACCACACAATATTTCCCTGTAACACCTGAAAAATAATTCTGAATACACATCAGCAGAGTGAAATAATTCCAAGCACTGCAGGTACCTAACACTGTACCATTTGGTTTGCATTAGTAGGCTAATATCACCAAATATCATTACAAATACAAAACATATGAGGAAACCTATGGAAATTAATTATTAATTAATTAGTCAGTCAAATAATTAATATATATATTTTTTTTAACTGTTCAACCAGTTTCTTGTACTGACATGTCTGAATTTCAGGCTCTACTTAACTCATGAGCAACCAAATTTAACACTCAGGGTTAGGGGGTAAAAAATTATTATTATTATTATTATTATTATTATTATTATTATTATTATTATTATTATTAGAGTTACACTCCTGGTAGTGAGTGAAACAAAAATTAGTTAGTGTCCTTATGTGACCATTTCTCTTATGGTTCTTTTTGCTTTCTCGGTTTTTGTTTCTTTCAGCCCCAGATGGATATCAAATGGCAACTCTTTAATCTGAATTTCACCAAAGTCCTTGGGGTACAATTTCTGGTACTATTAAGGATTGTCCCCCCAAGTTTTTCTTTCCTAAGACCGAAAAGTCCACGCAACTTCCATAATCCCGAGTTCATAAACCACCAAGCTATGAGAACTGATCAAAATTTAGAAAATAGAAGATGTATGGAATTATGAAGCAGTAGAAATAGCCAATAAACCTTATATGCTAGGGAAGGGGCTACACATAAATTCTGTTCTAGCCCAAACTCAACCAGTTATATACTACAAAATAATACCTCATGTACTGTATTTTATATTACGTATTCTGATACAGACAAAAACATTTTACTTACCTGAGTAAAGTAAAGGGGGTCTGGAGAAGACCTGTCTCACAGTAGGGCCCAAAGACTGGATAATACATAATGATGGGAAACGCAAACTCATCATTTTTTGCAAACCCAACAACTGGCGTATATGTGCACAGAATGTTGTCAAATTGTTCTACCCACAGGACCAGCAATACAGCTATATCTGATGAGCCATTGGAACTTGTCAAAAGGTTTTAGGTTACGCTTTTACCTGATCACCTTTTAAAAGCTTAGTTTTAGGTCACCAAATAAAAATAACCACACTATAAGCTAGTTTCCTGTGCAGTCTATGAAAAAAAAGCAGAGGACGATTGGCAGGCTACAGGCAGGCGTGTCATGTGCCAACGTTGCCAGACAATAAAGTAAAGCTGCTCGACTGTGTCCTAACCGTAAACAAACAGAACAGGAGGACAGATGGTCATCCAAGATCTGGTCACTCTTTCCTGACCCCCATTAAGAGATGCCCTGGGTCATAGCATGAGATGATGACACTCTCTGCCAATGACAGCAACTTCGTCAGAGGTACTTACACCTGTTGTAGAAGCATAACTTTTTGAAGGAGTCATGCCTCTTGCAAGACCAGTTTTTCTTCAGGCCCAGAATAAGCTTCACTTTCAGCAGGGAGCATGTGTTTTTAGATTAGCATTGGATTAGCATAGTAGCTGCAAAATGCTGACAAACACAATACTACATACTTTATGTATTTTATGATTTTTTTTTTTTTTTAAAGTAAGGGCTAGTATACAGCGAGCCAGTCATTATTGTGAAATAAACCATGACAGGGTGACGTAGGACCCTGACGCGAGGCAGAGGATTATTGAATCAGCCTGAAGAGGTTCATTTTGCAATAATGACCAGATCGCTGTAAATTATCCTGCTTGGAACATGGCTACTTACTAAAGTATGTACAAATACTTTGACACCAAATATTGATTTAAAAATTCTTTTATTGCTTCCACTAACGACATGGTTCATAGTAACAGTCTGTTGTACAGACATAACTGACTGTGGAATGCCATCTTTGACCAAGCAAAATGGAGTATTCAAAAGAGCAGTGTAATAAAACCTATCAAGAGACTTGTAACAGATAATAGTTCCTACTGCCGCTTCAGCATAGTGTACAGCAGATATTAGCCTGCTAGCTAGCTTTTAAGTATAGCTAATATTTTTGGACATAACTTGGACATAATTTAGCATGTGCCAGATGAATAAATAATTATACTGTATATAAATATAAAACTTCAATGAAGCACCATTGAAAATCTATTTGAATTTTTTTCCTTTTCTTCCTAATGGTAAAAAAGTAAGTCACTGTTTAACCAAACAAGGGCTGCAGGAATGTCTCCTTAAATGAATATTCCAGTGTTTGTCAGCCTAAATCTCTGTCAACTGAATCTATAGTGTGCGATTACTACACTTCCTTTCTGCATTGCAAAAACAATGGAAAACCTCAAAATGTACTTAAAATGGAAGTCTAACGGCAATTGTTAAGAGTATGCATTGGTCAATAATATATTTCAGAAATTATTCAGGATAAGGTATTTAAAAAAATAATAGTTATTATTTTCAGAGATATGAATACTTAATCAGAGCAAAGAATTTTGATTGCACATTTTTTCAGGGTTCTTCAGGTACTGATCAACTGCATGTAGATACCACAAATACCACAAAGGCTCCTATTCTTTTCTCATTACAAGGAAATGTACTGATATCCTTACCCGTGATAGCTGCACATTAACTAAAAAAATGACAAAGTGCGGAAATATACGAGAACTAAGTAAGCCATTTATAAGGTTTGTTTTGTTCCTTGCATGACTCAGTTTAGATCAGTGCTAGAATAGTCCTTTTACATTCCCATCCTTTGCTCTTTGTTTTGTGGTTATATATGCAAAGAGAGATGGTGTGTTTAGTTTTTTGGTAGTACTTCTACCAGATCTTACATAATCCACATGACTGAAAAACTTGTTTTCCCCAATGTGTCATTGGTGTTGGATTTTAAACAGCATATGGTAAATGGCTCATTATAATTTATATTAAAATTATATTTTTATATTATTTTAAAAACCCATAAGCCCAGATTTAATGTTTTTGAGGTGGAAACTGGAAGAAAAAAAAAAAACAAGAGGCAAGAAACATATTACAAGATTGATTTATTAACTATAATACAGCTCACATAAGGCCTTACTGTTTGTACACCATTCCCACTGAGACAAATGACCATAGCAAATAATGTCATGATTTTTGTTTACTCTCAGTTTACTTCATGTTTTTTTTCCTTTCTTTTTTCTGTTTATTTAATGTTTTTCTCTTAAATACGAAGAGTTGAAGGTCCCAACTCCTAGACTTGGAGTTGAATCATGCACTACATCATATGGCCTTTACACCATTCACAAAATTGTTAAAAATTGCCTTTTTTTTTAATTATTAAAATAAAACATAAAAAGAAACATTTTTTTTCTATCACCATTGACTATAGGGCAAAGTGTTAGACCCCCTAACATACAAATAAACAACCATTTTGTATATAGTTTTGCTTGTTTCTCATTTAACTTAACAATTGGTCACCACTGTTGCAAAAGAAAAAAAAAACAAAACAAAACGCAGCCACATAAGATTGCTGAAACATCACATTTTAATTCCCATTTGATGCCCTTCCTCGTCTTTCACACGCCCTTCTTGCACGGTCTTTGGCTCCCAAGGATCTAATTTAAGGATCGGCACTGAAAACGTGGCAAGACAGCAATCGACTGCAAAGTACCAGGAGAGTATGGATCCTTCTCCCTATTTTCCCAAAAAATACCATGTTAACTGAAAAGAGAAGAAAAATAGCTGAGAATCATGCTCTAATTGTGGGCAGAAAACGTGTTGAGATTTCAGTCAGTCAGTCAGTCAGATGCTTAACATGACTCTGACTGGCAGGGCAAAAGCAGCGGGCAGTTCAGGTCAGAGAGGTTCATTACAGACCTACGCTATGAGAAATGTCAATTCAAACGTCTACTTCTGTAGTCCTGAAAATCCCTGTTTAATTCCAAAACTCAGCCTGTTGAGTACATCAGCATCACGATTTTTGCAGAATTACACCAGACATGACAATAACATTAATGAAGTCGACAATTCGGAAGAATTGATAGTTAGTGAGCCTTTATCTCAGCGGCGACCTGAGAATATGAAGTGCTGAGAGGTTTTCATGAGGAACCCAGGTTCTTCAGGATCTCCCTATGGTAACGCTGCGTGAACGAAAGCCGTGATTTAAAGTGCATCCAGCACTTCTATGACAGGATGGGAAGGGGAACCGAATGGGCTCTGCGTCAACGTGAGATACAAAAACTGAAGGCTGACTCATTCTGAGGTGCAGTACCTTGTTGGCACAGCAGATGGCAGTAGTGCACCCAAATATGAGCATAAAGATGAAAACTTCATCCCAAAAAAAAAAAAAACCCCAAAAAACAAAACACAAAAAAAAACAGGCACTGGTCTTCCCTTTAAGTCTCTCTCTCTTTCTTTCTTTCTACTCTCCTTCAGACACAAAGCATTTCTTACTGAGCAACAGTCTAATCTTTTTTTGGAAGTCTCTTAAATGGAATCATGTAGCAGAGATTGGACTGAATGACGCATGACGCTTTCCCTTCAGTGTTAACACTCAGAGGACCATAATCACCACCCATACATTTCTAAACACAACGTTCACACCTCTTTTTCCTCCATTCAAAACCAATCAGTTGGACACACTTTTGAAAGCTGCTGAAATCTCACTGTGATTTTTCACAAGCAATAAAGTGTACATTCAGGCAGGCATGCTCATGAACGCATAATCGCACATACACGTTAATGTTTCAGCTCACTAGTGCATTATCTTCCTACGACTGTGGAGTACAACTGAACCCTGACTGATGTGTCAAGAAAACACACTCCCAAGCAAGACAAATACACTCCCCCCCCCGAACAAAAATGAAAAGTCTCTTAGTGTGTTCTTGACATTCTGGCTCATTGTGAGGGCAGAGAGATGAACCGAGATGCTGAGAAGACTTCAAATCCCAGAATGCTGTGCAAACAAAAGAAAAAAAAAAAAAACAAAAGAAAAAAAAAAAAAAAGTACCAAAGTTCGCTGTGGTCCACTGCCGATGAAACCAGATCCAGTTTGTCAAGTTCTTGTGGTTGGGTTGTTTTCTTTACATGTGGTCCTCTTCAAACGACACTCCTTCAGATAGGGAGGAAGAGGAATGTGACTGACAGAGTTGTCGTGTCTTCAATTGCTGGAATAAGTCTTTCAAAGAAAAACTGATAATAGTGGTGAAAAAGGTTTTTAAAAAAATGCTGAGAATGCCAAGGATGGCTTCTTACCACCTTCAACTTCATTCCTATTGGTGGTGACAGAACGAGGGCCTGAGAGGTTACGTAGTGAAGATAACCAACTGTGTTGAGAGTTTCGTTCAGACTTTAGTCCAGACCCCACACATATCAAGTGTGTTTCATGTCTCAGGTAAATCAGCATGGGCCAGGTAACACAGGCTTCAGCCACACACTCGTCCTATGCGGACCTAAAAAGACAGCACTCTCCCAGATCTGTTTGTGTATACATGTAAGAAAGTGTGTATGCTTCTGAACTATATTATGAGGAGAAATTCAACAAGTGCAGTGATGTATGGCGAGGAGTATCTCACAGCTGAAGTGGCCTGACCTACACTCTCACTCTTCCTTCTGTTCCATCACCTGCAGGCACATTTCCTCAATCTCATTCATGGTCTTTTTTCTAAAAAAAAAAAAATCACTCTCCATTTATGTCATTTCTGTAAATACTACATCCTCAACTCCTTCCTCATTTAAAAACTCTTTTCTCTTTCACTTTTGTTCTCGTGCTACATCCTTCTCTGCTTCACAGCGTGTGTTGTTCCGTTGGCGTGTGATGCGGGTGCAGTGGAGGCAGTAGACTCTGGATGGGTGACTGTGGAGTAGGGGGAGGAGAACGGGGCGGGGACTGCTGAGCTGGGCTGAAGGGGATGGCAACGTGCTGGGATGAGTAGGCGGAGCTGGATACGGACGTGGTGGAGGACAGGGTGGCAGTAGGGGAACCTGGGAGTCCAGGCAGTCCGCCTGGGGCGTCGGTCGGGGGCTGATTGTAGAAGAAGAAAGCACACTGATAGATGAAGGTCTCGATGATTGTCTGGTAAGTGCGAGTTGCTGTCAGCGCGTCCATGGTGGTGAAGTCGGGCCGCATCAGTGTGGGCCAGAAACAGATGGATAGATTATCACTGGTCATCAGATTCACACGGCTGTTCTGGCTCACCCTGAGACAGAGAAAAACAGAGAGAGATTGAGATGGAATGTAATGGAAAATAAACAATCAACCGAATACAGCCTGTAAACATTTTTTAGGCTGACAAACTCTTTTAAAATTGGCAGTGAACTATTTTCAGAATGCATTTCAGTGTTAATCATTCTTCACTAAATACTAAAACGAGTGCTAAATCTGCATAGCTCATTCCTCAAGTATTAATTCATATGAAACAGGGGTTTAGACTCATGGCATTCTTGGCATGTAGCCTATTTGAACTATTGTGAGGATATATCATATCATGAACAGAGACTTCAGTGCACTTCTGTCACTCATGAGAAGACTATCTGCTAAAGGTTATAAATGTGAATGGAAAAATTGGCCAATATTTTCCATACAGCCAGATTTCACAGAGTTAAATTGTATAGGTGAAAGTGAAAACTGTGTCTAAGAAAATTAAAGGCAAAATTGTACACTACATTCTTAATATAAAGCTAGTTTATTTTCCTCCACGAGAAAAAGAGTGACTTCAATACAGTGGGACCTCTGGTCACGAACGCCTCCGAACACAAACAAATCGGTTCCCGACCAAAAAATTCCCCAAAATTTTGCATCCGGTCACGACCACATAATTGGGTGGCGAACAAACACAGCCCCGGACATCTTTCCCTTCTGCTTCGTACGTGCCAATGTTTTCCCATTTTCTGTTTGTGTATCGCGTACCTAACAAAAAGACGCGCGTGTCCCTTTAATCGGTCTCGGCCAGACGTGTGTTCATTCACTGTACAGTAACCTCCTCCTCCCCGCCCATCTTCCTCCTCACTTCCTTAATGCCAGAAGTCGACTCATGCAAGGTTAGTTTTCTTGGTTGTTTACAGTAAGCTTTTGTACAAGTAAGAATTGTTGAAACTTTGATATTTTCTTTCTGTGCTTAAAAATTCATTAAAAAAATGTTCATAGCATTTTTTTTCGTTGTGTTTCTCTGCATTTTTGCTCTATAAGCCTTCATTCTGGGTCCCATGAAAGTGGAAATGGTAGTGAGAGTAAGAAGCCTAAGTGTATAACAAACAGAAATAATCACAAAACATGAGAACCTCCACCATATCCCTCTGCCACCATCCACCTACGCCAGCGACTACGTATCCACCGCAAAGGTAACGTGCATTAAAATCATCTGTTTATTTCATTTAGGTTAATTTTTCTATAATTAAGGTTATTTTAATTTTATTCTATGTTTTATTGCCACACATAAACCCATAATACACTTTAAAAACATGTTTTGAGGGCTGAAAAACAGTAATTGTATTTACCTTCATTTCAATGGGAAAAATTGATTCGGGTCATGAACAAATCGGTTCATGAACAGAGTCTCGGAACGAATTAAATTCGTGACCAGAGGTTCCAATGTACTTGCATTTTGCAATTCAACTTAAATATAAACATAACATCACTTTTACGACGCATTCTTTGATTTTGGCATTAAATTAGAAAATTGGTACATTGTCCATTTTAATAAAAATGTGGAAAAAAGTACAACATTCCTCTGATGAGTATAAAGGGCTTACTAAAGATGCACAAATGAGTGAACTAACTAAAATTAGACCATGGACTCAAATATTTTTCTGCCTACAAATATTTCAAATAATCCTAATAATATCCCAACTGAGCAGTGAAAGCCATTCTGACTACTACCACTACTACTACTACTACTACTACTACTACTACTACTACTACTACTACTACTACTCTGTACCTTCTCTATAGTGAGAAAAACATGTTTGCGTGTGTATGTGGTATGTATGTCTAAGTGCACAAAGTTTCCAAGTGATAACTCTCACTTGTTCAGGTGGCTGATGACGTATTTGAAGACATCGTAGTTTTCTCGAGGGAACCTGCGCAGCACGTCCTTCATGGTGAGGAATCGCTGCTCTCGATCATTGATCTCTGTGGGAGGTGAGACAGAGATGAGTATGAGACACACAGACACACAGACAAAAGGACACAAAAATAGACACACATCCAGATACAGCCTCTTGGCACATCAACGCAAGTAATGACTCGGCCAAGCAGCCGGAGGTGAAGGAGAAGACGAGAGAAGGCAGACAAACAAAACAGCACGACACACTGTGTGCAGGCATAGTTCACCCTGTAAAGATGTCAAGTTTAGCCTTCTCCCATACGCACTCAAAGAAAAATACCTCTTGACATATTTGTCTGAAATTCTAGAAGTTATTAAATGCCTCTGTCTATATAGTCAAAAATACAAGTGTCTACACTGATCAGATCTTACAGAAGTGGCATATCTGGAAATCAACACTATTTAGGTCAGTCGTTTAAAAAAAACAAGCTTTAGTAGGTCGCATTTTGATTTTTTAAAATTCATACATGCATAGATAATGCAAATGCAGTACAATTGTGCTTGTACTTTAATTAATAACATCATTTAATATTGATTGCATTATAAATTCAAGGCTGTAGTTTAAATAATGTCACAGTAAACAGTACACTTTGTGTCCAGAACATATACTGTCAAACAATAAAAAGCACAACTAGCCAATAAGGCAACTATTGTTCAGGTCCTATTCCTGATGTATTGTTTATTAATTGGCGCAAAACAATGTATCAGGAAAACTTACTTGGAAAATATGCATGTATACCTTGTTTCACCAATGAAAAAGAAAAAAAAAAGTCACATAAACCTCCAACACATAGTTAACCAAAATTCCAAACAGCTTTCTATTAACTACAAATGCACCACCCACTTTAATAGGAACACCTGGACATTATGGACAGCAGCACACATTATGGTGCAAAAAAAATCCAACTCAGAATGCCTTGTTGATCAAGTCAGAGGAGAATGGACAAACCAGTTTGACTTGACAAAGTCTATAGTAACTCAAACAATTGCAGATGCAGAAAAGCATCACAGAATGGACTATAACTGCAGAAAACCATGTATTAGATTCACATGAAAATGTGAAAATACCCGGAAATCAGCAGTTTCGAAAACACGCAAACCAGCCCATAATGGCACCAACCCCCATGCGCCATGGTCAGACTCACTGGGCTCGCATTTTTTCTCAATTAAGATATTTGATTAAGCTCTTGATCTGAATGATTTTATGCACTGTGTTGCTGCCACATGAGTGGTTGATTGGATAATTGCATGAGTCAGTAAGGGCAGACACATACCTATTAAAGGGACCTGAGAATATATCTGCTTACTGCATAGGCCATCATATAATGATATGATAAAACCTATCTAATGCACTCTATGTCCAATAAAAAGTCTTTTACGTTTCAGCTACAGAAAGCCTGACTCCAGTAAGTGATGGCTGGAAATGAAGTAATTAGCTGCAAGATCACTTTTAGGACCGATGCATTGCTCGTTTGTTTTTAATATTTAAAGTGCATTTTAAAAAATGAAGTATTTCATAAATGACATGTATTTATCCACAGACACACAATGAATCATTTACAAAGTTTCAGATATTCAACAGCCTCGTGTTTAAGCACCATTTTAGTTATTTCAATATGGTTGAATAAAATAAATAAAACATGGTTTAACCACATTAAATCATTCACTCAGATTTTACTCTTTGAATACACAAATACGAAAACGTAAGCTTTATTCAACCAGTTGAAATTTGTTCCAACAGCCCTGGTACACACCCAAACGAAAGGTCAGGAGCCAATATTCAGCTCTAGCAATGAGAAAGGGTGGATCCTCCTAGAACTCCATATGGTGCCTCACTTCCTATCACGGTCATCATGGGAGACTGAGAGATGCTTGCAGTATGAGGCAAAAACCACACACACACACACACACACACACACACACACACACACACACACACACACACACACACACACACACA
>JAQLOM010000003.1:7617959-7637256 GCA_030068315.1 Chrysichthys thysi
ACACACACACACACACACACACACACACACACACACACACACACACACACACACACACACACACACATATACACACTAGAGCATGGATACCCGAACCAAACCTGACGGGTCGGGCCAGGTTCAGACAAATATTTCAAAATGTTACTTGGGTTCGGGTCGGGTTCGGTCACGTTAGCACAAAAACGTTTGATATTTAAAATAGTAAAGTTACTTTTTGTTCCCAGCCCGAAGCACACCTCCTTTCAGAGCACCCGAAAACGGGTGCGCAGAACGTGCGCTCTGTGTAGGCAGATTCATGACCGAGAGTATCATTATAATCACTTCGCAGCGCTTGTTTCGGCCAAACGTTAAAATAACCAAATCGGGTTCGGTCACTGCTCTGTCGGAGGCAGGTCGGGTTCGGACGGAAATAAGAGGCCTGAACAGCACTCTAACACGCACATGCACACAATGCATCAAATAATACACATCACATCTGATCTGATAATAATCAAGTATTTGACGTCAATCTTGCCCCAATACTGACACTAAGTACCAGACAGGGAAGTAAATAGAAAATAAATATCAGCCAACTGAGGGTTATAAAGTATAGACTGGGACTCATTAGAGAAAAACTTAGAAACACTATTACAGTAAATGTAATTAATGAGAAAAACACTTTTGGACAATTTTAGACAGTTTTGCTCAAAGCTTTGTGATGGAACCTGACTTCTGTCACACAAACACACACAAACAATCTCAGTCTCAAAGAACAATGAAGAAACCACATTACACAACATCTAAATCAAACATGCGTGAGTATACAATTCCTTTTTTCAAAATGATTAATATAACCTCTAATGCATATAATTTGTAACCTACCAATGAAGGTACAACGAACATGTGTACCAGAAATTCTCCACTATACTTTTAGACAGTACTACAAAGCACAAAAACAGTGCAGTTTATAATAAATGGGGCAGAATTTTGGAAATAGTAATACTGAGACAGTATACTGATAATCGGAGTGAACATGTGACATCCCAAGTTAGCACTGTGCAAATTCGACATTTGAGATTCTGTAGAGAAACGCACTAGATGTCCATTTCTCCCTCCGTCCTTTAAAAGCTCTGCAGTGGAGCGTCACAGTGTGTCTGCAGCACTGTCAGTCAAAAAGAGAGAGGACGACAGAGAACGCAAGAGTCTGACGTTCATCAGGCCAGGATCTGTACTGATGGACTTTGCTGCATATCTTTGGCACTACAACTGCGCTGTGAGCTGAGCCAAGAACAGCTGACACATATGTCAATGATTAGGGCTATTAATCCATTTTCATATGCACCATCATAGAGCACTCTATCCACTCTAGGTTTCCTCTAGTAGTCTATAAAGCCAGTCCATCTCACAGTCTTGTTTTATGCGAACAGGGAAATATCCCCTTTTATAATATTGTGGAGTTGCAGTCGTTGTCAACTGGCAGACCATGGTCCAGATGCAGACCCAGGAAAATATTTCAGGAGACTGAACTGGGTACTGAAAAACAGAAAATCCTGTAGCACAGCTGATAAACAGTTGATATAAAAAAAAAAAAAACTAAAATGGCCCTAGTTCAGCCACTTCAGATACATTTTATCCAACCACATGCAAATTTTGTAAATTATAAAGCTGAAGGCAGCTCATCAAATCAGAAAATAGCTACAGGGCTAGAGATATTAATCCAGAAAGAGGGTGAGTTTTCACAGCTTTTCATATTATTTACCCTCTGTGATCTGATTATCAAACTGACAAAAACAGAATTAAAGATTAATGGATAAAGAAGTGTGTTTATTCACCCCGTGTAAATTTCAAAACTGATGCGTCTCATCTGTGTCTGCAGTGCTAGGCAAAACAACCACTTCAAATTCTCTTATTCATAGCCATAAAATAATCAATCACCAGTGGTTAGTTAGCTAACTTGACCTTAAGCATTAAAAAGTAACATTCAGCCACCTTAGCTAAGTATCTGAACCTTTTTTAAACAAAATGGTCCTAGACTTTACAGATTTTATTTTAATTATCCCTGCCTTATAGAGCCACTGTTGTACTTCTGACTCATTCGGTTATGTTTAGTTATGGTGACGTGCGGACGGCTGTGATTATTTCCTTCATTTTTTCTTTTTTCTTTTTTTTTATTTATATAAATAGCAGTGCACTGTGGTGGCTTGCACTATAGACATGTTTGTGTGCGCACGCATGCAGAGGACTTCATTAGGGTATGACCTCAGAGAGAACATACACACGATCAGTTAAACACACTATTATTTGCTATTAGACTGGAAAAAAGATGAGGTCAAATGCTGAAAATACTGTGAGCTATGAGAATGCGCATGAGTGAAAAAATGGTACAGAAACACAGGGGCATGTCAGTGGTTTGGTTTTAAGAGCAAAAACTTGTTACAGTTAAACAAGTTACTTAAATAAGTAAAATAAATGTTAGGACTAGCAGTAGTAAGAACATGGAGAGTACATCTTGCTCTTGCTTGAGTAAATATGTACATAGACCACATAAATTATTTATACTTTTGCCACATTAACCTTCAGCTGCTTTCCATGACTCTGCTTTTCTGTGGCTAAATCTCAAATGCAGCGCACTGCATAGGATGCACACAACTATTATTTTAGACCCTAGATAGAGTGCATAAACAGTCAACTGCAAAACATTTGGAACCTGCCTCAAGTACATTGAGACTGACATAATAAAACAAATACTCTATGAAGCCTGTTGCTGTCTTAATGACGATTACATTATATGCTTGGCAGTGTAATTTCTTTTTTTTTTTGCTTAAAAAAGAGAAACATTAGAATTATCTTCTGGTTTTACGTCATGTGCAGTGAGACATTAAAAAATTCAGTTTTAATTTACATCGCTGCTCTTATGCTTATAGTATCCAACAAATAAGCATATTAAAGGTTTTTCCTGTCTATATTGTATAGCCTTACAAAAAAATCATGTTTAGAGGAGACAAAGATCACACATTCAAATCAGGCACATTCCAAAATATTTGAATAAATTCCTGCAGGGGTGAGGACGTTCTCTTCTAAAGCTCTCTTTGCTGCAGCCATACTAATGGGGCATTAGTGTGGAACAAGGAGATGCAGGAATTTAAAACATTCCCCTGGTTGGGTGAGGAGATTTTAAAGGGAGAAGGAGCAAAGCAAACACTTTCGGCCTATCAGGAGGGAGATTAAAGGGGGGGGGGGGAGTCAGGTTGGGAGAGAGGGAGAGAGAGAGAGAGAGAGAGAGAGAGAGAGAGAGAGAGAGAGAGTGTAGAGTGTAGAAAGTGTATGTGTATGTGAGTGAGTGTGAAATGACATCCCAATACATGAAAGGGCTCAACTGGATGGCTAAATGGTTTAAACCAGTACAGCTCCTTGAGGCTACTGGCTTCCCCCCCCCATAGGGTATTGATGCAACAAATGCGATTTAAACGGTGGATCACTTAACTCCTCTGAGCAAAAATGAGAAGGGCTGGACACAACACTGGTTTTGGCCCTCACGTCGCCACCTGTCCTCTTAGCACTAGCAATCTTTGCCACTTGTGTTAGAAAAAACAAGAGATACGACTGCAACAACTGACTTGTCCTGACCCAAACAGGTAGCCCAAGAAATGGCTATGTAAATGGGTCCATACACATTATAGTTATGGTTGACTCATTTCATTCTACTTATCTCCTCAGACAAGCTGGAACATTATCAATATAACAACAACAGCAACTACAACACAAACCCTGGGCTAGTCATACAATGCTCACCACACAAGCAGAACTTCAAGCCAAGCCAAGCCCAGAGTAAGGCTTGACTGGGCTGGATACAAGCTCAAAGGCAGTCAAACCAGTTCAAGGATTCAAATGTGTCCCACCTTTGAGGCATTTAAGTGGCAGGATTTTTTGCTAAGGTTGTTATTAAATATATAACCCTCATGATAAGTAAAACTGTAATTTTTAGGGTCTAAAATACATTGTAAAAGAGTAGATCATTTGTCCTAGAATTGAATTAATAAATTGTAAGCTACTTTGTCCAAAAACCATAACTATTGAGCTCTAAAATAATGACAAATGCAAATCAGAATTTTAGGAGTAGAAAGATACTGGACTCCCAACTTGATTCAAGTTGACAACAATAAATTTGCATTTTTGACTGTAAGCTTAAAACAAACAAACCAAAAACAACAACACCACCACCTTACAGCGTGGTTCTGTAATCAATATAACCTATAACACATTTCAGTTGGTTGTTCTGGAGCTACTGGTCAAATTTCAAGTCAAAAGGCCAAGTCATTCAAATGATCCAATTTATAAGTGTGACTCATGGTTATTCTGGCAGGGTACCACCATCCATCAGTGTTCATATGAATATGAATAAGTGTTCATGTCATAGGCTAAGAAATTAACAAAGGGAAATTCATTTTTATCGCTTGACTTGAACAATAAAAACATATTTGCATATATTTTGTGCATTAAAATATACATTTTTCAAATATGTACAAAATTGATTATTTCAAATGTTTTTCTGAGCCATGAGATTAGGCAACCTGAAACTACATACTGTGGCCTTTTGTATTAGATAATGAGCATGGTTAATGCCTTTTAATTCCACCACATAGATAATATTAGTTAACTCTAAACATATGTCCAGATTCCTAAGGGAAAGAGGAACGCCTTTACCTTTGTCTTTACTTTCAACCTGTAATTTCAGTGAATACCATAAGAGCAATGTTTCTTAAATCAAGGCTTATATTAGAACACATGGGGCAAATTAACAGACTATGTAGAGCATCATGTGCTACAAATGCCATTTCAAAATAGATTTCAACAATAAACAGAATGCTACTAAATAAATTTCAACAATATACAGAAAGACCTGACCTAATAAAAGCTGCTATGGTGTACAGCTTCATAAAAAACAAAAGCCAATATGGAATGTTCTTCTCATAATGACAAACACTAAAATGCAGAACTCAAATATTCAATCCTAAAAAACTACACACATGCAAGTTGCAACTAACCTTGCCAGTTCTGCGCAGGCTCCTCAATATTTTATTTCTCTTAGGGTCCTCGCCTTCTTCATTAAGAGAATTATCCCCTTTCTGTATCCCCATCTCATCCTCTTTGGTTTTGGGTGGACCTCCAAGCTCATCATCACTGCCAATGAAACTTGTGCGGAAATTACTGAACTTGCCCAGTCGTTTAGAGCGATCACGGTATAATCGTGGCTTGACTCCAACAGCAGACAACTTGCGCCTGCGCTCTAGTGAACTGCTGTCTGCCTCACTGTCTGAGCCATTGCCCCCACCATTAGAATGGCTCTTGTTTGCATTGCGAATGGTAATGATTTTACCCTGTGTGCTATCATGTGGGACTGAGTAAATGTTTTCCTCTTCTATGGGGCGGGGCTTAGGTACAGCATCTACTGGCTCAGAATAATCAGAAGGATCATAACCACCATCACTGCTTGGTGGCCATGTGACTGAAGGTAATGAACGTCTGTTACCTCCATGGTCCACGTAGGGGCCGAGACTAACTTTCCCAAATGTGACTGTAGGCTTGGGCCGCACCTGTGGTGGAACTTTGTTGTTAAGCTTGCTTTCGAAGCTGCTGATTTCAGAAATGACGCTGAAGGTATCACTACTTTCCAGGTCAGAAAACTTAAAGCCATGAGACAAAGTGCTTTCATCTTTATAATAAAGTGGTGAGGGCTCGACATCATCTTCAGAGTCCAGCAGAGGGATGCTTGGTGACCAACAACGAGGTGAGTGGACACTCTCATTGGTACTGCAGGCCTCTGCTACATTGTCATACATATGTGTGGCCTCTACAATGGTCCGTTTTTCAAGTACCTCCTTAAAGAAGGGCTGGAAGAGGTCTATTCGATGCAAACCACCAACCACCCCACCAGGTCCACAGACAACAGAACTGAACCGGCCCTCAATTTCACGAGCCAGCTCCTCCCCTTCAGCCAGCTGATCACGGGCTACCTCAGATTCGACTAGCTCCGCTTGACTCTCAGCCACTGCCAGTAGCTGCACAGGAATAATGTCTTGCACTTCGCAAAGGAAGGCGCAAAGTGTTTCCATGGAAGCTTTGCGTTTTGCTGAGTATACTGCAATATATCCATGCACTAAACGGCTCTTGCGTAAGGTAAAAGAAGAATGATATGATAGCACAGCTAGGTCAATGGTTTGCCTCTGGCTTCCAATAGTAAGGTCCAACAACACTGATGTGCCACTGGATAGGTTGGTTGAAGGTCTACAGAGCTGAGAATGCAAGAATGGCGATAAAAGTTGGTCGACGTCATAAGTGTCTCCACACATTATGCACATTACAACATGTAAATCAGCCTCTGAGGTCTGTTGAGCATGAGAATCTCTTAAAGGGGCACGTGGAGTCTGCAAAGGCGGAGAGCTACTTCCAAGACTGTAAGAGGGTCTCTGTACATCCAAGAGACTTTTTAGGACTTGGTTGATCTGCTTTTCATTTAGATTGCGTGCGTAGCCGGTACCTGGAGAAGCAGGATCCAAGTACGTGCACTGCAGTTTCCCAGCAACCTGCTGCCCTTGAATTATTAAACTTTGGGCAGTTTCTCCCCCAATATCTCCAATTGACCCAACTCCTCTCTTGGTAACCAACAGGAGTGACAAGGGGAGCTGTAATAAGCTGTTATCCCTTCGACTGATGGTTGAATCTCGAAGCCTCTCAATGCTTTCCACAACATAGGACAATGATTCTTTAGAATTGTAGAGACAGAGGCATCCATGTGGCGTAAAAGTAGGTGTGTGAAAAGAGTTAACTGGTAAACGCACATTACCTTCTATAGGCCGCAGAGTCAGCTCATATGTTTTCCCGTCCAGTGTGTATCTGTCATCACTGGTGCACATTGCTCTGATCTCATTGGCCAACTCCCTTGCAAGTCCATCTTTTCCAAGGATCACAAGATTAATCCTATCTACTTTTCCATCACCATACTGGGACTTTAAGGTGCCATCAAATGCATACCTAGTAGGATATCTTGTGGCCAAGATTTGCTCAATCTTGCTGTCCACGCAGTAAGGACTGTTAGGGCAGGTCTCCTTTGTTGGGTGGTAGACAAAATGTATATGCTTGAGTACAAGAGCATCCCTCTCTGCTTGAAGTTTTTGGAGTGCCTTAAATCTCTGTTCCTCTCCGAGAACCTCTTGAATGGCACCCATCTTTTCCTTACTAGGTTTAGCATCCACCTCAAGCTCATAGAACAGCTCAGAATACTCCAGCAAAAGCTCTTGGAAGTCCTCTTTGGCTTGGTCTATAATCTCCTTCTGATGCTTGTTGTAGATATCTAGATACTCTGGTTCCTCCAGCCACTGGTAAAACTCCTCATTCATTATAAAGCTGCGAGCCTCCTCCCAGGGCTTGCCAGGAGTGACAAATGGTGAAGCAACCAGTTTCTCTTTGAATTCTCGACGCATTTCTGCTCGTTTTCTTTCATTTCTCAGGCGCTCTAAATGACTTTCATAGATGTCTTCTGCTGCTGGAGTTTCCAAAAGATCCTGGGGTATGCGCTCATCTTCCATGTTATCTATATGTGGAGTAGTTTCCCATGGTGTGTCATCTAATATCACAAACCACTGTGAGAACCCACGCTTTGTCTCCAGAACCTTTTGCACCCCTGACCAACTCAAATGGTCAATCTCATCTAAATCTGGTACCAAAGTACAAAGAGCCTGTGGAAGTGTACTTAGATAAACCTTGCGCCGTTTTTCTATGTGTTCCTGTTTGAGTCTGTGCACATGTTGTTGAAATAATTTCTTGGCTTTAGAAGTACCTTCGAGGAAGACATAATCTTTGTATTCCGGGGCCGTTTGCATTCTGCGGTTGATGTTGGGCCAAGTTTCATTGTGGTTTTTTACAATGCAACTGACAAGCCACTCATAGCGGTCCTTAGCAGATGCTATCTGCTGACTCTGCTGCTTCAGAGCCTCAAAGTAGGGGATGATCTTCGGTTTTCCTCGACTCTTATCTATTAACTGCACAAGGGTGAGGAAGGCAAGGTCAACATTGACATTAGAGCGTGCTGAAGTCTCAACTACCTGCAAATTTTTCTTGGCTAGGGCAAAGGTGTGAGAGTCCTTAATATATCGCTCAACTCCCTCATCACACTTGGTCAATATGAGTACAACTGGTTTCTTAGTCTTTGCTAACTGGTTGTACAAGTTGGAAACAAACTTCATCTGGTCATCAAAATTACGGTTCATTCCCCTGCTTACATCAACACAAAGAAGGAACCCATCTACAAGGAGCTTTCCTTCAGGCATTTGCTTTTGCTCAAAGTCCTGTTCAAGACCCAGCTGATCAGTACAGAAATACATGAGCTTTTCAGCAGAGGCCAGTTTGGTGGAAGCTGCTCTCTTAATGTAAGGCTGCAGTGCAGTGCTTCGATGTGGCTGAAACGTTTGGTCATCAATGAACTCTGTCTGCTCCACCACATGCATTCGGCATTCAGCTCCCTCCTCCAACACTCGTGTCGCCTCACCCCAGAACAAAAAATGGTCATTGTTTACCACTCGACCACCAAAGTCACTAGTGCTCAAAACAGAGGTGTGGTCCAAATAAAAATCATCAGCGCTGGGGCGTACAAAGCGATTACAAAGGCAGGACTTCCCTACCCCACACTGCCCTTTCTCTTTCTCAGTCCCGGACAAACCTACTACAACCAGGTTGTAGGTTGGTGCCCGGGCGTCTTGTTTTTTTGCCATCATTATCGTTTGAAGCCACTCATCTTGCCATTCCCAGAAGCACTAGTTGGAAGGCTACTGGGATGCTATTCCATCCAAGCACATTCAGGACTTAAAAAGGTCCTCAAATTATTCTTTAAAATAACCCTAATTGTTTAGGGTTGGGGACAGTGGATTCAATATTTTTAGTGGGTAAATCGTAAATACAGAGTCATTTGTGCACATAGCAGAAAAAAACTCAAATCCAGAATCTTTGTAGGGCACAAGACAAACAGTCTGTGAGCAGCTGGGAATTTTGGAGGAAGGGGAGAAAGTCCAGTGTGAATCTAGAAAGGTTTAATAGAGGCAGAACCATCCCAGCCCATCGCTTCTCAAGGGTTCTGTGCCACAAACAACGTCTTGGGATTGTCCACCTTGAACATATGCCTAGAAGGAAGGGGGGAAAAAAAAAAGAAAAAAGTGTGAGTCATGCTGTCTTTTTCGTCTGATACTGTTGCTATAAATTCAGGAAGTTCCTGCCATAACCATAAAAATAAAAATGAAATAAGAATACCAAAATCATTCCAAACTGTATAAATGAAGTGGATAAACAGTTATTAAAAAATACATAAGTAATGGTCATCATGTGGCAGCATTTGTTACAGGCTTTGAATTGTTTGCGTACAATGTGCATACACATACACAGAAGAAAGCTTTCATAAGCACTAGTTGTTAATTAAGCAACTAGGGAAGCCAAATGGCTTTTCAAAAAGCAGCACGGGACAATGGATACTTCCAGCATCTGAACTCAAGAACAAATTTCAGCAAATTCTAAGAAATTAAAAAGAAATAAAAAACAAAAAAAACAATTCAAATAGCAACACAAATTACATATGCATCAAACTATCTGCCATACTTTAAGAACTATGAAATGGAAAATACATTTACATTTAAGAAAGCATGCTTTCTCAGCAGTAGGTCTATTCAGAGAATGGAGCTAAATTTGAGCTCTCTACAAAAATGAGGACTGTACATATGGCAACAAGTAAGTAAAATTGGCCATGTAGGTAAATATAAATAAATGGTTTGGAATATATTAAGCAGCTCTTCACAACAAATCCTGATATTTTTGCGATCTGAAATATTTGGTAAAAGTTCACCACAGACACCAGCAATGAAGATAACCTGATCACTCTTAAGTACAATATAGCACACACCTTATTCTTAAAAAAGGGCGCAGTACCTGATCATATAAGTCACAAAATAAAAACGGAGTAACAAAATCCTTGCTGTGAACATCAGACATAATGTGGGCAAGTTCAAAGTGCTACTGAGTGTGTGGCACCATCCCTAAAAATACAACAGACAAATTACCAGGAACCGGAGCAACTCCGAGTACCAGTCGGCTGCATGTTTGGCCTATGTATAAACTTCTCATTGTCTATTGAGTTTAATTGTACTGGATTTTCAATAAAAAAATTTAAAAAAAACACTGTTTGGCAGTTTTGGTCCAGCTCAGCACTAACACTTTGAGTTAATATTTTTGTAATTTCCTTACTGTCATCATACTCTTCTTTGTGCACAGATACAAGAGTTACTGAATGCTGAAAGTTATCAGATGAGCTGTTCACGCAATAACACAAAACCTACATCTCAAACTCAAGAGAGATATAAAAAAAAAAAATGCAAAACCTCATTGTTGCACCACAGCATTACAGATATGCAGGTGTTCATATAGATCCCTGAATTTCTTTTAAAATCTCAATGTGTTTTTGTGTGTGCAGAACATTCATGTTTGGCCTGAATAGGCTTTTATGCTTTGGCTGAAGTCATAATAGCCAACACATACAAGGGGTATAATCACTGAACAGAGTCATACAGAATCCAGAATCTATGCCCTGTTCATTATTTGTGCAGTGAATTGAATTTCACTAAAACCGCTGTGAATCACGAACACTGCTTTCTAATGGGTACCGGTGATTCAGAACTTTAAAAATGCACAAAACAACCCTGTGCCATAAAAATTCTTCTCCTCATAATAAAAAGCTAGTGGACATGACAGTGAAAATAATATCTAACATTCATATTAAACAAACGTTTGCTGCGATTGAAATTTTGGACCCCTGCTGGAAATGAGAAGGTTATTTTGGGTTTTTTTTTTCCACGAAAACAAATTTAGTATGCAGTATAAACTTTCCTTTTTATAGCCAGTATTTCAGAGCAGCACAATTGAAAATCTATACCAGAAGCAGCCACTCAAATTTCTGGCATTTATAGAGAAAATGTGAACCAAAAAAAAAACAAACAAAAAAAAAAAACAGCACATCAAACATCCTGTTAAATATTGACAAGCCCTCCAACAACACTTGCTTCATTACTGGCGATCTGTAGGTCAATTCCAGATTTGTGATAAGGCAAAGGGATTCATGGTTTATTCATACAGGCCTCCCAACAAAGCTTTTTAGCAGTCTTGTGCTGCTGTGTGATTACCCAGCAATCAATGAGGACTGAGCAAACACAAAGTGAGCTTTTGCAGCCTCACCTGCACAAGTACGACTGAAAAGCCTGTAACTGCAGTTCTACTGCCTCCACCCACACCCTGGAGAATAAAGGAGAGGAGCTTCCATGTGGTGCAGTATCAAGGGCGGGTCAGTCCAATGTTATCTTAAGAATGCAGGTGGAAGAAAAAAAAAAAACCTGTATGAAAGTGACTGCTGACATTCACCACTCTAGAAGAAATTCATGAAAATGCACTGTACTCAAAAATAATCAAATGGCCATTGTTAGCCCTGTTACGATCTAACAGTGTTAATATAATTCTAAACCTTTACCTATTTGAGCTCTGGTAGCAGAAAGGGAACACAGCAGGCTAAAATTTAAATCTGTTCAGCTTAATAACCTCCTGCCCCCAAGACCACAAATCATATCAGTGCCCATTTTCTTCTCCCCCTACACAAGATGACCCACTTCTGTTCCACACAGAGTCTGTGCATTTCATAAATCATTTCAATTCTGATCACAAAATTTTGCTTCCTTGATTAACTACAGCCCACTGCATCACTCGTGCAAGTAGCTAAATTTATCTAATTGGTTAACTGAATATCAGTGGTTATTGATTCGGACATGTTAAATCGCAACCTCCACATTCCTGAGTTTAAACTGTCTAACCAAAGTACAACATGTATTGTGGACAGTTTTACAGTTGTGGCAAAATTAAAGCTCACCAAACAAGGGAAGACCTACAACAGCAACGATTTTCTACGGTGTTGGCACGCTGCTTATATTTAAGAAAGAAAAAAAAACCCCAAAACATTTGATTCATATGACTAAGGATCAATCTTACTGTGAATCAGTCTATCTATCTGTGTGTGTCTGTGTGTGTCTGTGTGCGTGCGCGAGAGACGTTTTCCCAATTTAAAATTAGAAGATAAAGTGCAATAATACTATAGTTTCCTAATTTGGCTAAATAATTGTGACATATTAATTCATAAACATTTTCATTTTAACCATCATGCAACACTACCATAAATATATTCCAGGACATAGGAGTTTTTATGAATTCCTAGGAAGTAAGGATTTGACCGCATCATCTAGGCAGATTGGGGGCATAAGAAATGCCCTATTCTATGTAATTTAGCAAGAAACAGCACTCTAGTTAAAATAGATTTGAAAAACAATAATACAAAATTGAAAACTAAATATATGAAAACACCTGTTTTTATATAGCCACAACAGCTACATGACTACAGACTGACATGGTCATGTGAGCATCTCCCTCTCTCAAACAAAAACGCACGCACGCCTGCCTGTCAGCCCAGCCTAAATATGAGTGCATGAGAGCAGTCAATTAGGGCAGCCAAAGCAACAATCCATGCAATGCTCACAGGTTCAAGATCAATCAAGCAAGTCATTTGTCTAATTAAGGAAACCCCTCTTAATCATCTGCCATCCACAAGTGAAGGGTCGGAAATGCTTGTTCGGTGTACGCAAGCACGGCCCCATCTGGTTCATCCCTCCCGGTTGAGTGTTTGCATGGTTTTCCACAATGTTCATACTTGGCATGCAAAGCAATACTCAGGAAATTTTATAAAACGAGTGCCAAAAAAGAGACATTAAGAAACTAAGACACACTTCCTTCAGAAAAAGATTCCACAATATGAAATATCTAATGAATAACCAGTAATGCTTATTTCGGAATACGAATTATACATTATTTGAAGACTTGCATATGCCTCAGTTCTGTTAAATTCAACATCTTCTTTGAGAGATTACAGAGACACTAAATTTCTCTGCTGCCATGAATCACTTTTTCATTTACCCCTCTGACAGCGCTGCTTGCCACCGCAAAGACATTTACTTTGTTTGCGGTTATCTTAGTTTAAATTGCTAGAATTATTTGAATCAATACAGAATTAATCTATGAATGTTGGTTTTTAATAGCAAACTCAGAGACCGTAAAATTGGCTTTGATAAAAACGCTCATCATTTTCATTCTCAGAAATTTGCAGCAAATTTGTTTTCCTCAGCACAGACTGAAATATTAGCCTGGGGAGTCAGAAACCTAAACCTGTCAATCAGCAGGCGCATGCCAATATTCACCAGTCAGAGTCTAGATCTGTTTGCGTCCATAACCTTGTATGGATAAAGCTGAACGATATCCAGCCAGTTATATATAGTCTGGCAGGCAGCTGGCTGGCCTGAGGCCTTCCAAGTGTCCAACAACCTCAGACACATCTGTTAATGGATGCAAGTAGCTTTGGGCTAGCAAACACCTGCAGCTCACCTGCAGAGCAGCAAAGTGAAAGAGACTGGCGTGTGTCACTTTTCTGGCTGGATCGTGTCTGTTGAGGAAGAGACTTTGGACAAACAGGCCACATGTGGCCATAAGCAAGCTGAAAACCACAATGACAAGCAATAAGAGTCAGGCGAGTTTGTGCTTAGCCTGGGCATCAGGATTAACAGGGTGCTAAAATTTTGAGGAAACATTCATGCAGGATCCGTGTGTTCGGTCAGGTTCAAAGGAACCACTGCAGTTTGGGACACAGTAAAATCTCGATCATAGAGACAACTCCGGATGGCCTTTGGAGCCTTTGGCTGCTCTTAAACACAGGTCACATTCCAAACGCCTCAGCCTGGCCGAACATGTGCACGAAAGCTGTTAAAATGGCCGAGCCTAGTGGAAAAGAGGTTGGAATTTGCACACGATTCACTCCAAGTCATCGAGGTCACGCTGTTTGATGACCGAGCTGGACTTCACTCATGGAGCTGGACTCACATTCTGACCACTTGAGATGAGTACCTTGTGTGAAAACTTGAACTTCGTGCATTTAGTGATATGATACAGAGAAGTTAAATGCACTGCAAGAGTAAACAGTGCATTCATATACCATGAATGACTGCATAAGTGAAGGAAGAGGGAGAAAGAGCTATGAGAAGACTTTAGATGGGAAAAAGCAAATCACAGTATGGATAATAAGAAGGAACACAGTTGATTCCTCAATATGCTCGGCAATTCCCAGTCCCTCGATGCTTCAAATGTAATGCAATTTAAGCATCTGCTTTGCTGTTAATTTGGACAGCTGTGTCCACCATCAGGATCCCTGTAATCTGCCCAATTCCGTAACACAAATATATTGACTTTTGCTATATTTATGCTGCACATTGCTTTACTAAATCACAAATTGTATGATCCAGTATGAGCTAAATGGATGGCAGTTTAAAAAAAAGAAAAGAAAAGAGGGACAAAAAGGTATATTTGAGTGGACTACTTCACAATAATTTCTAAAGATAAGAACTGCTTCAAAGACTATATCAATACTAACACTAAAAAAAATACCAATAAGGCTGAAAACTACCATTCATTTCCTACTAAAGCTCTTTCCAAACAAACACCCGACAGCCTAATCACAGAGAACTACTAGGATGTCAGTTTAGTCTTCGTCCACCACGACAGGTTATGGAGAATCAGTAAAACCAATGGAGTGTGTTTTGTAAAGGTCCTGAGGAAGTCAGTGTGAACAAGAGGATATTAACATACAGTAATAATGCGCTGCTTGGGCCATTATCCCCAATAACACATCACTGTAATAAAACGATGATGGTATTGCTCGAGTCATCGGTTTGTGGTAAAACAGTGCCAGAACCTGCTCTGTGTTATCTTCTGGAATATATACACTGCAGAAAATGAGATGCCATTCAAACACTCGAGTGGCTCCTTCCATTTCCGGGCTGTCCTTGGCAATGCTATATTTCATAAAAGAATCTAACCAAAGATGATAGTGATGATGACAAACCGAGGCAACGGAGGCACAAACACACTTTAGCTTGATGGATGCTTCTCTCCAGCCCATTCCTCTCCGTGAATCAGTACTAATGCGGTGGTAAGGAAGGATATTCTCTTATTCCATTTCTCTCTCGCTCTCCCTTTCTCACTCTCTCTCTCTCTCTTTTACGTGTTCACTCTCAAGAGACCTGGACTCCATTAGAGTGTTTGCCAGGGGCAGTGAAGGAACAGAGCCCTCGCACGGACAACACTTCCTGCACGAGAAGAGGTCTCAGCTTAGTGAGAAAGACGGAGAGACGAGACGAGACGAGACGAGAACGGGGGAGGGGGAGAGAGGCATGGATTGGAAAGAAAGCATGAAATATTCAGCGCAGCTGTACAGACTAAGTGGAGAGAGACGCAGTGTTATTTATATGCAGTTCAAGGAGACCAACACCTTTTTGTGCTACTGAGGCCCATGACAAAATAACCCTTTATTCATGAACACAGCAATTTATTGAGCACCAGTGCTCCACATGAGACAAAATGTAAACTACAAGGTTACAACCAAGAACGTGACCCAAAACTCTGGATTACTAGTGTGAGTGTACAGGCTAGTCATAATGTGAAAATTTCACTGCAGCATGCAGGACTAGGACAGTGACTAATATAAACAGGCTAGCATTTCTAGAAAGACAGCAGCTGAATGTTTCACCTTTGGCATTCACATCAGGTTATTTCCTGTTAACAAATGCTTTAAGATGGATTGTTATTGGTTTTTGCAGTACCAAGGTCATAAGTCAAGCTGGGGCGGATATCTTCCAAGTCCAGACTGTAGATTCATGCAGTCTATCAGTGATCGTTGTGTTCAGGGAGTACAAAAAGTGAAACAGCGTCTGCATAGTGGAACCCCCTAGTGAGTGTAATGAATGAAAATCAGCAGGATTATTTACTCAAACATCCTTTTCTTGCAAAAAAATAAGCCTTCGAAAGACAAAACTAAAACTAGACAGACGAACCACACGTTGCCAATCAAGTACACATTACACAAAAAAAATACAGATAAGATAACCATAACCAAGTGTTTTGCTGTCCTCATGGCATAATGCATTGCTCAACCTGAAGTTTCATTCTTGATCTACTGACAGATAACAGATTTTAACCCTCCCATGTAATATCACCAGCAACCATTACTGGATTCCTGCATTCTTTTAAGAAACGGTTTAAAAAATCTCATTAGATAATCAGAGTTAGTTTTAAACAGGACAAGCAAGTACTAAGGCGTCATAAAATATAAAAACAATTCCACTACTAAAATGCAAACGATACCACGGGTTTCAAAGGAAATGAATTTGGAGATTTTACAGAGGAGCTATACATTTCTCTATTTTCTAATTACATTTCCCACCCCCAGAACAGTCATAATGAAATTTATTCTTCATCATAGAAAAAACTGCTGGGTGACTTTAAAGATTTCAAAGTCTTCATTCTGGTATTTATGCATTATGCTCTCAAGTATGCATTCACTTCTAAAGGATACCTAAAAGCACATACAACCATAATCCACATCACATGCAACACTCGTACATCAATTACAAGAATTACAGTCCTGTGTCAGATGGCTAGCTAGACCGGGGGACAGTTGTTGCCTGGATTATCACCATGTCTGGATTCAGAAATGGTTGTGTCTTTCGGTCTCTGGCCCTGTAAAAGATTATCTGATAAAGTTCCACAGGGAAATGCAGCACTTCATGAGAACGGGGCCAGAGATTTTAATTCAGCCTGACTTCTCTGCCAATCCATTCACCAACAAGAGACACTTTGCCCTTTTTTAAACCTCAGCAAATATCAGTGCCCTCCTACTGCTCTTGCAATGACAGAAACATTCAGTTGAACGGGCAGTTCGGCGTGCCGGCAGCAGCATGAGTTCATTTCCTCGTGCTGAAAAGCTGCAGCGGTTCGAGCCATTGGTGTTTTATCATCAGTAGATTTGAGCTAGTTGGCTCAGCTAAATCCGGCTCCTTTCCAACATCCTTATTGTGAATACTGGCAAAACATACACATTTTCTCTAATAGTCACAACCTTCCTTTTACACTAGAGAAGGGCCTTGTGTCATGCCATGTCTGTATGTTGTTCCTGATGAAAGAGGCAAACAACAATTCTAGTTTGAAATGAGGCTGTTTATAACGGCTCATAAATTGCAACTTGAAGATGTAGCCTTTAACCATGTTGTAAGTATGGTCATTGTGTAGTTTAAGAAGAAGATGCCTTTATTCGTCACATATACGTTATAGCACAGTGAAATTCTCTTCTTCGCAGCTTCTTAGGACGTTGTGTCAGCACAATACAGCGCCCTTGGAGCAGAGCAGGTTAAAAAGCTTGCTCAAGGGCCCTTGAGCAAGTAAGATCAGTAAGGTTTGTCCATCAGAAGGCACACTGCAACACCATTGGTGTTGCAATCAGCCGACCCAAATAGAGTCAAGCAGCACAGAACAGCAATGACATGTCATACAAAGGAAGGGGTTAAGCTTTCAGATATACACATAAATAAAATTCATATATGTTTGAATCATATTTTTTAAACAAGCAAAATAATTTTTGGTTGTTACAATTACTATGTAAATGAACGAATACAATTGTAAAGAATTTCATAGTTATATTAGCATTACACTTATGCTACACATAAATAATTAATAAATGTGCACGTTTCCAGACGAATAGTTAAGTATATAACTAATTCTTTTGTGGACATTGTTCAAAATGTTTTTTCCATGTTTATTTAGGTCTACTTCAGTATTTTTGTACTATTCACAAACTTTTTAGGGATTGCTATTTGAATGAAGGCGTTTGTCTTCTTTCTGAAGGGCGGGTATCAGTGAATAATACTGGTTATTGGAAATCACAGACCATTTTTTTTTATTATTACCAGTGCAAAAAACTTCCTCACTGGTCAGGCTCTATTTGAAACTCAATTCAGCCCAAGGCCTGGGAGAGGCAGAGAGGTACAATCCAACCAGGCCTGCTCCGACAAGCAGAGAAGGAGTAGGTAAGACAGACAGATAATGACACTGATGATGAAAGAAAGAGGAAACCATAGAACCATGCTACCCTTTTATCCTACCTCACCTCCACCATGCTACATTTTCTCTGTTTAATGAGAAGTTAAAGATCTTAATGGTGTGTTAACTGGTACTTTTATTGCGTTTGTGGTTGCTGTGTTCATCCTTATTTTTGTGGCAAGGTTATTCTTTACACACCTTCAATGTCATTTTTATTAGTTTTGAATACTCCAATTCTCAAAATGATGTATTTCTTTTTACTATCCTATGATAATACTGTCATGGTACTGCTCATGTCTTGCTCAACTTTAGAGAGAAAGATAATCCAAAGGGCAGAGCAGGCTGCGACTACCTGGTTTAGCTCCTTTGCACCACTGTGGCACTTTTGTGATAAGGACACTAAATATAACTCCATGGGGAGAGAAGTGTGACGATGGCTATTAATCCGTCACACTAGCGCATAGCGCCTCGTAGCCGATAGCAACTGAGGCTCCTTCTTTCAGCCATCAGTGGCAACCTCCACCACTTCACAGCAACATGCACTTCACACTTGTTACGACCTTCACCCTGTTGCATACCATTTGCTCTTTATGTCTCAGACTGCTCATTGCGACTCTATCATCCGTTTCAACAAACTGCAGGCCATTAGAGACATTCTGGGATTTCAAGCAACAACGCCTATAGACTCTGGAAGAAAAACTGAGCAGTACTGTGCATGTGATATTTTGTCACTATTCCTTCAATGAACTCAGAGCAATTTGATCAAAGGCACATCAAGTTTGACCCTTTTTTCCCCTCTGAAAATATGGTACCACATAACCATACAAGCCATTATTCTGAAATAATTTCTTAGGCCAACAAATACTCTCCAACACTCCATTCCAGCATAGAGTCGTTTTAAGTGACTTTGGTTTCCATGGTTACATCATTAACAAAGATTGCCACCCCTACAGCCATCCTTGTTTAAAGTCCCCATTAGCCAGCATTAGTCACCATTAGTTAGCAAGTCCCCACTGGTTAGCTACCTGGTTATGGGAATAAGTAGGGGTAGCAGTGAAGGGAGTTTTCTTTCTGGAGCTCTATTTGAGGGGTCCTGTTAGTTTACCAAACTGTAAGCAAACAGTGTAAGATTCCTTATCCTACAATGGACAGACTTTGCATGTAGTCGACTGCCCAAATAAACACACTCCCCTTACATGTACACACACACACACACACACACACACACACACACACACACACACACACACACACACACACACACACACAC
>JAQLOM010000003.1:7637288-7652247 GCA_030068315.1 Chrysichthys thysi
CACACACACACACACACACACACACACACACACACACACACACACACACACACACCACCTCAACAAGTCAATTTCAACAATGCAGGTGCAAACACACAAACTCATTCAGTAGAAGACTAGAAGACGCTTACATACACACACACACATATATACAAACATGTGCACAAAAAGATGCAATTATGACAGCAGTGCCGCTTCCTCCTTCAGAAACAAACACTCAATTCCCAGCTGCCGTTTCTCATGCTTGTGGCAGAGATTAAGGCTAATTGGCCTCTTAATTGGGCTGATGGTGCAGGTGCTCATGATCGACACTTACACTATGGACTGCCAAATACAAGCACACAGGGTCACTGGTTACTACATGGCCACATCAACTCGGTCCAAAATAGTAACCCAAAAAATCTGTCACTACAGTAGTCCAAAAAAAAAAGCCCATCCCAAACGAAAATGGAATTAAAGCTGCATACACAAAACAGACACAAATACAAAGCCAAGTATTCTATGTAATAAAAATGGCTGCCACTGTCTGACAGATGGCCTCCACACACATACTCTACATTTATGCCATAACATATGGTCAAGTAGTGACACATCGAACATACACAGGCACAAGACATTCAGACAAACAAGTCTTACCAAAACTTAACTAAAATTACAGATTAAATTACAAAACATATATGCACTCACTAGTCACTTTCATAGGAACACCTGTACACCTGCTTATTTATGCATCAGTTAATCATGTGGTGGGAGCACAGTGCATAAAAACATACACATACAGGTCAAGAGCTTCACTTAATATTCACATCAAACCTAGACCAGGGAAAAATGTGACCTCACTGACTTCGTTTGTGGCATGGTGGTTGGTGCCAGATGGGCTGGCTTGAGTAATTCAGAAACTGCTGATCTCCTGGGATTTTCACACACAACAGTCTCTAGAGTTTACAAAGAATGGTGTGAAGAAAAAAAACAAAAAACAAAAAAACAAACAAAAAAAAAAAACCACACATTCAAAGAGCGGCAGTTCTGTGGGTGGAAACGGCATGTTATTGAGAGAGGTCAGAGGAAAATGGTCAGGCTGGTCCACATTCACAGGAAGTCTACAGTGACTCAAAAAAAACCCTCTTTACAACCATGATGAGCAGAAAAGCATCCAAGAATGCACATCTCATCAAACCTTGAGGAGGCTGGCCTTCAACAGCAGATAGCCACATCAGGTTCCACTCCTCTCAGCCAAGAACAAGAATCTGAGGCAAAAGCGGGTGCAGATTCATCAAAAACCTGACAGTTCAAGAACAGAAATCACTGCATATTATATCTTTGGATATACTTTTGTTGCCAGATAATTGGCTGATTGAATAATTGCATAAATTAACGAATGTCTAATGGCTCCTATTAAAGTAGCCAATGAGTGCTCTACCTGACCTTGGCAAACTTGAAACAAACGTAAAATCAGTATTTATTTGGTTATTGGTGGGGGGACGGGGGGGACGACATTTCTTTTCCTAGCAGAGCTGTCAAAAGTTAAACAAAAAAAAAAAAAGGTTAATGTCTGAATATTTATAGAGGATGTAAATTTTTTCATAGAAATGGAAGGTCTGATACCTTGAAATAATGGTGTCCGTCACCTTTCCATTGTTTCAGGTCTTAGAAAGACAAACCAAGACGACCGTAACACAGCACTGAGGTTCGGAGCCAACCTCTTCCTTTTTTTTTTATTATTATTTTACTTCCTGCACCAGTTGGCCCTCATCAGCACAGAATATCTTGATTTGGTGTCAGAGGCTGACCGAAACAGACTGTAGACTTCAGCCAAGGGAATCCGTGCATCATAGAATAACCCAAACAAGCAAAGTAAACAAACTGCCCACCCATCAACTTTTGCTTTCTCACCTGCTCATTTTTTTGATTATTTGAACTAATCTGATAATAATACTAGTAATATTAATAAGTAATATGTTATTGTAGCTATGAGATGAGCTTGTAATATTTGCAATGAAATGGCCAAGTCAAACATTTAAACAGATTCACAGTGGTGCAATAACAGTCGCTAGGCTAGTTTGTTTGACTACATTCCAAACCACATACGACTGCTAAAACAGTACGTTAGAATATCACCCCACTGTAGATACTGATCCTGGCATGTGAACCAGTAAGAAAAAACAATGGAAAGCAATACTGCCATGCTTGTTAAAGCTAGTTCTACAATGCTGACTTAGTGTATTAGGGTCAACTGCTTCACAGAGTTATAGAAACAATAATAAATCAATAGAAAGTTCGACATAATGGTCACCTCCGATGATGAAACAAATGCATCCAGATGAGGGTGGTCTATTACATTATGACCTTGCCGTATTGACTGGGTACATGAATCACCGAATGGTTTGAGGAGCATGAAATGTCGTCAATTGTGCTATGGCCATTACAGCCCCCAGATCTCACCCTAACTGAACACCTATGGGAGATTTTGTAATAATCTCAGATCGCTCTCTCCACCATCCATTATCTAGGTCACTTATCCGTTAAGGGTCACACGGAAGCTGGAGCCAATCGCAGCTGAATTCAGGCAAGAGACGGGGTACACCCTGAGCAGGTCATTAATTTATTCCAAGGCTAACAGAGACAAACACCCATTCACACCAATGAGCTCTCTCTCTCTCTTTCCCTATTAGCTAACGACTGGTCGGGGGCAACCCCGGAGCCAATACGCCACTGTAGGTGCCACTGGGCCACGGACATCATAAATGACAGTTTTCCATGCCGTTCGATCAAGGGCCATATGCCTCGCATCGGCAAGGGACAGGCGCCGATTCTGAAGGTCGCCCTCCACTTGCTTTACCCAAGTTTTCACCACTTCAAGCACACCAATGAGCAATTTAGAGTAGCCAGTTGACCTAACTGGCATGTCTTTGAACTGTGGGAGGAAACGGGGGCACCTTGAGGAAACCCACACATAAACAAGGAGAACATGTAAACTCCACACAAAAAGGCCCCAGTCAGCCGGCAAGTTTGAACCCAGAACCTTCTTGCAGTGAGGCTGTGAGGGGACAGTGCTACCCACTGTTAACCCTTCAGTGCAGTTGCAGAGACTTACAGAAGCCATGCCAAGGCACACTGTTCTGGTGGCTCGTGGCGACCCAACACAGTGTCTTACTAAAAAGACGCTGTCAGTTTTCCCTTTGATTTGTCACTTATCTGTTTACATTATTTCAAAGCAAACCTGGTTAATGTTCGCTGGAAGATTGTTCTTCAGGAACATGTGGTGCAACAGTGAGAAATGAGCTCTATGTGTACTATGCTGCCTTAAAACAATTCCTTAACAGATCAATATTCTGTATCTGTAATTGTAGCTACTAAAAAACTGGTTTAGAGGAAAGTATGGTGTTCAGATGTCTCCATTTCTGTAGTTATCAAATTCTCTGCACTAGTTATGGGCCTTAATCTCATAACCCACATACAGAACAGTGAGACACTTAAATGTAAGGGGAAATTGGGGCAGACCAAAATGCTTATGTGAAAGTACCAAAGTTGAATTCTTTTCCACCTTCTATTCAACCAGCACCAAATAAACAAGTCCTTGATCAACTAGTTAAGCATAAAGTGGGGCATCTGGTGTGGTGCTTCTGCTGTTATACTAAATACTGACAGTGATTTAGTTTGAAATCCATAGTCATGTGCTTATACTGAAGATCAGCATGGCTATGAATACCCATGAACGATATTCAGTATAATCAAACTCTTGTTAATGCAATATTGCTCACGTACATTGCAGTCCAGGTAAAGTAGGATTGCCGTTTAACTACACTAGGCCAGAAACAGCACTTTAACACACCTGCCTGAACTTATCAGCTAATTATCAGGCTCGTCATGAGTTCATTTAGATGTGTTAGAGCAGGGAAAACATCACACTGTGCAATGCCATGGCCCTTAGGGCTAGTGCATGACACCCCTGCTGTGGAGAAAAGAAGAGCTGCTGGAGAAAGTGAATCGGGTAGGAATAGTGCCAATATAACGATCTGAATGGGGGTTAATGTGGCTTTAGGAACAGCTGAGCAGCAGCAGCTAAATGGGCCTTAACTCCTTAAAGAGTACTGAGGATTGTGAGAACATGTCCTGACATGCTGCCTTTTTTGATGACATTTTTGCCTTTAAGGCGGGCAAAGGGGAGTGATGACTCTGCGCTTTCACCTACTTTTCACAGGTATTCTTAAAGGCCGCATGGCTTCACATAAGCCTCGTTTACACTTCGTACTAACTTCTGTCTCGGGTGATCGGATCACAAGTGCAAGACGCTAAATGCAGGTCTGAACGGGGTCAAAAGCTTCGTGTGATCCGACCAGTCCAACTAATTTGGGATGCAAGTAGCCACACTGCATTTGTAGTGTCAATGGCAATGAATCCTAATACTTCCCTGAAATCAAAGGACTGCCTAGTCACCAGTGTTGCCAGGTTTGTGGTTTTCACACATGAACAAGCGACTGTCGAACTGTCCACCATTGCTGTTACACCATACATATCTCAGTAGATACACGCACAGCTTACTTGTATTGTCTGTTGGATTAAGAATTTTAAAGTGGCCACATTAAATTGGTTAAACCTTATATACAATTAACTGTTCATTTGAAAGAATAAAAAGTTAATTGCTAACTCATTCTCACAGATATTCTTTATTTCTACAATTTTCACACCTAATGCTTGCCTAAAGCATGAAAGCTGGCACTGCTAAAGGAAAGCATTAACAATAATATAATATGGCAGAATGGCCATATAAAAGCCATGAACCACACACATTGTCACAAAACATGCAAATAAATCTCTCATTTGTATGACAGTTGAAAGCACACAAAAGGTCATTAGATGAATAAATCGTGCACAGAAAGCGAAATGAGATTAGGAATAAAGCTTTTATCGACTGATCTAAGTGCCTGATGATTTTATTAAGAAATGCCATCCGATGGTTATATATATAAACAGTTTTTGTTTGGTGTCGGTTTGAAACCAATGGCTCATTAGATAAGGAAGCCTTCGTACTGACAAAACGCAATCACATTCTATCACTGGAGACACAAAAATATCAGGTGTGAATGATTATCCATCTCAGCCGATCTGGTTATGATTGGATACCAAGTCTAAACAGGGCCATTGTTCAAGAGACCATTCACTACTAACATAAAACAAGAGATAAGAATGGTCCAAGAGGCTACGCAAAGGCTGAAAACATCTAAGAGCAAGCTAAAGATGAATGATTCATTCTTGTGGGAGAGAGTAAAAGTGATACAACCGCAAACACCTGAATTTGCCACAGTGTCATTTAAAAATAGTGACTTTTTACTTGTTGCCACAGTAACCATGCCTTACTGCAGATAGCTACTATAATGTTTCCTATTAATTTGGTTTAGTGTGTGAATCATGCCAGAGAAACAGATTTATTTTATTACATGCACCGCATTTATACATTTTACTGTCAGAACGGCAGAAACTAAAAGTGAAAGGGTGAAAATAGTGTGTGTGTGGGAGTGGGTTTGTGTTTTGCTTGCTCTGTCACACTAGACTTTGGCTTCAGCTGTTGCAAAAACTGCCCTGTGGCAGCCAGAGGTTGGCGTTTTTTTGTGCTTGGTTGTCCATTTTAAAATGGGCAGTCAGATAGGGAACACCATTAGGCCCATCTGCTGTCTCCTTACCACAGCAGAGCAGCTGTCCACAGATTTACCGAAACCATTACCAGCACTCAAAGTCAAATCTTGTCCACCCAAGCAATATTAAGATGGAAGCCAATTAGAGAATCTCAGCTTTCCATGAATATCGCAAGTTTAACAACAATGACACCAGTATCAATCCCACATGGCTCCATCCCCAGCGTCAAGCAAACTTTCCCTGGAATAAAACCCAGCCAAACGAGACTGATCTTCAACTTGGATGGTTCTGATCAAGCAGCAGGATACTTCCACAAACCTCCTCCACTTCATTCTGATCCAGAGAAAGAGGAAAGCAGTTGGTTGGTAACCAACAGACTGGAAGCTCAGAGACTCAAAGCAGCCTTTTATTTAGATACCACAGACTAGCAATCTACACATTGTAGAGACTTATTGCAGAAAGTGCTAGCTTTGCACTAGTTAAAATAGGTCAATGTGTCACTATTGAGAGTGTAGGTGAAATATTTTGTCCCATTTACAAGGTGAGTGTGTAAATGGAGGGGAAAAAAGTGTGATTTTTCAGTGTTAATCCTACGTTTATCCTGCTCAATTCCTTGCTTTAGTATTCCTCCCCTAATTCTATCAGCATGCTTTTTACAAAAGCCCCCACCACCTCCAATTTTCCCAAGCCTTTATTTTTAACCGGGCTGGCCACACCTCCTTCATCTCTTCAGCCAATCACCATGTTTATGAGGCAGGGTTTCTGACACCTCAAATAAAATGATCAGTTTCGAAATGACCATCATGGAGGTGGTCAAAAACATTTCATGCACTGATAAAGACGCCCATACAAACTCCATGTCCCTCAAAAGGCCCAGTGCTTCCCAGAAGCTAATCGCATTACATCTTTTGTGTTCTTAAGAAGCGAGAAATGTAAAGCTGTACAGTAACCTTCAACTGTTTCTGCTGACCACTGAGAGACCCCGTTCGGCACAAGTTTCTCTCTTAAAAGTGCTGTAATCTGACAGCACGCAGTGTGCAGGCCAACATCTCCATTTTTGCATCTCTCTTCAATTGATCTGCATTCACTGGCTTCCATTATCCACCCAAAGCTGCCATCCTTCCCATAACTAACCACTCTCATCATCAGTAATCATCATGGGGGCTATAAAAGGATTACACTGATGGCTGTCAGCTAGTTGGACAGGTTCAGGCTGTGATCAGTGCATGTCCAGAATCTGGTACGAAGCATCATAGAAAGAGAAGGGATAAGAGAGGAGCTGATTTCTAGATCCTTCCCCAAGATACAGAGAAACTCTTAAAGCCCTCTTGAGCACAGTGACCTTGAAAGGCTACATTTATAGTGTCGTTCACATGAGGGAGGAGAAAACGAAGCAAAGCCTTCGATAAACCTTTACACATACTGTCTTTCTGGAGTATAAACATCAAAAGGAAGTAGAGAGGGAGAACAGCAGAAAGACTGGGCCAAGTTCTCTATCTGCCATTATGGTTCCAAAGCAATTACAGGGTAAAGAAAATGTGAAGGTTAGAGAAAATGGAGGTGTGCATTAGAAGATAAGGTGAAAAATTTAGGACAGAAATCTTTCTTAGCAAAAGCTATAAAAACCCACAAAAGCCTGAGAGATGTCAGGTTTAATAGATATAAAGTGAAGATTTAGCCCACCTGGTGGGTGCTTGATTGCCTTTAGGTTGTTATATTCTCTGCTCACTTTCAAATGCTTGTCAGAATCCAGTGCAGCATAATTTAACCCGTGCAGAGCAGCAAACCGCCAAAAAAAAACCCTTAACAATATTACAACTGCAAATGTGATTACACATATGCCTTAAGGTGGGACAGCGTCGGTGCAGAAAAAGTATAAAGCAGGAAATGAACCCAGCTAAACGTATTCTTTATGGTGTTTTGGAATTGAATGCGACTGACTTTTTTTTAATAGGCATTGTTAAATCCAACTTCAGGAGGAGTCACTTTAGCAAAAATGGCCCATTTTCAGTTCTTATACTGCTAAATTTATTTGCTACAGCATTTAATACCAGTTTACTACGAGATTCTCCTGGCTACCCTCTCCACCTTGGCTTCACAAACCATTTCACTGCAGTCATGATAAGGCATGTAACCACTGGTATACCACCAGGTTCTTTGTTGGATCATATGTTTGTATACCATTTTGTAGGAATATTTGACCATCTATATTAATCATTAGTACCTGGTTCTTCATATCCATCCTTCAAGGAGAATGAAGGGTCTCCACCTCGGCATTTATTTGCCCCCTTTTTATGCATATGCCTATATGACCGCGAGATTATTATTATTATTATTATTATTATTATTAATAATATTCATTATTTACTAAATGCATGCTACTAAATTCCAATTTTTCCATTTTAGAACAGATGCCAATGTCACAGAGCTCTAGCTCCCAGCATACTATCTGCAAACTTCTTTGCTAAGCATTGATAAATGCTGTAGTCAGGACAATGGACGTATTTTGGACAAAAATATGTTCTGGGTTTATGTGCATGATCTGCGCTGTGTCAGCCAATGTGACCTGCTTTCATGGCGCAAACTGTGTCAGTGGATCAGATCAGAAAATAAATCAAATTCAGTTCAGTTCTGCCAGTACTGGTGTATCCCTAGCTACATCATTTTAGGCATTGGTCATTTCTATTAATCAGCCAGTTGCTCCAGATTGTCCGAGAGAATAGGTTTTAAGTTATTCAGGAGAACCAAAACGTAACTGCCATTTTGAAAGGTTACAGCAAAAGACATATTTTACAATCAACAGTATGGGTTTGTGCTCACTACCATCTGAATAGCAAGTTAAACACAACAGTGTTAAATCATGTACTGTATAATAGACATTGGGGCATGTCATAAATACGCACTGTGCTGAAGGTTACTGCTGAAAATCATGACCGGTTATACATTCCTGACATAACAAAATGTCAGTGCAAGCAGACAGAAAGCAGCAGTAAACCCTCTGGCAGAGATGGATTTGTGACATTAAGCCTTTTTTAGGTATTCATTTTTTATGCTTTTCTTTATTAAGTTCTTGCCAGTCCTGTTCAGCAAACAAATCTGACAATTTTGGCAGTGCAACTCACTTTCTATATACACACTTCCAAACAAATCTTGGACAATTCTACTAATGAAGGCAACCTTGGTTTAACAATCGATCAACATCTTTGACAAACACAAAGACAGCTCTTGACAGCACTTGAACACGATAGTGAAAACACCCACAACTCCCACCCTTCGAGTGCGTGCCTATGTATACATTTGTCTATCCTTGAGTATTGAGATGTGATTACCTATTACTTTGGATGTAAAGCAACACAGATGAGAGTGACTCATTATTTATTGCGCTTACTATGAATTAAGCATTATTAACATCATGTGTCATTGAGCTGAATGTTTTATTACTAATATTAGCAGCATGCCATTGCACTAGCGATTACCCATAATGTTTTCAGATGCTGTTTCCTCCGTTCTATTTGTAAGTCTCTTTGCTTGCTTTACTTGCTTCTACTCAGTGCAGTTCTGCAGTACTTGTATCTTGTATTGAATATTGATGGCTGCTCAAACAGCTACAGTGCCCACCAGAATTATTAACACCTAACAAAAAACAAATACAGTGGATCCTAGGACTGCGAGCATAATTCGTTCTGGAGACGTGCTTGTCCTCCAAGTCACTCATATATCAAAGCAGGTTTCCCCATAAGAAATAACGGAAACTCAGATAATTTGTTTCACAACCCACAAATATTTATATAAAATTGACAAAATATCATACAATATATAAAGTAAAAATACATAAAACTGTCATGAATTTGACTGCACGGAGCGCGCATGCAGCGCACCTGTTCTGAGCACTCCCAATAGTGGCGCATGTCAGAGAACTTGTGCGCTAAAGACTACTTCCTGGTTATCCTGCGCAACGCCACGGTGCGTCACATGGGTGGTGACCGGTGTACCACATTGGGACTGATTGCAGGAGCTATAAAAAGACTCATGCAAGCATGCCAAGGTCATTAGGTGCCATTTTCCGCGCTCTTGCCAAGCCTTGCTATTCTGGTATTTGCTTTCTCCGGTTCTGACCAAGTTTCTATTTCTTGTTATTCAATCCCACAAACAAAATCACCTGCACATTACCATTAAAAAGACTCGTGGCTGGTGTGAGGGAGAGGGGAGAGGACTTTCACTACAACTCACAAAATCACTGCAGTCTGTCGGCTCACTGGGATCTTTTTCTTTTCGTGCGACTTTAACAAGGAAACTATCCAATGATCACTGCTTTTGCCTCCTTTTGAGGATTTCGCAGAAATGTGACATTGCATCGTCACTTAACAGATTCATTGCTCGCACTGCTACAGCCTTATTCAGGTGGTGTTTTTCTACAAAGTTTTGCACTCTTCCCCACATTTTACACATCTCCCTGATCTCATTTGAAGTGAGGAATCAATCTTTTTCTATGCTAGTGTGGATTTTGACTATACGAGTGAGCCACAATCCCGCAGTGAGTGAGAGAGAGCAGTTGTGATCACGTGAGGCTCGGCAGACCAAGCGTATGAATACTACTCGTATTGCAAGACATCGCTCGTTAACCAAGTCAAAATTTATTAACATTTTTTGCTCATCTCGCAGAACCCTCACAGACCAAATTACTCGCAATTCAAGGTTCCACTGTATATCTATGTCTACCTATCTATATACACATTTTTTGAGCCTCACCCTGTGGGAACTTTTGTATAATTACTTAATATATGTTGTGACACCTTCCTGGGACAGAATAACAGCACGTTTGGACACACTTGGTGGGTTGGAGAACATTTTAAGCTCGTTCTTCTTCAGTACCGATTACAGGATTGCAGTAGGGACTGAGCTAGTCATTGTAAAACTTTGCCTTTTTTTGTTTCTTTAAGCATTCTGCTGCTGATTTGGAAGCATGTTTGACTCATGATCTTGTTGAAATTTTCATAAGATTTCACTGACTCAATGTGCATGCAGGGCATAACAAATATCTGAATACTAATTACAGCATTTGCATACTGGCGCCTCAAACGGCTAGCCTGGTATTCAAATATCTTGCATCAAGTTCTGAAAGGTCTAAAGGCTATGAAAATGCTGGTGCACTGTATTTTCTTGGATATTGCTGGGATACTTGCTGCTACTTGTTCAACACAAGTCCCATATAACAAGGCAAGTAATGGTGCCACTGCTGACAGAATTGCTCAGCAATATGAAAATGACCAAAATAGAGACAACTAATGAATGACTTGAAATCTCTGACAGGTTGACAAAGTTTTGAGAGCACAGGTAAGAGCAGAAACATGAGCCACACACTTGCTAGCAAACATAACAGGCTGTATGCAGTCACCATATAGAGGGACCAACGCTGCCCCTTCCCCTGTGAACCCCAGTACTATAATATTCGTTCCTTTTTATCGGTCAAGCTGTCAAAATGACCGAAATCACAATACGGTTTTCTATCTGTTTTCACATCTCACTTCTGCTATTCTGATTGATAGGGCCCTTAACATTCAGGTTGCTGAGGGAAACTTCGTAATTCCCCCAGAGCTATAAATAAGGCCTGAGCGCAGCAGTAATAAGCAATAAGGCACTAAAACTGCTAGAAAATGGATTTGCCTACTTGACAGTGTCATAGAAAAGTTGTGAATTATAAACCTAAACAAGTACTTTTTGCTATCATCTCTCATGGACATTCTGGTACTACGGGAAAATGGATAATAACCACAGACATGTAGAAGAGAAGGATTTTTGACCTCGTTGTAGGGGGAAAAAACTCGAAGGAATTCAGCACTCAATCAAGTTCCTCAAACAATACCTCACATCATTTTTCAGTGCACACAGCAGAAACCGGGCTCGCTTTAAAAAAATACAAATAAAAAAAAATTACAAGAAGGATTCATTATAAATTCCTACTAGGAAAGCAAGGTGCTCTCTCTCTCCCTCTCCCTGCTTTCTCCCTCTCTCTCTCTTTTTTTTTTTTTTTTTTAAATCCTGAGACCATAGCATATGCATCAGTCTGGTCCTGAGGGAGAAGGCAAGCAGAACAGGAGGAGGCTCTCGGATTTCTTGCCACGATCCCGCTCATTAATCACATCGAGGGAACCTGTGCGTGGGCTTCTGTTCGCCTTTGCCATCAGGGCGGTTTCTAGCAGTCCATCATTCATAAGACTGCGGATGCCAAAAAGGAACATGGACTAATTTCAACGCTGCATTCCCAACCCCATAAAGTAAACGTGTGGTGGGCAGGGGCTGTAATTGAGATAGTTCCCATTCATCTAAACACTGCAACTTATCTGATCAAATGGTTATAGCCACAGGCACTAGCACGGGGAGAAATGAGTGCTCAGATCTAAATAGTTCTGCCCAAGCACAAACAAACAAAGAGCGGCTCAGATGAAAACACAAACACACACCCCCACATCGCGCAAGAACGTCTGGTCGTATTGTGTGGGGACGCGGGCATAAAACATCCACCACAAAAGAGCTGAACCTGACTGTGGTGACAACGCTACCATTCATCAACCACAGCATGCCTGCCTGACAGCACCTCCCACTGTGTGTGTGCACATGTGTGTGTGTGCGCGCATCTGTGAGTGAAAAAACACTGAATATTTATTCATTTGCATGCAACCGCACAAAACGATGTGTGAATCTGGTTTGGACGATAACGCTTTCTTTCTTTGCAGACTTGTATACATGAGTGACAAACACAGAAAATAGACGAACAGATAATAAAGCCAGGCTGCCGTTCTAGCATGCCACGTGGGACTTCAAATTGTAGAGGGGGGGAATGATGAAAACACTGCAGATGATACAAACTAGGACACGTTAGCACCATGTATGCGCCACAAGGCTAACTAATCAATACTTCCAGTATCACTGATTAAGCATTTAAAAGAAACAAGCTCTGTTTTTTTTTTTTTTTTTTTTTTTTTTTTTTACACACCATCCCTCTTCTGCACTTTAATAACCAGGAGTTAGTCATTACAGCACCAAAACTCACTTCCCCCATCATTATCCATAAGCAGAACACTCCATCAATAGGGGTAGAAATATCCCAGGACTTCATAATTTAATTTGATTTCAATTCAGGGTGCCACTATGTGATTATAAAACCCTTCTTTATGCACCTTTTTTTATAGCCCACATTATGGTTTTTCATTCCTACATAATAGCTTGCTGCTTAAAAAAGAAAAACACTTAGTTTTATATTGCCATTAAGGCCTTTTCAGCATATGCTTCACTGCTTAAATGTTTTAATTTTTGTGCCTTTAAAGGCAGAAAAATCCATGTTCAAATGTTTAAGATACCATATTCTACTTTCACTCGCATACAACAGTCCAAGTTGATCAAACCATGCATTTCTCAAACATTTTGTGACTAAAAGACCCTGTTTTTTTCTATAGTGCCTCACTCACGCACTCGCTCATCTTCTGTCACTGACTTCGGGCGAGAGGCGGGGTACACCCTGGGCAGGTCACCAATCCATTCACACTCACATTCTCACCTACGGGCAATTTAGTATAGGGGCCCCCAACCTTTTTTGCGCCACGGACCGGTCTAATGTCAGACGATATTTTCACGGACCGGGGGTGGGGATTTGAATGGTGCGATGGAGGGTAGAATGTTGTGATGGCCCCGGTGGTTGGGCACCCCTGATTTAGAGTAGCCAATTAGCCTAATCCCCTCGTCTTTGGACTGTGAGAATCAAACCCATGACATTCTTGCTGTAAGGTGACATTGCTAACCACCACACAACCGTGCTGCCCTTCTATAGTGGCCCAATGGTTAAAAGTCTATTATGTAGAATTCAGTCGATTGCAACCAAGCATGCTCCTCCCTTTCCAAGCATGCATTAGAACATACGGTGGCCATCAGATCCCCGTAGCATACTTCCAAATACTTAGATTCACTCTCCCTTGCTTTTTTCTGTGCTAAATAATAAGCATGATCCTCCATTTTTCAACATTGGGTTCTTAAACCTGTAAGCCAGCACCAGCAATCACCGATTCCTCTACTTTCTTTGTCTTCCTATCGGATTCATTCTGCTACCTGTCAAAACATGAATCGAGGAAGGCGTTTTCTAGAGGTTTGTCCGCTACTGCAGCAGTGCAACATTTCACCTCTGTAGAGCTGGACCTGCACCCCATGTTGATATAAAGCACTCATGCTAAGCTTACGAAAACACAATGGTTTGTAACTACAGGTAATTATACACTAATGAAGACAGACTTATTAATACTTGATTGCTAATAGAGCCCCCTAAATCCTACATAGTGGACCTTTGGGTTAATGGTCAGAAGGTTGGGGGTTCAAGTCCACTGCCAAGCTGCCTCTGTTGGGCCCTTGAGCAAGGCCCTTAACACTTAGCTTCAATGGCTCCTCGACCCTGCGCTCTGAACCTTACTGCCAAATAATTTGGGATCTTCAAAGAAAAAAAAATAGTATCTCGTTCCATATTCAAATTATTAATGAATACACTGAATATAACCAGATTTTTTCAGATTTTAAAAAGACCTAATCTGAGTAAACAAATTTAAATCTAACAAGGTACTCAAAATTTGAACGTCACCTTTTAATGGCATGTATTTTCCTTAGAAATAGTTTCCATGTTTATAAAATTTATGCATAAGCTCATGCAAAAGTCTAATGATGACATTTTGTGCATTGAGTAAGAACCGTTCAAGAGAGAAAAATCATGCATCTAAGGATTAATTATTTTTCCAATCCCAATCCAAACTGAGACTCAAAACACAAGCATGCAATCCAGTTTTAATTTTGGCCCATTGCTTATGCTCCTGAATGAATAACAGAGATGAATAAGAGAGGCTGAGAAGTTAGCAGGGATTACGCTTTGGCAGGGTCGAGAGGACAGCTTGTAGAAAACGAACAATACAGAAAGCGTAATCAGCGCTTAGTGGAGACGGCAGGATTTGGAAGCTGACTTTTGTGGGTGGATAATAATCTCAGGGATAATGAGATACACGAAGAAGAGCTTATGAGAGGTAGCAATGGGGGGAGTGCCCTAAAACAGGTGGGACCTCGAGAGAAAGATCCTCTACGCATGCCTCTATCTTTACTCTCATAAAGGTTTCTGTTGAACTCGGTCACGCTAACGAGGCCTGTCTGAAACTTGTCAGCTCTGGAATGAGAGAAAGAGATGAGGACTGGTTGCTGCGCAAAATATCTACTTAAAGTTCAACGGTACACACACACACACACACACACACACACACACACACACACACACACACACACACACACACACACACACACA
>JAQLOM010000003.1:7674929-7691367 GCA_030068315.1 Chrysichthys thysi
CATATAAAATTCTACATGTGTACTTACTGCCGGTGAGGTCACTTCCTGTTTACAGCCTGTTTACTAGCTGAAGCAGACGTGGCGTACACCGCCACTGTGTATTCATCCGCTGATGAAATACAGTGCATACTGTTTTATTTCGATTTTAATGTTTGAATTAACATTTTTTTAAATTATATTTTATATTTTATATTCAAGAGTCCCACAAAAGCCAAAAAATTCTGCGAATCAAAATTAGAAAATCCGCGGTAGGTGAACCGCGATATTGCTGGGGTTCACTGTAATTTTAAAAGTTGGAGATCTCCAGAGGGAGTATTGTGGTGACTAGTGATGCACGTGTCCTACACTCAAAATGGCCGAATTGGCTTTCTCTGACAAAAAGAAACAGCTCTATAAAGTGTCTGTGATGTGACGCTGTAGCTTGTCCATCGCATAAGGTTCCTGCTGAGCAGGAAGACATTTGTAACTGCAGTATAGAGCTGATCAACTCGAGTCTCTTAATCTTGGTAAAGAATTGGTACTTTAATGTTCATGCAGAGGTGTTCAGATAAAATTAAAAAACCAGGGGGGCTAAAAAAAAAACCCCAAAAAACCCCAAAAAACCTAACAGCATGTCTTTGTTTGAATTCTTCTGCACTTACACTTGCTATTTTGAGTGCCTAAGTGTCTTCACACTGACAGTAATGGCAACATGCAGTGCATTACGAGTACCCGGATTGAGACACAGCATCATCTTCACTCCTTGACTGTGACTGAAGCTCAAATCTCATTCAGTGAGGCATACGGTGCACTGCATACTACAGCGTCATTATGTTAGCTCCTACGTAGGGAGCAAAGACAGTGAGATGGAACTAATGCGAAGAAGATGTAAAGATGGCAAACTTCACATGATCTTGATCTGTACCGTTCGCTAGAATAAAATAATGTCCAAAGACTTTTGAGGATTCTGTGACGCTCGTATTCGACAGACAAAGAAAACAAGACTGTGGATTTCTTAGCGTACCGTCTACGTCACGGTGTACCATGGATTTCTTAGCGTACCATCCACATCATGGTGTACAGTTAATAACGCCTTCTAAACCTCAAGAACCTTTAAGGAACATAGTTATACCCATGTCATTATATAAAAAATAAAGTCAAAATCTATGACTATGTATACACGTACAGCTTAAAAACACTTTGGAAAGTGCTGGGAAAAAGGGAATGGAGTAGTTTTACTCATCTGTACGTTGGGTCTCTCACTTCCACTTACAATTTTTTTTAAAATACGATGACCAAGAAATGTCAGAGGCTTTGGGTGACTATTAAATGATGCTTTTGTGGTTTGGAACCAATTCTAAAACTAAAAAGTTACCCTTGCATGCAGGTTAAGTAGCTAAACAAATTCCTGGTGCCATTGTCATGATCCTGTAATCATTTGCATGCCAGATGCAAAGGGCTCAAAGCCATGGAGCCTAGAGCCCAAGATCACAAGCTGAGCTCATACAGGATGCTCCAAGGATGATACTTCCCCCAAAAGAAAGTATTGAGAGTGTTTGGGTTTAATATGCAAATTTAATGGTGTGTTAACAAATTTCCGTTAAACACCAAACATGAAATAACTCCACCATTTGCAAACCACAGCAGTAGTGTAGATGATGAATAAGGGCATCTTCTGATCATGTGTTTCTCTGCACTGCAGTTCAGGAACTTCAAGATTATCTACAGACGCTACGCTGGTCTGTACTTCTGCATCTGCGTGGATGTTACTGACAATAACCTGGCCTACCTGGAGGGCATTCATAACTTTGTGGAGGTGAGTCTTAAATCAGATCTCAGCTCTTTCTCTTTGCCTTCAGAAACAGTCCGCTTCATCTTTACTTATTACCACAAGTTAAGATCCCGGAATTACACCTTACTTTTTATTTTTTTTTGGCAAAATGGAGGCAAGAGAAAAATAAAGTGCACGGAACCGAATATGATACAGAATATTTAGCTCATTGCTGAGGAAAAATGCTAGCGTCTCTCTACAATTTTCAAGTACAGTAATGTTGTAAACCTTAAATGTTGGACAAGTTATTATGTACAGTGGTTCTTAAACTTTTTTGGGCGCGACCCAAATTCAGGTCTGGTGGGTATGTCGCGAACCCCCCCACGCTGATATGTTGGGGGGTGTGCGCTGTTAAGATTTGGCGACCGGGGGTTGCGCGCTGTTAAATTTTTGCCGACCGGGGGATGTTTTTTCTCTAAGAAAAATGATTTTTTTTTGTCGTCATGCCCTCGCGACCCATTCTGGAGGGCCCCAAAAATGGGTCGCGACCCATACTTTAAGAACCCCTGCTTTAGTATCTAAAAAAGTAGCACAGTGTAGACAAAAGGTGAATGTATTGCTACAAAGACCACGATGCACTGCGTCACAATGTATTTAACAACACCTATACAAGGATGGAGGAAACGATAAAGGTTCACTTTGCGTATTGGCGAAATTAAAATGTTCACAATTTTCTGGCCACTTTGAGCATTTCAGCTCATCTTTTTCTTTCATGTTTCATCGTTTAAACAGAATAAGATCGCCCTTTAGTCACAGTACTCAAATGTCGATCTTTTAAATGCTGATTTTTGCACAAACTGGATTGATCGGTACACCACCAACTGAACGAGATAGTTAACCATAATGAGTGAGTGAGGTGATTTTATCCTTCAGAGTCAATAAAAAAGTCCACAAGATCAAACTTTAGCCAATTAACTACAAACTGCACAATATTGAAGTAAATTGTATTCAAAAACTATGATTCACTTTACATTTCTAGATGATGCTGTGATGTCGTGATTAGAGATTGGCATTGACCCATTTTATTCAAATTCATTGTATATTTGGATTACAGCAATGCCACAGCCGAGCAAATCATCACCAGAAATGCGATCTATAAACGATTGCATTGTCCAGCAGTTTAAGAGCACAGTGACCTGGAATGTTGGGACTTCCTCTGTCCCGCACTGTACACGACTCCCAGATCTCTTCCCCATTACACTCGCCCTGCAATAACCCAACTCATAGCAGCCGTTCAGCATATTTCAGTTGAAGGCCGCTCTTTGTGGATATAAAGTGTAACTGTGCTCTTCACCACTGCCAATGCCCATAATATTAATATTCTATATCTAATATTAGTAATAACTCATTAAGCTAATGCAGGTTGGTGAACTTTGATATAATCTTATAGTGCATATTTAACCAGTGAACCTAATGTTTGAATCCTTGGATTACATTCATAAAATAAATCTGGGACAAAGAGTCCACAGAAATTATTTAAAAAATTTAAAAGGGTTCCTGAGTACAGAGTCTCCTTTGTACTGTTTGCTCTTGCTCACTGCACAAAGAAATCTGTGCAACAGAAAAGCATAAATTTTTGAGTCTGGTTCCTCTCAAGGTTTCTTCCTCTTGTCGTCTCAGGGAGTTTTTCCTTGCCAGCGTCGCCACAGGCTTTCTCATCAGGGATAGGGATATATTTATATATTTGCACTTATGCATATGTTTATTAATTAATAAGTCTTTAATTGGACATTATGTATTGTAAAGCTGCTTTGTGACAATGTTCTGTTGTTTAAAGTGCTATACAACTAAAACGGAATTTAATTAATTACCCTATAGTCCGGAGATCACAAGTTCGAGTTCCAGCGATGCCACAGCCATCCGTGAGCAGGAAACAAGGGAGGAAAAATTGATTCTGCTCTCTGAGTGGGACAAGCAGGATACTCTCTCACTGTTGGTCACAGTGCTGCTAGCCAATCATAGACATCTGAGCTTGCGTATATGGAAGAGGGAGGATAGTGCGTTCCTCTGTGTGTAGGAGAAAAAAGATTTACCTGTACAAGTCAATAATAGGCATGTAACGATACATTGAGCATTGAATAATCACAATGCAAATTTGACGATTCGAATCGATGGAAGTAATAATAAAAAAAAAAGAACTGTGATTAATCTTAGTTTTTCTTAGCTGTAACTGTTATTAGACAACAAACCAAGAACACCCAATAGCAGGAATACACATGATGTCACCGTAGGTGGAAGTGACACAGTGCTGATGAAAACACACACAAAACAAAAAAAAAATCTAAAATGGGAATGAGCTTTTGTGCTCATTTATAAATGGCCCAACAAGATATCGAAGAGTTTTTTTTTGTTTTTTCGAAGCAAAGAAATCAAATTGTGGACCCAAGATCGTGAATCCTATCAAACCGTGGATTGGTTAAATTGTTGCAGGTCGTTTAATTGAGTTAAAAAGCTAAAAACTGTCATTGGTGTGATATGTGACTTAGAAAGTGAAGTACAATATGGAAGGTCCTTAAAAGTGAGGTCAACAATGGCTATTAATAAAATATCTCCTCAGAAAAACGCTATAAAAAAAAAACCAAACAAAAAAGAGACATCCAGCCTATAAGGACAAGTTGTTGTCAGTCTCTGCCTGTCAGTCATATTGTGTCGATTGAGAAAGGTCACCGTCTATTTGTGCAGCATTTGTGTGTTACAGCCTTAAGGCTTGACATGTTCTTTGGATGGAAACTTGAAGACAGAGAATTCAGCTAACTTCCACAGAAATACCTGACTGCACCTTTAAAGTAGATGTGTGCTCCACCTGCTGCAAGAACAAGTCCATGATCTGTGCCGCAAATTCTGTTCAAACCTAGAATAACTCAAAAGTTTACATATCTTTTTAATTATAAATTATTATTTTTTTGGAACATGTCAAATTTTTGGCATGGCCTTTTGATGTCCTTTTAATTTGGGTTTTTATTACGATTCTTTCTCTGACAGGTCTTAAACGAATATTTCCACAATGTGTGCGAATTAGACTTGGTCTTCAATTTCTACAAGGTGAGTACCAAACTCCCATCATCCCGTACTCTATACTCTAAAACAGCGAGGGCTATTCGTGATTTTCAGATAACACAGAAATACTGCCGGGGTGGAGAACCTGAGAAAATAACGCGATGCAAAAATATATCGAGCCTGTATCACAGGATTTCCATGGCAACAGATATTTGATGCATAATTACAACGATCGCACAGTTAAACACATGCACATGCACAGCGTGTTTCAGCATGGAGGAGGCTTCATAGAAAGGGAGAACGGTAAGCAATTAAGAAGAGCCTGTGATAATTGCACTCAGCTTCTCCGTCGCTAATTGCCTGATTGTATTTTTAAAATCTGCCTAATGGACGGGACTTAAAAAAGCTCCCACGCCAACAGCAGCAACGGCAAGAGAGATAAATAAAATGCGGTGCAGAAAATTAGCCCGTCTGCTTGTAATTACAATTCTCACTTCTCATCAGACACTGAAGGACTTCGCATCATATCTATCGTTGGCTGTTGTGTGGGATTAGGAGCACTTGTTTCAGCCTGATTTGACAGACTTCAGTTTCTCTTAATGGAGTGTTTGCCGGGGGTGGGGGGGCTCTAACAGGGGTGGGTGATGCAGCAAAAAATATCATATCTGTATAATTAAAGGTCAGGTGTTGACTAATTATGTGGAGCAGTAGCTCTGACAGTAATGCAGGCACTAATTCACATTCACAGCTTTAGATCGTGCACTCGTAAGAATATGTTGGCATTTCTATAGTAACGGCTCATACACAGGGACTTGTGCAGGGGACACTATCCGTAACCTAACACTAATAACACCAAGACTTTAATCTGTGTCGCTGTTAAACATCCAAAAATGCCTTTGATACGGTGAGGCTTTTGGCTTCTCAGTAATATGGCAAGTTGCATCTTTAAAAGTCATGTTAACGTCATGAGAGAGAAGAAAAAAAGCTGGTGAGAGAATGATTGTTTATAGGTGTGTCTCAAAAGCCTGAATCCATAAACAGTTATTTATTTAAATATTGATGTTACTACAAATGCTCAAATTGCTGGCTTTGGACTGCACAACACTTGTGTGTTAATGCTGTGAATTCGATCTTCTATTGTTGCGTTTCAAAGCCATCATGGATCTGAAATAGGAAGGGGGGGGACTCCAGTGTTCGCCACAATTATTGGCATCCTTGAGTAAATGGTGAAAAATCCAAGCTTTTGTTGAAATAAATTTATTCAGAGGAAAAACAACTCCAACCCTCAAGTAATAATTATTTATATATTAATAAGAATTGTGGAGGACATCGACTTGCTTCATGAACGTTTCACAACAATTGTTTATACCTGTGAACAAATAGAAATGCATGATGTTTCATTCATTAATAAATGAATAAAAAAAATGTTACTGTTGGCAAATTGCTGTGGTATAAAAGGAATAACACACTTTTGGGAAATAATCAGCCTCGGGATGGAGCCGACGTCAAACTATGACCATGCACGTAGTAGTATTTTATTCCTTATATACGCCAACGTGCACAAAAAAAATTGCGTTCATATAATCAAGAAAGAAGTAAATAAAAAATAAGATGGAATCTGCATTCGTGAATCATTTTTGTGATCTCATACTGCACAGCTCTGAATGCCTTTTTTTTTTACTCTGTGTACAAATGATGAATGTATTATTTGTAATGCTGGCGTGTAAGTGACGCAGCTTCCAGACAATACGTCACTATATTTTGTGCAAACCTGTGCCTTGTCTTTATCATGCTCCCTGTCTCTTTCTCTTTAGGTGTACACGGTAGTAGATGAGATGTTCCTGGCCGGAGAGATTCGAGAAACGAGTCAGACGAAGGTCTTGAAGCAGCTGCTCATGCTGCAGTCACTGGAGTAGAGACGTCACTGAATCACAGCCATACACCACCACCGCAGCAGCAGCAGCAGGGTCCACTCGAACCTGCTGAAAGCCAGTCTATATTGTTTGTGTATAGGTGTTGTCAATGATGTACAAATAACCCAACATTTCAGCCTCTTAAAGCTGTGCTATGTAAGATTTTAAGAGTGAGTGTGTTTAAAAGCGTCATAATGCTGAGAGAGATGAGTGAATGCAGCTGAAGAATGAAAAGCCTGATATGAAAGCTTGCACCTGATTTCTCCAGCTGCCTTTTCAGACATTCAGGTGTCCCCTCCATTTAAGACCTAATTCAGTCATCGCTATCAATTAACTACAGGAGTATAAAGGTTTTAAATGCCTCATAACAACTTGCCTAGTGAAACTTACAGTTTAAGTCTTACAGGAAGGTCTCAAAATGGCACTGCTGGTTTTGTTGCCTTGCTCTTTCTCAGTGCATTCAGTTTGTAATCCAATGAATTTCAAGATTGGACATGCATTTTTGTGAGGCTGCTGTAGTCAGTATTGTCTCAGGGTTTTTTTTTTTTTGTTTGTTTTTTTTGTTTTGCCCCCAGGTGTATTTTTATGTTGCAAGGTTAGAATTTTGCCACTAAATCTTGTGGCTGATCTGTCCCTGCCCATTAACACTAAACTCCTGAATAGCCAGCACGATGTGTAAAACCCAGACTGGAACTGGAATTTCTGAGAAGTTATTTGACACCTGTATACAATCATCTATAAAAAGGAGAACGCCACATTTTCAGACTAACACCTTTATCGTTCTGGGAATTGTCTATTATACATCAACTCACACTAAAAATGTATTTATATCTATATATCTATATATATATATATATATATATATATATATCTATCTTCCTGTGTTTTGGCTCAGTCATACGGTCTGAAATTCCAGTATGCAAACATCTCTCTGTCTCTGCTTAGTTACCAGTACCAACATGCACACAGTCAAACCCTAACTGTTCAGCATTAGCCCACTGGCTATGTGAGCATCTAAGACACCTTGAAGAAGTTGAGCTGTTAGTGGTAATTGTGGCGCGTTGGCTGAATGAACAAAGGCAGACGGTGACGGCGAGCTTGTTTAGCCAGCAAGGCTGAGCAGATCTTGCAGCACTCACAGGGAAAATACACAACAAAAGACTGCATCTACTTTTTTTTTTTTATCTCCAAATTCTGTGGCTCTGCTCCCAACCAGTGCTTCCATAGCAACAGCTCTGGCCAGCCTCGAGCCTCTTTGGACTGGTTTTCTGGATTCTGATTAAGCTTAGCTCTGGACCATTACATGCAAGAAACGATCATTCCTTAGTACTTTTAGCTCTGGCCTAGGCTTAATCAGAATCTGTGATTCTGCTTTGTTCAATGTTTTTAAACCGTCTTAGTTTGATCTTTTCAAGGCCATTTTTCATTGTTCTTGTTTTCATCTGAAATATTATGCACTTGTCCTTGTGAGATTGCAGAGTGAAGGTAATGTGTTTTTATTCCCTTTGTTTAGATCAATATGTACCCATAACAAAAGAAAGAGAAATAAAAGTGGCAAAATTAGGTGTCCTTGCGTTTCTTTTTTTAAGGCTGGATTTGAAGTATATTTTTAACCCGTTTCCATTAAGTTGCCACTGACAAATGACGCCCAGAGAAAGGAATCTGGAGAAAGGAGGTTTATACTTTTGTTGTGCTATAACACCACCTACTGGTGAAGGAGGGAGGTTATTCAAGAGATCTAGAAACTCTCAGATCCATCCCCAAAGCTTGAGTTTGAGGGTGTGGGTAGGCTGAAATACTTGATGTGAACCAAATAATTACTTAAAGTTTTATATTAATTTTTATATTAGTCACTTCCCATGATAATTCATAAATTAAGACAAAAATATCTTTATGCTACTAACAGTGCAGTATAAATGAGTGCATGCTAACTGGCCCCTAACTAACATTTACTACCAGCCATAAAACTTGTTCTGTGTAATGTATCTTTAAATTCAATTTGGGGACATATATTAAAAAGCCTAAAGGGCTAGTCGATTAATTTATTCATTAGGTGCCATTGTGGAAGATGTTGAATACTCAAATTATGGGGCAAAAAAACAAAAACAGTAGTGAGGCAGTCAGTAAACCCGTTTGTTAGTTTATATATGCAAGGAAGCCAGCTGCGCACTGTGTTCAACTATCAGGGGAAAGACTTTTGTATTTTATTTCATTTTAATTAACAAAGTTAGATATGGGACCATCATGATCACTGATATGGTTAAGTATAGAGGTGTGTACAGGACTGTTTGATTTTCATCCTACTGCTCTTAATAATTTATAATGAACTTTCCACGAATATAAAGGTTAATAAATAAATAAAAGAAACTCAAAACAAAACAATAAACGTCTAATAAATAAATATAAACTTCTATTTATGTCCATTTAGCCAAAGGTGCTGATCAGCTGCATTTTTTTTATTAATAAAGAAAGACATCCTTTTCAATTTAGTCAATTTCTAGTTACATTTCAGTGGTTTAGAAGATCCACTAAACAAGCAGATGTTTTTTTTAATAATTTTTTTTTTTTTTTACAAAAATTGTTAAATGTCTCCAGCCCCATAATTTTATGTTTTTCTTTGTTAAATAACAGCAGGTTTTGTAATCTGTTTATTACTATGCTTAAATAATATAGACCATCTGACAGACAAGTTTACCCATTACTATAGAAAACAACATTTTAGAAACCAATAATTCATCTTTTCAGTCAGAACTAGTGTCAGACCAGCTACAGCAGAAAATCAATCAGCGACTTCTGACCAATCAGATTCAAGATTTCAACAGCTCTGTACTAAAACAGTACTGAACTGCACCAATAAAACAGCCTGCACTAATAAAATGCCCTGAATCAGTTTTTGGTTCAAACGGTTTTTGGGCATGACCAAACAAAATGGACAAGAAACGTACTCAGCGTGTAACATAAAAAAAAAAAACAAGCAAACTTTACTTATAGATGTTACATCTTAAAATTTAACAAGCACCCTCCCCCAAAACAATCCCATAGACAAGTTCGGTATTATTTACACCATGGATGATTCAGATACACAGTATTCATGGGTGAACAAAAACCACACTGGTTGCTAAGCAACAAATGAGTTTCTGCAGTACATGGGCAAGTCTTTTAAAATTCCAGCGTAAAGACAGATGTAGTCTGAGACACTGCTGACAAAAATCAACACAAATAGACCAGGTTTCATTTTTTTGCTTAGCAGTAACACGTTTTAAGCATATAGCTCATGTTGTTCGAGCCATACACATGATCTCCATTCTGATTTGCAGGAACGATCGATCTGCCGAAGCATGTGTGCCAATTTACTGTTCAGAAATGCTGTTTGTCAAATGATTTATTGTCTGTAAATGCCCAGGCATAGTGCGACAACATTTCAGAACAGGTTAGGAGGAAGGTAAATTCTTAATAAATATAACCCCTTCGAATGATTTCTACCCCTCAAGTCGCACGGACATACAGTCAGTGAACCGAGGCCATGCAGGCAGTGCAAGAATAAAATTAAAACTCCTCAGTATTTCGCAATACGCCATCTTCACCAACAACCAAGAGTAACAGTCTCATAATTCTGGACCACTGAAATAGTGCTGGACTAAGATTAATTCTTGTTTACTAAGGAATCATTACTCCTTATAATAATTGCCACTATATAGTATTTAGATTACTGCAAATTTTACAATTCTCTAGGTACAGTATATTAACAGTCAAAAAGTGCACTTGCAGAGAGGAGGGAAGAAAAAAACCCCCAGAAGAACTGAAAGGGAACCTGCACATATCACAGGGACGATATTTAAAACACAGATGCTGAAAAAAGGATTGGGGTGTATGAACAGGGCATGGGGACAAACATATCCAACCCTTCATACGGTCATTCCCCTGGCTGAGCATCTTGGTGATATGTGATATGACCTGGCCTTGTGAAGATGCTTTCTGGTCTCTGTGGTATGTGATGGTTCTCAACCATCTGAAAAGGCTTCCTGAAATCTTTTTTTTTTTTTTTTGGATAGTATTATTATTATTATGGATTTCTGTGCAAAAAAACCCATTTACTAACATTTTGACTTCATATTCACTCTCTCTCTCGCTCATCTTCTACTGCTTAATCCTGTTCAGGGTCACGGGGGGAAGCTGGCGCCAATCCCAGCTGACTTTGGGTGAGAGGTGGGATACACCCTGGGCAGGTCGCCAATCCACCACCGCAGGGTGATACACAGAGACAGACAACCATTCACACTCACATTGACACCTACGGGCAATTTAGAGCAGCCAATTAGCCTAATCCCCTCTGTGCATGTCTTTGGACTATGGGAGTAAACCGGAGGACCTGGAGGAAACCCACGTGGACACGGGGAGAACATGCGACCATGCCACACAGAAAGGCGACCAGGTCGACCCCGGGGATCAAACCCAGGACCTTCTTGCTGTGAGGCGACAGTGCTAACCACCACATCACTAACTTCATATTAGAGTGCTATATTTTAGGGCCATGTTACAGCGTGGAGAGACACTGAACTATATGTCATCAAGATGTATTTTCTGTTTAAGGATATCAGTAAAATCAAATAAAATCTTTTCTTAATCCAGAAGGTTAGTGCGTTGTTTCACATCAATAGATAACACAGCCAGATACATCAGATAATTATGCACCCAGTGTAAAATGGTTTCTGCAGGTTAAGATCTGATAACCTACACAAGCCATTCTGCAGTGAACAATTGATATGCTCTAGATAATGGTCACTAACAATTCTGGAGGGGCAGATCAACCATCTGCCCTTTGTGCTTATAGTTCTCAGCTGCACATTTTTCTTTCTAGGTGTACAGCCAACACAATGATCTAAAGCAAACAGAACTGTACAAGGCTTACGTTACATTTACTGCACCTACACTAAACACATAGATTGTACCGTACGAGCAAGATCATCTCAAAGCCAGGGCAATGATGTGGTATTCATGGAAATGGAATACCTTCTCCGAAATTGGTCTGTGCAGACAGAATAACTAGTTTAGGCTGGCTCCAGCCAGCCACCTTGTTGTTATTGTTCATAAAAAAGAAAAAAAGAAAAAAGGCAAAAAAAAAATCTACTAGGAATCGGATAAGCCTCAGTTTAAACAGGGGACACACAAATAACTAATGCGCTGATGTCAGAGACGTTGTATGAAAGATAGAGAATGTTATCGTCTACGTTTCAGCCCAGTGCACAGAGATTAGGCTGATGACTGTTTACTCAAAACGAACAATGCGAGTGTGTTTGTGTATATACACGTACAAGAATCACAGGATAAGGTTAAATCTGCAAGATTCCTCCACACCACCTTTACCATCCCTCTAATTGATCAGAGGTGCCTTTTCATGACCGCTAGGCCATTCCCAAAGCTCAGTGGCTGCAGATGCAGGTTGCAGATGGACTTCATAAAAAGTGATCCGGATGCTTCTAGGTGTCTCAGCAGGTCTGAGGGGAAAAAAACGACGACACCCAGACACACCTGGAGCTGAGAGGAAAAGAGAGAGAAAGGGACAAGTCCCAACATGGGCAACTGGAAACCTTCATAGAGGAGTGATAACTGTGCAAAGCAGTCCTTTGGGACTTGGAGGCCTCTGTAGCAGATGCTAAACCTTCAAGTCTCAGGAGCGAGAGATGATGAGCACATAAGATTGTTCTGCGATTGTCTTTGCTAGCAGCTGTTGTGTAGTTAAAGGCTGCATTTTATAAGGCTTCAACTGCCTGCATATGCAGGAAGCAAGCTATTATATGAGCAATCTGAACTAAGCAAACTGCAGAGCAGACAATCTGCTTCCTGTTTATACTGGCATGTGTGGCCAGCATACACGAATAGTTAGGTGATTGAGTTTTCAGGCATTAGTACAAACAAAGATTATTTTTGCTACCGAGCTAAAACACTCATCTGGATGGAGATCATTTTCCCTTTAAAATGCTGTTTTAAAACTAAAATGTAATGTTAAATGTTAATGTGGATATAATCAGAAACATGACTGACTGATATTCTGTACAGAAGTGTGAGCCACTGGGTGTCGAGGACTGTGACCTGACCTGAAGCAGGAGAGGTTGTGTGCAGGGGAGAGGGAATATGTCCCATCCCTAGCAGTTACATTGCTGCTTGGTTTGTGAGGCAGAGCCCCGTGGCTGCCTCAACTGCCTCAGGGATGCATCGCCGTACTGGATACCAGAGCCCATCCTTTCAGGGTCCAGTTCACCTAAACACAAGACATGACGAGAGATCCAAATGCATACCCAACAAAAAACATTTGCGTCAATTTCCTGACACTCTTAGTCACACAAATACTAATGAGCACCAAACACAAAGAATAACCTTTAAGTACAGGACTACTATTCAGATATCTTTCAAAGAAAGAAGACTGTTTGCTTACCAGACTCTATCTTATTAAGAATTGTGCGGGCGCATTTGAGAAAACCCTCTTCAACATTCTCCCCAGTTAATGCACTCGTCTCCAAAAACATCAGCTCTAAGACAGAAAAAGCAATTTTTAAAAAAATGCACAAGACACACAGTGAATGACAAGATGCATATCCGAATGTTGTCATCATAAGTCAAGGGTAGCAATCAACATGATACTACCACCACCGTGCTTCACTGTACAGATGGTGCTCTCAGAGTGATACCCTCAGCATAATTTCAAGATTGTAATAAGCCTCTATTAGTTCAAATCAAATTTATTAAAATTCCTCAGAACACCTACATCTTACACAAAAGCTCAAATGTCTTATGTAGTAGGGCTTACCATTCTCTTGGGCAAAACGAGATGCTTCCAAAAAGGTGACCTCACGGTCTGCATCCAAATCCTTCTTGTTCCCACAAAGGATGATGACAATGTTGGGGCTGGCCAGTGTCCGAGCATCCGTCAGCCAGTTAGTCAGAGCATTGTAGGTCTCTCGACTGAGAAGTGTACAGACCACACAAAATAGGAGTCATTTCACATGACGTACTTTCGGACTCTTGTGGGAAAATGAGGCAACCAAATGCATGTTAAAATGATCTTCCAGCCAAAATATGGACAACTGGCTAAATTTTCCTCTGCTTCTGTGTTGCTGCTTTATCAGCCTGGGAAATTTTGTATTTCTTGTTATTACTCGTCACTGTTTAAGCGACAATTAAGTCGGACTCAACTTGCATAGTGGATCAGGAAAGATGTTTTGCTTGACTCACTATTTACCTCAGAAGCATAAATGAGTCGGTAATAAGAGAATGTGGGAAAGACTGTCACTGTAAATGTACAACGATACACACAGAAATCCTTACAATTTTTTTTTTGCACTACCTTAAAAACACCATCCTTCTAGCTCCACCTTCATCACCTCTCTTTTATTTGGTACCAGCACAAAGCCCAGCCAACAACTAGATCTTTGCAAGCTGCTGCCTCCTACATTTTATTACAGGCCTGTCACTCTACATCACACTGTTTCCTTCATTGCTTTTACGGTGACAGCACTATGGCACCCCAGAATAAAGCGCTACAGTCATGCTTTCTTTGAATTACAGCTGGAGAAGTAAACAGCTGAGTGAAGCCAGCTGTGCACATGGCACAAGAATTCTGTTTTTCAGTTATAGTGCTTATCATCATCATCTTAATAATAATAATAAAAATAACTTAAGCTGGACGTTATCTAATAAATCAAGGTCTTCATATCAAGTGGTGGCCTTACCTCGTGATGTCATAGACTAGGAGAGCCCCAGCTGCGCCCCGATAATAACTACGCGTCACTGACCTATGAGACACCATGAACAGATGATGTCACTCAACCGTCAACAGAACCAAGAGTTATTGTTGTGTGTTACTAATCATAAGCTTTTACCTGAAGCGCTCCTGTCCTGCCGTATCCCAGATCTGCAGTTTGACTGTTTTTCCACCAACATTGACGACCCTCGAACCAAATTCCACGCCGATGGTGTGATTGGAGTCTTGTTTGACTGGAACATCGCACATCCAGTTTGAATGCATTACATTTGATGCTGTAAATACTTAGTTTGTAGAAAATATTTGCACAAAAGCAAACTAAATCTAAAAACTAAAAATTTCTGCCGGATTTACAAGAGATTTGGAAATGTCGAGTTCCTCTGAATGTGCAAGCACTAAATCTGTTAGTCGAGGCTTTTTTTTTTTTTTTTATAAACAGTTTACAGCCATGTGCAGACAGACATTTATACAGTGACATTAATCATAATTTAAAGACTTTTAAATAGAGTTTTATTATTCTTTAATTATAGATAAGTGTTGGCTCACTTCCTTTATTTTTTTATATTCAATTAATTAATGTATATAAATAATACATTTAAAAAATTGGCAGTGATCCATGAGTATGACAATATGAATTTAAGAAAGCATTATTAAACACTTACACTTATTCTCGATAAACTGATGAAGGAGGCAGGATTTCCCAGTCCCTGCACTGCCAATCACAAGGAACTTAAACAGGAAATCTGAAACCACGAGACAGCAATCCAAGAAAATACATGAGAGGAAAAAAAAGAGACGAGAGAGGGGAGAAAAAAGAAAAATCGATGAACAACTGAACATGAAGAAAATTGCTAGCAGCCAAACTGTATTCTCTCACCATACAAGTCTGATCTTCAGTGTGTTGATTTTTCACTTTCATACTCGTGTACAGACTTTTGCTGAAGGGCTTCTCCCTTACACAATGAACCCCATATGATTCTGCATTTCTAAAGACATGCACGTAGTCTCTGCACGGTTCCAAACCATGACGCGGTATTTCCGTGAAAGTTAAAAGCAAAAAAAACACTCGTATATGAAATAGTGCAGAGTTTGGCTAAGTGATTCATCCTGAAACAGTCACAGATGACTAATGAAAAGAGCACAGAAAAAGCTAACGTGCTAACAGTATTCTGGGTGTACGAGCTTCGACGTACAGATTTCAACCCCAGATCCCTTAAAAAATTTTTTTTTAATGAAATCATTAAAAAAAAATGTAATTAAAATACCCTCAGGCACATCTTCCGACAGCAGAAGACAGACGCACATGCACACACAGACCCGTGACAGTGGCAGATGTCATTTTCGTAATATGATCCAGAGGTTTGCAGCTGGACTGAATCAGAGTTTGACCCTGCCTACGCAGATGAGCGCAGGGTCGCGGTCAACCTGCCTGAGCACAGAATGTCCCAAAAGCTCTTTGTGCTGGTGGAGCAGGGAGTCTGCAGATCCACTCTGAACACAGGGAGGATTCAGTCTGCCAGCGGATGTGACCAGACCCAGTTTAAATGGACAACAGTACTACAGCTGCTGTGCTTACTGTGATGAGATGTCCAGATAGTAGAGAATGAGTGGATCTTAAAAGAGTGCCCTAAGCTCATATTGGACAACATTAGTTTGGCATAACTGAGCATTGCTGGGAGCTCACCGTTCACATGGACAAAACAGCATAGTAAGAAAGAACTTTCAATAAACTGAGCTGAGCTCTGATCACTTTAGTCCTGTTCGGATAAACTTCTTGCATTGAAGAAGAAAAGAAAACAAAAACTGATGGATACTAGGGATGCAAATTATCGATTAATTCATTAATCATTAGTTGGCTGACCTTATCAATCGATTAACAATTAATTCATAAGCGACGATTTTCCCCTGAATTTCCGTTTCAATAGGGTCTATAAGAATATAAGCTAAATTTAGTTCAAA
>JAQLOM010000003.1:7716617-7726815 GCA_030068315.1 Chrysichthys thysi
AAAAGATCCCAGTGAGCCGACAGACTGCAGTGATTCTGTGAGTTGTAGTGAAAGTCATCCTCCACAATAATCCTCCTCCTCTCCTGCTCTCTGTCATGGATCTGCCAGCGCGGAGCACGCGTGCAGCACACCCGTTTCGGGCACTCCCAATAGCGGTGCATGCCGGAGGACTCACGCCATGCTCGCACGTCACATGGGTTACTACAGGTGTTCTGCATTAGGACTAATTACATAGACTATAAATAGACTGATTCAGGAACGCTAAGTTTGAGAAGCATTTGCATTTCCCCGAGCTATTACCAAGCCATGTTAATAAACAAATATGTTTTCAGCCTAGATTTAAACACTGAGACTGTGTCTGAGTCTCAAACACTGGTTGGAAGGCTGTTCCATAACTGTTGGGCTTTATAATTGAAAGCTCTTGCCCTTGCTCAAGGTACCAGCAAACTGCCTGCACCTTTTCATCTAAATAGGCATGGCAGATCATAAAAGACCAGAAGTTCACTCAGGTACTGCTGCACAAGACCTTTCAGTGTTATATAGGTCAAAAACAGTATTTTATAATCAGTGCAAAACTTGATTGAGAGCCAGTGCAGTGCGAAAAAGATCATATTTTCTGGTTCTAGTAAGGACTCTCACTGCTGGAGACTATCTGGAGCATGTTTATGCACCTAATCTATCCTAGTGGCAGCAAAAGCATGAACTAGTTTTTTCTGCATCATGTAGTAAAATTATAATTCTTATTTTAGTAATATTTCTGAGATGAATGAAAGCTATCCTAGTAATATTATCTACATGAGCTTCACATGAAAGACTGGAGTCAATAATCCCACCAAGGTCTTTTAGTTCTGCACCTGGAGAAAAAGAAAGGCCGTCCAGAGTTACTGTGTAATCAGACAGCATACTTCTAGCTGCATGTGGTTCTAATACAAGTACTTCTGTCTGGTCAGAATTATGTAGAACTTAATACTTACAGCCATCAAAATGTTCCACACAGTAAAGAAAGGTGTAGTACAAACTAGGGTACATAGCTTGGATTTCTAGCAAAGAGGACTCCCCTTCCCTTAGCTTTAATATTTTATTTCCACATTTTTGCAATATATAAACTACCATCACCAGGTTCTACTGGTACAGTTTTTTTTCCTGCCAGTAGTTCTCAAAGTGGGGTCTGGATTCAAAGTTGTTATTAAGTTAATTAGTTTTTATAGTTATATCCTTGACTATATAAAGATCATATAACAAGTATAAGTCATTCAAATATTAATGTTAATGAAACTATGGGGTAGTGTATCTGATTTGGGTTCTGTCGGATAAATGTTTGAGAATTAAAAACTCTAATGTCCAATAAGTAAATATGATGGTACCTATTTAGATATCTAAGAAAAATAAATAAATACATAAATAAAATCGGTACCTCCTGTCTGGAAGGTTCATGAGTCTAAGCTTTTTCTTTTTACAACATAACTAGGGTTAGGGTTAGGGTTAATAAGTACTGCATTTAGCTAATTTTAGAAAAAAATTAATACAACTATTGTAAATATTGTTTCACCTCAAATTAGGGAAGAATGATGTAATATTGCATGATAAATATGATCTAAACAAAACATATGAAAGGAAAACAGAGAATGAACTAATGAAATAAGCATTTCTTGGTTATCGAGTGTGACCTTCGAGTGAGGCCCTATTACCATAAATATAATCTTACATATTCATCCAAGAATTTCAGACTCATTATTAGGAAATGTAACAATGATGACCTTAGTTTCGCAAAGATCCCTCTGGCATTCAGTCATCACTCAGAGAAAACTTTATAACAGAGGAGACTTTTACTGAGTATAAAGGACTAATGCACAATATCCTTGAATCTTTCCTTGTTATCCGGCTTTGTATTTCGGGGCCATCTCACATACTGCATAGTTGTGATTTCACTCACATTCAATTCAAACAAATCCTATTGATGTTCATCTTGTTTTGCATGTGGCACTGAAGTTCATTTCCTTTGTGAAAGGTTCACTGTGTGCTGAGTGACACATTGGTCTGAAATCCTGCTTTTAATTAAATCCTGAAAGCCTTAAGCACTAAAGGCCTGGGGTTAGATTAACACGGTCTCTCCACGGTGAGGTCTTTTCTAGTGTCTAAAGAAAAGTTGAAAAGACAATTGAAAACGAGAGACTATCATTATGACATGGGAAGGGTTGGTGTGCTCTTTCTGACCCTTGCAAAAGGTTATCATTTCGAGCGCTTCTCTACGTGGACATTTTAGGTGTGGACGTCCCACACCCTCCAAAGGCAGCTCAACACACGTGCAACATTAGTGGACGCTCAAATGAAAAGACTCAGAGCAGTTGCCCATTTATCTGTCCAGTAATTATGCCGAATGGTGAGTCAGGGTTAAGTGAACACTTGGAGAGGTGTATATATTGAATAATACTGTAAATGTTTTTCATGCATTTCTACCCTTATTGCCTTTTTTGCATGAAATAATTTCACACATTCAGTGACAGTGTAACTCTTGTTTCAGTAAAAGCTTAACACTGGACAGAATGCTCTTATGCCCTGGTTTTAATGACCCCATACTGAGCATGATGGACACTAAGGAGGGCCTTGTGCAATAAAACACAGTGGGATATAAAGAAATATCTTAAGAATAGTCAAGTCCCCATGTTAAGGGTGCGCTTACATATAGTGTCAGAAAATGGCTTTGTTGCCTTGAATTATTGGTATGATATTAAAGGAACTCTCCAGTGATTTTCAACCTAATCTCTATACACTGGATCTGAAGGTTATGTGTGCTTATTTTCAGAATAATTCAACCCCCACCCCCAGAAACCTGTATATTCAAATAAATGGGTTCACAACTGCCTTAGGCGTCCATTATAAGTGAGTTTCACATAACTGTGACTACCATTCTTTTCCAAGTACAGGGCCACATGATAAACACTGGAGTATCCCTTTAAGTACTATGGCATTGTGAAGGATGTTAAACTAAACCTATGCAAAAAAAAGAGGCATTTTGCTCTAGGCCAACGTTTCCCAAACTAAGGGTCACGACCCAAAATGGGTCGCCAATCTTTATTTATTGGGTCGCCATTTGGCAGGTTTGTTTTGTGTGTAAATGTAGATGTTGGGCAGGGGGTAGCTCAGGGGGTTAAGACTTTGGACTACTGATGGGAAGGTTGGGAGTTCAAATCCAAGCACCTCTAAGCTGCCACTGTTGGGCCCTTGAGCACGGCCCTTAACCACAAATGCTCAGTTGTATAAATGAGACAAATGTAAGTCGGTCTGGATAAGGGTGTCTGCCAAATGACTGTAACATAACGTAATGTTATGAGTATTCCCGTTACATTTTTTGTTAGTGTGGGTCCCGCTGTGACACCAAATTTCTCTTTTGGGTCTCGTACTGAAAAAGTCTGGGAACCACTGGCCTAGACAGAGTTTAAAGTTCCTGAGTTTAGAGTTTAGTTCCTGTATAAAGAAACGTCTAAAAGCGCACGGCTCATTTAGTAATTATCTATTTACATCAAACGCTGACCTTTACAGGGTCATCCATTGCTTTGATCATGGTATGCACGTGTACATAGTTTATCCTCGGCGGACATTTCTGTGTTGAATTCGGTGATCCACCAGACCAACAAAAAAAGGATAAGGCAAGTGTATTTTTGTATCTAGGGGGAGAATAAACTAAAGTCTGTGAGATGTATAAGAAGTGGAAAAAATTAGACAGCGAAAGGAAATAAGGAAGTTGCATGGAAAAAACTGTATGAGACTCTGGGACATTAATTTATCAGCATTTCATAAAGGTGCGGCTGTACTAAGTGATTACCCGGCTGCTTTGTGTTCTTTGTGCCATAGTGACAGGAGGGCCAGGGCTTATTTTCATGGCTTATGCCTGCAGGCATGCTGATTCAACTTCTGCCACTTGAGCAACTATTCAGAGTTTGGCAACTAACCAGGAAAACCAAGTCTATTAATCAGCACTCACTTATACACCCTGCTGAGTCTGTCCCTTCACCTGATTCGAGCTGATCCAGTGAGAAGGGCCTGACACTTTCATTTCCTTAGTAATTCATGATCATGCACACATGCAAAACACAATATCATGCCTAGTTTCTACTTGTGCACCTTTATCCAATCTACATTAATGAGAAAAACATGCTTTTGTAATAAACCGTCAGGCAGAACAAAACAATAAAACACGTATTTACAGTCGTCACATCACAATACATTGATTCTTTTGTTCTTCCTCTAAGTGAACAATTTTGAATTTCTTTTTTGTTTTACATAACATTACCATCATTTGGCAGATGCCCTTATCCAGAGCGCCTTACATTTATCTCATTTATACAACTGAGCAGTTGAGGGTTAAGGGCCTTGCTCAAGGGCCCAGCAGTGGCAGCTTGGTGGTGCTTGGATTTGAACTCATGACAAGTAGTGCAGTGTCTTAACCCGCAGAGATACCACTACCCCGTGGGTTTAATTACACAGACGCAAAACCTCAGAATACTCAGTGGCTGTAAAAGCAGTGATAATTCTTCATTATGTCATATATTTTGGGACCATTTTCTTCCTGGATCTACTCATAGCCTGGTTTCCAAGAAATTATCATGTAAGTGCCAGAGCAAACATTACTGAAACTGATCTTAGCAATACAATGCAATCAGGAAACTGGACTTGGTTCATGTGTCCGCAATCCACGTGTGTCAACTAAAAGGCACACCTGGCACAACAAAACAGTCTGAAGCAGTCTGTCAGAGTAAAGTGTTTTGTTTGTGTGGAAAAAACAATCCTCCTGTCTCTGACATGCTATAGATCTCTTTGTACTCTACTGTATGTTACTATAGGATCAAACAGTTCGCCCTGCTTTCTTGTTCTTGCATGCATAACAATGACTCACTGCTTTTCCACAGTCGCCAGGCGCCTGTTGTCTCTATGCTGATTACTAATACAATAATTTTGTGAGACAATCCAAGGTAAAGCCTTCTAGACAAACTCTGAAATCCTCAACGAGGGACTTGTGAAGTCATTTCTGTTGATATATAAACTCTGATTCTTGACGATAACGCCTTTCAAGTGACTCATGCATCTCGTGCGTTTACCTTTGTGACTAGGATCGAAGGGATTTGGTTTTCGCAAACAATAAAACACAGGCAACCCATTAGGATGATCATGACAGGAAGTTTATCCTTATGGTATCATCTATTAAATCTCCTATCCTGGACTCCAACCACTTTGTATACTGGTTTAGATAATTAATGTTACTGAGATCTGGGACAGATTGATGTAGTCCTTTTTGAGCATATTTCATATAGGATTTTGCAAGGATTTGCAGAAACGTGTATGTTTGATCGTGCATTTGACGTTTCTATCAGACCATAGAAACATGAAAGTATAGACATATAAAATAATTGGTGTTCTTGCAGCTACTATTAAAATATTTGTTTTACTGTCTTAGTGTGATGTAAACAAAGGAAAAGCCTGTGAAATTACAGGTTTGGTGGAGTCTGTAAACATCTGCACTGCAGATATCCTTAGTTCATTATGTTTTAGCTCAAGGCAAAGACTGTACACTCTATAACTTGTCGAAGTTTTAAACAGCCTGCCAGGAAAAAAGGGCTTATTCACCTGTATGTCTATGTGCATGGGCCATGGAAAGCACCATGGAAAGGCGCCAGTGAATGAAACAAAGATCTGGCGTGTCTTATGCTTCTTTTCCACTGTAATTATACAGAAAACTCTGCCCATAGCATCATATTCTCCTGTTTTAATCAACCCTGCGCAGATGAGTAAGAGACTCAATCCCTTAGAGTGTGGAAACTAGATAAGATCAGCAGTTATAGAAGATTTTTCCCAACAATGAGCAATCAATCAGTATGAATTAGTGCCCATTCTCTAGGGAAACAGGAACTCCTAGCTAAAATATTGATTCCTGTTATTGCACCTTTAGAGGTGACCAAAACAAATGAAAATCATACTACAGACCAGGCCTGTTACCACAATAACAATCCCACCGTACAGTAATTCTTTGTTTATCATGGGTTAAAAAAGCACTATCAAGTGTACTATGAGAAGCATACCCTCCCTTTCCAAGCATCTAACATACGGTGGCTGTCCAGTGCCCCTAGGATACCTTCAATACTTGCATTCACACTTCCTTGCTTTTTCTATGCTAAATAAAAAGTATGATCCTCCATTTTATAAAATTTGGGTTCTCAAACATGTTCCTCAGCACCAGCAAACACAGATTTCTCTGATTTCTGACTCCTTGTTCTTCTTTCTTCTTCTTTGTCGCCCTTTGAGTGCTTCCTTCCGGGTTCACATGGCACTTGTAAAAGCATTAAATGAGGAAGGCCTGAGGTTTGTCTGTCTCTCACAACATGGCCTATATAGATTTAAAGGGCTCATTTGCTAATAACTTCTATTGTTACTGTTGTTATTGTTAATATTACTATTATTGGTATGTGTATGAAAGCATTTGGAACTAAAAAATAAAGGTACAGTTAATACTACTACTACTACTACTACTACTACTAATAATAATCATTTCCTTCACCCACTCAAACACCTCCACCATCACTTCCTGCTTCACCTGACCCCCATCCAAAGTTTACGTGTTTGCTACAGTTATTTTCCATAGAGTTACTCAAATATGATTATTCTGTTAGCAGCAGAGGAATACTATAGACATGAGTCTTTCAATCAGCTGGCTGGGGAGGCTCATGACAGATTACGGTAGCTTGAACATAAATAAGAACCTGTGGTACCCTCTGTGGCAACATTCGATCAGTTTAGGTACCAGTGAAGGTTTCAAGTAGAAACGGACAAGGAGTCCTTCAACAGACAGATATGTGAATGATGTTAAATTACTTATGAAAACAAAAGCCAAGACCCAATGTTGCTGTTCTCTGGACAAAAAAGCCTCATCAGATGATAACTGCCATCGATCCAGTTCCTTTATGGTTAACTTGGTCAGAATTAAACATTAACCAAAACTGAACAATCTCTGGAACATCAGCTTTGCATTAACACAGACCTTTTTTAGATGTTGCTTTACTTCCTCAAAGAAATGGGCCTAAAAGTTTCTATTGCATTTTCTCATCAGATTTAATAGTATTATTGGTTCCACTTGTTTTTCACTTAGTTACAGGTCCAGGAGATACCATAGTCAGAATATTAAAGCCTCTTAACAGAATATTATTACAGAAGCAAATAAGCCCGTTAGTTACATTATGTTTTTTTAACCCATGAGCTCCACTGGATTTTCATTAAACCACAACCTGTTATCATAAGATCACCATCACATACCACCAGATTCCTGCACAAGAACACTGGACAGCAAATGTCAATAAACGGGTCCAGAATTTGCCACTAACACTCTCCCATTGTGATATCACCCCATATGGAGACAAAAATCTTACTTTTAATTCTTGCTTTATACCTACAACTTAACATCGTGTTAAATCCAGCTTTTATAACCAACTAATCAGCAAATCAAATGACTCGTCTAAAGGTTCAGCAACTGTTCTGATGTTTTAAAAATATAAACGTTTTCACAGAAAATGCAGCTAAATTGCTGCAGACTATTACAGAGTAAACGGTGCATGGCAACATTTTCTAAGCAGTCATCGGAAAGTCAAGGAAGGACTTGGGATCAGTCAGTTATGCTTAAATATATATATAAAAAAGAGGACCTGTTCATAAAACGTGGTTCTTGTGGAAACAATCATCTGGGGGGTATTAGGACGCTTATTAGAACCCCATAACAGGCCTTACACTACACTTCTGAGGAACCTGCAACCTTTACATAGGGCACTTAATAACTTCTAAAACCTCTCTGTTTTTCCACACTTTTTTTTTTTAGCATCATGGGAATACTAACCTCTTCAATTATATTAAGAATAACAGACTATACAATTCAAACAAACTCTACCCAGGCTATAAAACGGACAAGACTGAACAAACTATGAAGAGGACCGTAGGGGCATGTGGATTCAACATCAAACACATCCGCTGTGTTCCACAAACCCCACCCTCTTGGGTCACTCTCTCCCCATGTATTAGCTTTATAAACACACCTATACCTCCTAAATGCATACACAGGCTCCTTTCTGACACAAGGGAGCATCCAATTAAATAAACTACAGAGTTCAGGGAGGGGACCCAGCGGTTGGCCTCTCTCTCAAAACTACTGCTGCCCACTGTTTCCCATGCGTATGTGGTGACCTCTGACATTTGACCTCCAAAATGGTTAGGTTAAGCAGGACCACCCGGGCTTGGTTAGGCAGGGACACCACAGGGGAGTCGCTCCAATCTGGGGACAGAGGGCTTCTCAATCGGGCGGTAAAGTGAATACGGCTGTGACACGGGGGATGGTGGATATTTTGAGAGTATATGGGATCTGTCTGCTTTCACTGGGTACTTGATCTCTGGAAGGTTCATGAAGTGCTACAGGGAGAGCTGTCAGTTCCTAAATAGGGACATCTGGTTCAGCCGGCTGGTTTCTAGCAGTTTAGTGCCAGACTGCAATAGAGGGTGAACTGAGTTAAACATATATGGGACAATAATGAGGTGGTGAAGCAGATGATTTGGAACAGTCTTCTTAATAAACCCTTTTAAAAAAAATAAAAGTGTATATGACATACCAAATGTTATTATGCAGGAATGTCTAATTTTATCCAGAAAGCACCAGTGTGGGTGCAGGTTTTCATTCCAAACAAGCACTGTTGTCCACTTGGAGGAGACACTAACTCTAATCAACAAGGGGAAAGAGTAATGCCATTCTTTCAACCTTGTAAGAGAGGACAAATCTGCACTGTCAGCATGTGAACCATTGATCCATCAGTGCTTTCCTGTCAGGACACCTGGGAGCCTTTGACAACTATTAAAAACAAAGAAAAATAAAATCTAGGCGTACATCCCAAATCACATACTACCACACTAATTAGTAAGCCAAAATAATATGCCACAATGTGTTGCTTTATATAGTGACATACTATTTGAGACATGGCCTACTTTTCCCTTTTCCATACACCACTTAGTAGTGGTGTCTTATAACATTCCCATCAAGGGCAAACATTTAAAGGATAAATCAGACCTCAAGATCTCCATTATTCAAGCTGCCGTTAGTGTTAACCCTACTGTTACGTGAGAAATGATATTAAATCTTACAGAGAACCTGATATACTTATAAAGGTAACATCATGCAATGGGGATCAGTTGCAGGGTACACATAGTTCTGGATTTAGATTAGTTACGATATCATTCAGTACAACCTTATCTGACAGAAAATCTCTATAAATAAGCTGCATAGTTTGAGGACAGGGGGGAGTATATGGTAGTCTAAGTTGTCTAAATCTGAAGCGTTCTGCTGTAAATCTTAGTTTTATCACCTGTTAAAAGATGCTCATACAGCCGTCTCACAGTATAGCTAATGTCCTCATAAAGCGTGTCCCACAGCACTGGTTAGTTAACCCATATTACCAGTACTCAGTTCTTCCACCACAGCCAAGAGGTTTTTTAATGACCATTCAGAGCCAGACTGGCTTTTTAAGTTTACAGCAAAGAAAAGGCAACTGTAATCAGTCAAATCTAATCAAAATAGGCTATAGACAGAGCGCGACTTTCACTGCAGGTGTTACACATGAACAATGGCACAGGTACTGGCGTTGACAGATGCTTGTGAACACATCAGAAGTTGAGGTACATGGGAAGCTGACGACAGGCTGCAGGAATGCGACGGCAGGTAGAAGAGAAGCCCAGGAAACAGAGTGACATGGAAATATCTGCGTCCTGAAACAATGGAGGCCGTGTGTGGGCAAGGAAGGAAATCTCTCAGGGGAGACAAATGGAGACAGACTAACCCAGCCCCATTTACCTGCTCAATACCACATTCACAGGAAACAGTACTCACACAGATGACATTTAAATGTGTGTGTGTGTGTGTGTGTGTGTGAGAGAGAGAGAGAGAGAGAGAGAGAGAGAGAGAGAGAGAGAGCATGAGATTGAGAGAGACAATTCAATGCATATCATACATGAATGCAGATGAATGTGTGTATACTTAGACAGTATACTTGTGTTTGAAGGAAAGGTTGATTAAATGATGCCTAGATGAGACAAAAAGTTCAATCACAATTTCAATAATTCAAACAATATATAAATGCTTCAATTAGCCTCTGGCTACGAAGGGAAATTTTAATTTTAT
>JAQLOM010000003.1:7744805-7765772 GCA_030068315.1 Chrysichthys thysi
GCCTAATCCCCTCTGTGCATGTCTTTGGACTGTGGGAGGAAACCGGAGTACCCGGAGGAAACCCACGCGAACATGGGTAGAACATGCACAGAAAGGCACCTGTGCCAAACCCAGGGCTCGAACCCAGGACCTTCTCACAGTGAGGTGACAGTGCTAACCACTCAGCCACCATGCCTCCCCGAATTCAGGTTGTAAATGAAAGAAAATTTAATGAAATTAAAGAAGATTTTAGTCTTCTCCCCCTAATCAAGTCTACTCATTCCTGCATTCTCACAAATGTTCAAACTGATGACCACCATTTTCCAAACATGGTGGATTGGAGAACATTATTTCATTTGGAATTGTGAGACACTGTCTTTCAATTTCCTCTTTCAATTCATCGACTGTTGCTGGTTTTGCAGTGTAAACTTTATCTTTGAGGTATCCCCATAAAAAAATGTCCACTGGCATGAGGTCTCGGGAACACACAGGACACTCTTTCCTTTTTCAAAATTTAGATGTACTTCTGCCATTATTGCACGATAGTTGCACCAAAATAAAAAAAAAAGAAATTATATGAGTAATGGGCAGTCGGCGAGTGAGTAGATTTTTTAGACACTCTGTATATACAACGGTTGTATCTTGTCATACTTCAGTTGCTGGCTATGAAAGCATCTTACTCACCAGGAGCAATGTGTAATTCCTGAGTGCAAATGATGAGGACTTCCAACAACAGTAGAAAAAATACCACAGTTAAACATCAATCAACCCCTTTCTCTTTCTTGCCAAACATACTACATGAACATGCTTGAGAGCTATTCAGTTAGCAGTTAGCAGCTAGTGATTACAGTCAGAGCTACAGGTGTCCTGTCCTTCAAAGCTAGACACAGTTTTCATCTCATTTCTTTCCACTTCTTTGACTTTAGTTCTATTTCATGTGCGTTATTCTTAAAACATTACTACACTCTGTAGGGCAAGTCGGTTCTCTCTTGTAGGCATTACCATCCCACCAAGTAGCTACTAGTCACTCGCGGTTCTTGTTTGAAAATTAGCTCAGTTTTCCTTCCTGAGCATTAAAGTCCAGCATTTAGCTAAACATTCGACATTCTTGTATATAGAAGACAGTTTATCCTGAATTAAAAAGTTTCTATTTGCTGCCCGGTGAGCAGGACCAGTTACATTTGTTCCACCTCACAGGGTGCCCATCGTGAGCTATGTGCAGAGTGTCTCGGGACGTTCTCCTCATATACACATGGGATTCCTCTAGATTCTCTGGTTTCAAACAAAAACAAAAACAAAAACATGCCAGGTGGTAGACTGGCTGGTGTCCCATACAGGGTGTATTCCTGCCTCACACCCCATGTTTCCCAAACCCACCATAGATCTGACTAGGATAATGCAGTTACTGAGGATGAAAAAAACATGGTCTTTTTCATTGCATATTTCACATTCTTGTCCAAATGGTGGCTGTGGCTAATGCATTGCTAGCATTGTATAGTGGCTCTCATTCTACATACCATGCTTTGCTAATTGCTGAGACTCCTTCTTTAGCTGGATTCTAATTTTTCACATCTCTTTGTTTTTAAGTAGGTATTCCCTCTAAATACTCATTTTCACTATACCTATGTTGAATTGGCCTATAGTCCATGCTAAACAAATGGATAGTATGGATAGTCACTAATAATCATGTACCAGGGCTCGTGCTGGCAGTCAGTGTCACTATCTTTGGAAAGGTGAAGAATAGCACTAACTATGTTCTCACTACTTTGGAACTGACCATCTCAAGGAAGCTGTGTCTGACTTTGTCGTGGAAGATCAGGAGGTGACCAAAATCAGCAGTCTGAGACAGTAAGGTTGAGATCACAGAATAACACTTTATTTCTCCAGAGCAATAAAGGAGCTCAAAAAGCAGTCAGCACTGAAGCTAAGAATGAGCCAAATCATCTAACTTGATCCATTCTTTACAGTGACACCTCCCTTTATGTCATGTACATGCCCCTGGCTGCTTATCACCAATATTCATGACATTCCAAGGTATGTACATTGTTCTGGACCCCTGTGGATCTAATTATATTGATGGTGAGCCAGCAACAGGTATCAGAAGTCCTGCACATAGGGGTAACCCTAATTTTAACTCGATTGCTCTCCATCAATATTTCCAAATCTTTTAAGGCTGATTAAAATAAAAAAAATAAAAGGGAACCCCTTTTAGGGGCTTACATATACATACATATATATATGCTTTAAAATACCATAACTTTTGCACCGTCTTTGCAGTAATGCCAACATTGACCTACAGTTTTGAGTCTTGCTTCAGTCAGATCTGGTCCAAGCCCTTCAGTATAAACAACCTGCTAGTCACAAATGGCCAGGCTTGGTGATGACTGAAAAGCACAGCAAGACAACCAGAAAACAGACCGACTTTTCCCATTGTTTTCCAGTCCATGTTTCTCTGTCCACTTCCAATACAGTTCACCATTGTTTGCTCAGCATTACTTTTTCATTTTGCAAGAGCTGTACCATGGTCTCTACTACATAAACAGCAACCTCAAGCAAGATCACAACAAGCAAAGTCACTCTGGAGCCTTGACCGCAGGCTACATGTTGAAAAAAGAAAATAATTGAGCATAAATAAAAAACCCAAACAAATTAACAAAGCAAACTGACCAGAGAACATATAACCATCCTTTCCTTCACATCAGCTACAAATAAACAAAGATCAGATTTCAGATTTTATATATATATTATATATATATATTTAACTGTACACTTTCTGTGAGTCAGTGCCCATTGTAGCCTCAGATTCTTGTCTTGGCTGAGAGGAGTGGTCCTTGATGTGGTCTTGTGCTTTTGTTGCCCATTCACCTAAAGGTTCGATGTACTGTGAGTTCTGAGATACTTTTCTGTTTATCACGCTTGTAAAGAGTGTCTTTTGAGTGGCTGTAGCCGTTCTATCTAGCCTGGTCATTTCCCTCTGACCCTTCTCATCATTTCTACCTGCAGAACTGTTTTTCACACCAGTCTTTGTAAACTCTAGAGACTGTTGTGCATGAAAATCCCAGGATATCAGCAGCTATAGACATACTCAAACCAGTCCATCTGGCACCAACAGTGATGCCAATGAAATAATAAAGTCAATAAAATTATGTTTTTCCCCCATTGTAATGAATGAATACTATCTGGAGCTCTTGACCTATGTCTCCATGATTGCATGTATTGTGCTGTATTTGGTCACGACTTACTGAAAATGGATAAATTCCAAGCCTGTGCAAGCGTTCCTAATAAATAGAACAGTGAGTGTATATTAAGTGCCTTACCTCAGTTACACCAGCAGTTGACCAACTGCTATATAAGTCATGCACATTTTAAAGGACTTCACCAGCATAGAAATAAAAACAGAGCAACCAAACACGCTAGATTATATTACATCTTTGATGGGGATTTAATTTCTAGCTAAAACAGCTGCTCATTTTATGTTACTGTGTTAACTAAATTTGATAGCCAAGCTGAAAATATTGGCCTAGTCCAACACAATTCTCACATCACAACCAGAAAATTTGAGAAGTTTTAAACCTGGAGATGGACAGCCATGCTCTCATCTCTGGCACATGCGTGATGGTTTCTTGGGGTTGAGTCCATCTGTCCCTTTGCTCGTGTCACTTCCCTTGCCCATCTGCCTCTCACTGATTGTAACTAGGAGACAAGTAATTCTTGCTTCCTGTGTTTAAAAAAAGAAAAGAAAAAAAAGCCCTTTACGCTCTAGATGAATTTGGTAGCAGATATGGTTTCTCGTGTGTGTTCTTTTCTTCAGTAAAGGGAAGCATCCAAATTATGGTCTGTACTAATCACATATACACTACAAATGTGGTAGATAGAGATTATTTTGGAAAAATGTTGGTATACTCCTCAAAGTATTTTTGACTATGGTTATTGTGGGTTTCCTTGGATGCTTCATAATCATATCTATCCCAGACTGCTAAGGTCTTATTAGATTTTTTTTTTTTTTTAGCAATTGGACTGCAAACTCAACAGAAACCGTTCATATAAAAATGGCTACCTTGCTTAGGAAAGCACTCATTAAGATTTTCCTGCATCTTTGTTTGGCCTTGACTAAATACATACCATATTGTTTTAAGCTGTACTCCTCTGCAATTGGCTTTTCACGCAGACAAAACAAAGCCCTGAAATTGCTGGTGTAGACATAATCACAATGGAAGTGCTAGCCACGTAGCTGTTCCAAATTAATGCTCAGCATCGCAGTCGTCAGACAGTCAAACATTGCAGGGGCTGGCAACGGCCATTCATTTGCAAAAAAACCAAACTTGTAAAGGAATGTAAAAGATCACATCAGTTATTTTTTGTATATTTACAATGACTTTCAGTGCTGCTTGAGCTTGTTTTATTATATGGTCATTACATAAAATATTTCAGGTTTGTACACCAAGTAAAAAAAAGTCATTTTTAATTTTAGGTCAAAGAACAAGTTTATTTGCCATAATAATTCATAACTGAGATGTATACCACAGGGAGTGACATTACAGGAACAGGAAGATAATTTTATACAGTTATAAAAATGTACAACTCTACATGGATGTACCCTGAAAGTTATGGCACTGAAACCCACACTGCACACTAAGCACAATCATAGTCTTTGTCTGCTTGATAAATCTTTGCCGTACAGTTTGTAGCTAATCTCCAAAGATCTTCAAACTTCTGAAAGAGGAAAAAACAAAAGGCTTCTGAATAATGAGAAGCAAATACACCCCACTCGTCGGCTAACCAAGACAATTACCTTCAGTCCAAAGTGAGAAAATGCAACCTGGGAACTGCATATCCAGGCTCGTCACATGTCACATTACAACAGTGTGAATTAAAGCCTATTGTGCCACAGTGACAAATGTTAAAGCCAGTGTGTTAACCAATAAAACACCCAAGAGCAATACATACACACCACGACAATAAAACTGAGGTGACAGAACCACCACACACAGTCCTGCGCTAATCAAATAAATCTGCTCCACTGATCAAAGAATAAGTGAACATACTTGCAACAATAATTATGAAATATAATAAAACACCTGATAAATTTCTTTGACATCAGAGAGGAACTGAAAGCTTAAATTCTGTGCAAAAAAAAAAAAAAAAAAAAAAAAAAAAAGGCTAAGTTCACATTACTGAATGCTTCTGTAAATATGCTGACAAAGTGACTGAAACTACATGTATTCTTGATACTACAAGGTTTTGGCATATGGGAAGCACATGACACTCCCAAATGTCTTGACCGGGTGGTCATCAACAGTAACAGCTGTCAAATCAGCAAAGCTGTAAAGGTGACATCATGGTGCCATGAACTCAAGAGTTCAGAAGCATTTCATAGTGTGATCCGGGGGGGGGTTCTGAAATCCAGTGTTGGAGCAAGTGACTGCTGTTACAACACTAAACAAAAACATTCACACATACATTTAACAGACAAATATAATCTTGTGCACTGGATATAACGCATACTACCATTCAAAAGTTGGTATCACCAGAAATACAATAAAATGATTCTTACATGATGTTAGCACTACGGAACTTCAGAGGTTACAAATCATTTATGGCGGAAAAAAAAGAACTGTAAATGAGCACTGTGACTAGCAGTCTAAAAAAAAAAGAAGAAAAAAAAAAAACAAAAAAAAAAACCCACATCCAAGATGTGGATATTATGCGGAAATCCTTGTATTTGGAAGGTAATGATGAGATCTGGATATTAAACCTTAGCGCAAGGAGATACGACAAAGGGATATCAATATTCATATATCAGGGATATCAATATATCAATGGGGCAGTGATAGCTCAGGGGGTTAAGACGTTGGGCTACTAATTGGAAGGTTGGGAGTTCGAATCCAAGCACTGCCAAGCTACCACCGCTGGGTCCTTGAGCAAGGCCCTTAACCTGCAATTGCTCAGTTGTATAAATAAAATGAATGTAAGTCGCTCTGGATAAGAGCGTCTGCCAAATGACAATAATGTAATGTAATGTAATATTGTAATGACGCACATCACAACACACCATCCTGAGAATATTACGTCCACCGTGGCGATTTTATAATTAATATATCATATGATATTTCCCATAGGAACAACCTGGATGCGAAAACCTTTTAACACAGGCTTCCTTGTCTTTGTTAAATAACTTGTATTTAATAAAATCACCATTAGAAGCCTCTTACTGATTTGGCTGCCACTTTATTAGCAAATTCGAAACATTGTGATCCATATTGCAATATCTTGAATTATTGCGATGTGATGCATGTTTGCCATATCGGTTAGCCATAAATCCATCCCTACTGTAATTACGCATTGTTTACTAATTGTTTTCAATCAGAATACTGCAATGTGGTCTGTGCTATGTTATTTAGATCTACATTGAGCATATTTTAGCACATAAAACAATGAACCCTAAATAAATTTATGATTCCAAGTGATTCCAAACTTTAACAGTAGCGTCTGTCGAAACATGAAATGTATGTGGGGGTTTTTCTTCCTCTTTTAAGAGATCTGCACTCTTCAGCTCCAAGTTAACATATTCCTAGAACTGACCAGTGTTGAGAGCAGCTGAGATAGCTGTAACTAATAAAACCGTTTATAGCTGAGACTTGATAGCTAAGGCTGATACGAGTCATGCTTCAGTGAAAATATCTCACTGACGACCCCCCCCACCCACCCACACACACACCTCCCCCCTGTGAGAATAGCCCCTGATCAGTCCATCTGCTTGAGGCACTAAATGAGTCGAGTCTTTGTCACTTTGTCCATGTGCGTTGATGACTCAGAGTTTGGCTCGTGTTATTGGATACACACATATTTCTTCCACCAGGCCTTGGACAGCATCTTCATCTTATCAGCCGTGCTGAGAACCTTGCGTTCCCGCCTGGCGCGCCTCTCAGACTGGCGCAGGCCGGCAGAGATGGCAGCGTCGAACACCTCTTTCAGGTTTTTCTGTGTGAGAGCAGAGCACTCTACGTATGTCACAGCACCAATCTTGTCGGCGAGAGCGCGGGCATCCTGCTCAGGTACAGGCCGTTCACGCCGCCTCGCCAGCTCTATCAACACCTTGACATCCTCACGCAGGTCGCACTGTGTGCCCACAAGCAGGACAGGGGTGAGCGGACACCGCCGCCGGATCTCGGGCACCCATTTCTCACCCACATTCTGGAAGGAAGCGGGACTAACCACACTGAAGCAGAGGAGCAGGACATCTGTGCGCGAGTAGCAGAAGTGCCTCAGCTTGTCAAACTCATCCTGAGAGAATGACAAGATCAGAAATTAATATAACGCTATAGCAATACGTGTGACAATAGCTAATATACATACAACACTGTAGTTCAATGATGAAATTTTTTTATACAAGCCATGCAATGTCAGCATGCCAGGAAAAGCGGGTGGGGCATGCAAAGTTGGGGTTACTTCCAATTTGAATATTTATACAATCCAAGGTGTCATTAATGTCCTGTGCTTCCTGATGTTAAAAAAATCCCTTGCTAGCAAACAGTATTTTAAATGCGTTTCAATTAAATGAACAAATTCATCTCCAGCTGCAATTTTCCAGCAGCTTCCTATACAAATAATGTTCCACCCCAATATGCCAAAAACTATTACGATTGGTTATAAAGTTTCATAACTTTTTTCCATACAAATCCCAACAGGCTCTCTGGCCAAAGTTTCAGAAAAACTGCAGGAACCTCATGATTCCTAAAATCCATGTTGGAATTATAAATCTCCTCTTTAAATCCTTCCATCACCAGCACGTTTTATCATTCACAGAATCCGTTACCTCTAACCTTTCGAATTGGCCAATGCTGGGACCTCCCTTAAGTACTGCAGAACACACTGTTCAAGCAGCAAGCTTTTTAAACTCTGCCAAGACGTGCAGCTCTGGCACACCCTACACCCTTCCTTTATACCGTGCCAATCAAGTAAATTAACACTATAGGTCCACAAAGCTTTAAAGAACAGGGCCTCTTAAATCCCTAAGAAGGCAGGCTTAGCCTGGTTCTGACAGAAGCACTTAACCCTTCCCTTCCCACAGTGAAACACTGCCACAATGTAAATCATCATGCACAAACTGGTTTTGGTGGAATTAAAGTCTTATCTGAACTAACATATGAAGTAAGCTAATTAATAGAGACATGTCATCTTTTTAGGACGCCATAAATTGCGTGTCAGAATTTCTACGATGCTTTCCTTTCACTTTGAGCATGATACCCGAGAGTGGGAAGGCTCTCTTATCTGCCAACTGTGTTTGCTAAAGCTTGCCTTCGCTTACTGTATTAGAAGGTTTAATAGTTGTGTATTGAAAGGGCAGAGCCATTTAACCCTTACAGCACACATAAAAGATTTATAAACGTTTGCAGAGGTCTATAGTTTTAAAACTTGCACAAACAAGTTTCAGTGCAGTGGAAAAACAGGGAATGCAAAGAGCTCTGCAAATATCTATATATCTACATCTCTCTTATTTATATATATATATATATATATAAATAAAAACTTGGACCCATTTCCAGTGGCTTTTAATTCGACATTTTTTCAATTTTTTCATAATTGCCACAGCTCAGAAGCAAACAATGGTAAAGGCATAAACCTGGCATCAGAAACTCGGCCTGGAGGCAAAACTGGTATTTGAACATTTCTTTTTCTAAGACTGCATGGCTCATGCACACAGAAAGGCAGAGACAACGAAATACATTTTTCTTCCACCTTTCTGTGCTTGCAACACAATACAGCATCCTCTCTAATCTTTTTTAATTGCCCGGGTCTTGCCCTCCATCAGTTCTCATTCATTTCAAATCCCCTCCACATTCTGCTCCCCTGAGCCACAAAAGCCATGTTTTAAAGTCCTAAAATGAACGCCACAGAATTTCCATTTCATACCATTAACAGGGATCACCCTAGTGATAATATGTACATCAATATCCCTTTAAAAGGTTTATACCGTTTTCATCGGAGAATGTGAAGAGTAACGCAAGGGCTGGTTCAGGAGAAAAGTACACTGCCTCTCCAAGTTCCACTTTCAGTCAGCATGATTTTGAAACATCCTTTTTGTGGCCTTGACAGGCCTAAAGTATCTAAAGCTGAAACAACGTACTCCCCTCACAAACACCTCTGCCCCAGACAGGGAGGGTGCACATACATTCAGCTGCTGTCTGAGGGAGTGACTGAGAGCAACCATCCTGTCTAAACAGTCCAAATAGTCTGAATTGTCTGATGCTATGGCACACTCATCGTGTTTGCTTGCAAAAGATATTTGGGGGGGGTCTTTACCTGTCCAGCAGTGTCACAAAGCTGCAGTCGTAACGGCTGCCCGTCGACTTGTACTACTGCTGCAGTAGAGACAGACAGAGAGAGAGCAAGAGAGAGAGAAGGGGAAAAAGAAATTAGGCAAATTTGCATCTCATGGCCCCACACACACGTGCGCACACAGATTTGCATGCACTGATTCACCTGCCCAGTAAACCAGTGCGCTCGAACATTCTGTGCTTAAAATGAAACCATAATTGACCACTGAAGCAATATAAATGTAATCTAGAAACATTAATAAATTCTGACTAATCAGTAAAATTCTAATAACTGAGTGTGAAAGTCATAGTTCAGATTAAACAATGAAAAGCCATATAAAGGGTAAGCAGTCTGCAACAACAGGGAAAGAAACATTCAACCTGGTGACCTCCGCCTGCACACACACAATGACACTTTTCCTACAGATACAAAGTAAAACCTGCTAGCTTTCTCAGATGGCAGGCCGCATTGTGTAATTGCGCTCAAATCCCTGTCATCTGATCTGCCTTTGATTGTGCCCTTTTCCCTCTGAAGTGCCACCTGTGCTATTGCGTAAGTGATGCAGTTTCGAGATGGCAGATCTGGTTTAAGGTGCTGGACTATTACATCACTATGTACAGCAGAGTCCTCACAAACATTATGGCACCCCTTTGACAGGTTGTGTGTATTTTTTTTTTTTTTTTTTTGGCAACTGATTAGACATTAAACATGTTGGATTGATGAGTTTCTTATTCCTGAACTTTCCATCATGACAAGCCAAACCAATTCAGTGTTACGGGATGATTCACACAGCACTCAAATCAGCTTTTATCTGAATTGCAAACCTGCCACTAAACCCATGCTAGTGGCATTAAAGCTCTCTCTCATACATACATACATACATACATATATGCACACGATATTTAAAGAGAGAAAGACAGACAGACACCATCTGGACAATGAGATTCTAGTAGCAAAGACAGAAAGGTATGACAGATATACAGATAAATACCATCAGAACCACTCCATATGGACAGATAGACAAATGGAGGGATAGACTGATAGACGGACGGACAGACACTTTCAGACAAAGACAGACGGGCTGAGGGACGGACGGACGGACAGGCTGAGGGACAGACGGACGGACAGGCTGAGGGACAGACGGACGGACAGGCTGAGGGACGGACGGGCTGAGGGACAGACGGGCTGAGGGACAGACGGGCTGAGGGACAGACGGGCGGACAGGCTGAGGGACAGACGGGCGGACAGGCTGAGGGACAGACGGGCTGAGGGACAGACGGGCTGAGGGACAGACGGGCTGAGGGACAGACGGGCTGAGGGACAGACGGGCAGACGGGCTGAGAGACAGACGGGCTGAGGGACAGACAGACAGACAGATGTGTACCCTCAGATGTAGCCTCTACTCCATTCAGACAGACAGATTGAGGTGAATTCTTCATGAAAGAAAAAGTGCTGATGAATGAATCTAAACCAAACTTCGTGTGAGGCCCAGAAATGTTTACATGGCCGTCACTGACTCCTAGCTCACAGATACTGATAAAATTAAGGCAAGAAGAAAGTGCTGTAAGAGTCAGAACAATGTACTGAACCGGAGGTGAGCTGAAGGCTTGTGCTGATATCTGCTGTGTGTCCCAGTAACACCTGCCTTACACTCCTGCTCCCGCTAACGTGTCTCCTTACCGGAGAAATTGTCGAAGGCTGTGGGGACGTATTTGGTGGGATAGCCGTTAGTCGTGTAGCTGACCACCAGGCTGGTTTTGCCCACAGCTCCATCCCCGAGCAGCACACACTTCAGCAGCCGCTCCTGGGAGCCCGACGGCCGGCTGCACTTGGGTTTATGCGGCGGAACCGGAGGAGCCATTAACGGGTTATAATCCATCTGCGCTCCACGAGGCTTTACGGACGAGAGTCTAACGAAAACACGGAGCAATGAAGCCTCAAACAGTCTCAGTGTCGCCGAACAGTCATGGTTCCTCCAGCAGTGAGGCTGTGACTACTCTACTCTCGAGGACATGATACAAATCCACGCAGTCCACGGAACACACACCACTCAGCCAACTTGCGCCGCGCGCGCGCTACAGCGGCCTTGTTATACCACTACTTAATTTGACTAGCCACACCCCCGACTCTATCCACCTATCACACGCTTTAAATGAATTCTTAATTAGACTATCTCCTCCCATCTTTTTACATCAGGAGGTTTGAAAAGAAGCACGTGTGCTGCTGGTGAGGTATAAAACACCTCATTACTATTGACTGGGTTTGTACAGGAAGATGGCGACTTCCAGTGGACTGCAGAGGTGTGAGGTGACTTTAACCCTAAGACCCGGATCACCTTGTATTAGGAAAAATATCTCCATTGGCTAAAATGAGGATACGGACGGAGTGAACACAAAACAGGTGTTTTAAAATTAACCCTTTCCTGTTACATGTTATGAAATGGACCTTATGAGACCTTCTGGGATGTCCACTAATGTCCACCAACCAATGAGTAGGTGGAATATAAGAGTGAAATAAAAATTTGGGTCAAATATGACCCTAGGGGTGCTCCAGGGTTATTATCTGCAGAGATAGCAACTCTTGTTAAAACTACTATACAAATAAAATTTAATGGAATGGAGTGTCTGTTATGAGGTCGACCTGGGCGCCTTTCTGTGTGGAGTTTGCATGTTCTCCCTGTGTCCGCGTGGGTTTCTTCTGGGTACTTCGGTTTCCTCCCACAGTCCAAAGACATGGACAGAGGGGATTAGGCTAAATTGCCCGTAGGAGTGAATATGAGTGTGAATGGCTGTCTGTCTCTGTGTGTTGGCCCTGCGGTGGATTGACGACATGCCCAGGGTGGGTGTACCCCACCTCTCGCCTGAAATTAGCTGGGATTGGCTCCAGCCCCCCCCCGTGATTCTAAACAGGATTAAGTGGCAGTAGATGACTGAGTGAGTGAAATGTGTTATTTTTTGCATTTAATTTTCATCTATTTTGTGCTCCTTTGCCCCTTAATGTCCCTTTCAGGATCAATTAAACATCTTTCTATCCAGGCTACGAATATGTGCATACAAAATATTCCACTGTCCATGTGTGTAGGTCATGGACCATTTTGCTGAGAGCACATTTGGCGTGTGTGTGTGTCTCCATCTGGTGGAGACTGAGTGTATTCTTATAAAATGAAGAAATTGCATTTGTTTTATTTATTAGTAAGATTGCAATCTAGAGATTAATATTTTATACCTAAAAACATAAACAAGAGGTGAAATCATTATAATATGTGGCCTATTCTAGTCTCTTTGACAAAAATAGAATTTATCGTTCTACATGTGCATGTATGCATGTAAAAAAGACCACTTATTGTTATTTTCCAGCGTTTATTTCCAACATATTATTGCAAGATTCAAGATTTGTCTTTGCTTTCTGAAAATACAAAAAAAGAACAATTAGATTTTAGGATAAGAGAAGAGATAAAGAGGTGTAAATACAGCAAAATCCCCAACACTTACACATCCCCAGCACAGTACCCATCCATCCAGTAATGTTTGGTAATTTTCCTGCTCTAATACACTTATTGGTGTGTTGAATACACTGTCTGAGAACAGGAAAATCACCCAACCATGCTATACTCTAAGACTAATTATACTGTGCTCTAGGTGTAAATATAACCCTGGGGATTTTTGCTGCGCAGGATCTTTTGACATACAGAACAATTTCTTGTTTGTCTGAGTTAGCAATTCTAATACCAGTGCGGTATTTTCTTTATAAATTTAGGAGACTATGAGGACTGACTGAAAGAGCAGCACAGAATGGTGGAAATTCTTTGGGCACAGCAAGCAACCACAATATCTCTCTAATTACATAGAAAGCATTCTCACAGTATATAAATGTAGATGCAGTATTCCTCAAATGAGCTACCAGTGACAGACTGCTGTGTCTATGGGGAGCTATCCAAAAGCAGAGACAACACTGATTATTAGGTCTGCTGTGTGGCTGTTCACAGCACGTTTAGAAGTTTATTTCAAATGGTAAAAATTGTGTGCCATCACCAGGCCCGAATCTTTCCCCACACAGTTAAGATCAGGTTTAAAAAAGAAATTAAGGCAAGCAACAAAGCTAAGGGCCCAGTTTCAAGTTTGAGAGAGAAGCCTGATCCATATGCAACGATAAGGACTGTTACAGCATTTTTGAAGTTTACTGATGACTCCATTAGGAAGAGTTTACAACACAGAAGTCACTTTCTCTGTTATAGATTTCATCTGGCACTGCTGAGAGAGCTTTATTGGGATCGCAGCAACACTGGATGTCTATTCCAGATAAAAATGATTATTTATGATTGGACAAGATTTCCTTTAGACAAATTCGAAACACTGTAATATAAATAATACCGGCGTATTCTACCATTAGGAAGAAGACAGAAATCAGCACTCGGGTCAAAACATCAGCAGTAGCTACCAACACTGATTCAACCTTCCACTTACTATTTGGATTTGATTATATATATATGGGATTTGTCATCGTGTGCATTACACGGAGATGACCTTGGGTTGCTATTTTTGGCACAGTGTTAAGCACTACACTGTGGAGTAATAGCATTCTCTGTACTAATTTTATGCATGTCAGTTTAGCACCTTTTTATAACACACCTCTGATAAATATTAGCTAAACCAAGACGTGCACATCAGTGTGCTGTTCTGGTTCCCAGGTTTTAAAACACTCCCACATGTGTTGCACATTTTAATGGTTTCCTGCACCCAACACTCACGCACTCATCTTCTACCACTTAATCCTGTTTAGAGTCGTGGGGGGAAGCTGGAGCCAATCCCAGCTGACTTCGGGCGAGAAGCGGGGTACACCATGGACAGGTTGCCGATCCATCGCAGGGCCAACCATTCACACTCACATTCACACCTGATTAGATTATCCAGTTAGCCTAATCCCCTCTGTACATGTCTTTGGACTGTGAGAGGAAACCGGAGTAAACCCACCAGACACGTTGTGAGGCGACAGTGCTAACCACCACACCACTGTGCTGCCGCCACCCAACACTCTGATTCAACTAATCAGCTAATTAGTCTCTTCCTAAGTTGAAATGGGTGTGTTAGAGCAGGGAAAACACTAAACTGTGCAGGACAAGGAGTAAAATAAGAACATGGCTGGGAGCCGGCGAAAATGTACACTTTATAGCCAAAAGTTTGTGGACACCTGACCGTTACACCCATAGGAAAGCCTTCCCCAAACTGTTGCCACAAAGTCAAAATTTACCCTGTAGGGGTACAGTTCATGTTCCAGTATGACAATGCCCCTGTGCACAAAACGAGCTCCATGAAGACATGGTTTGCTAAGGCTGGAATGGAAGAACTCGAGTGGCCTGCCCAGAGCTGTGACCTCAACCTCACTGAACACCTTTGGGATGAACTGGAACACTGACTGAACCCCAGACCTCCATGGCCAACAGCAGTGCTTGATCTCACTAATGTGAATGAACACATATCTCCATACTCATACTCCAAAATCTAGGAACAAGCCTTCCCAGGATGGAGGAGGTTACCATAAGAGCAAAAGGCGAATAAATCTGGAGCGGATTGCACAAAAAACACATTAAGGGTGTGATGGTCGGGTGTCCACATACTTTTGGCCACACAGTGTTTCTCAATAAGGAAAGTTTCACTTGAGGGTCTTAGAAAATTGGTGGTGTACACATAGTGTGTGTCCAATACAATATGTACACTCTTAGAGAATTTCGAACCTTTGGTTGTCCTTTATTTAACCAAATAACCATTAAGTGACCATTGTTTCTAAGAGTGCAGTCAGATGTACCTTCTTTTCACCACAGATGTATTGTAAAATTAAAAGGAAACTGTGTTTTCTTATTTCAAAGAGGAATTCAAATAGCCCAAAGAAAAATGTTGGAAAAAAGAAAATGATACTGGAGTTTTAATAGATCTCATACCTCAGGGGGATGTAACAGGATAAATCTGCAAGATCGTAATTGCACATATGTATGTGCACACATATACACATGCCGTTCTCATTAAAACTGTCAAACGTCAAGGATGATTCAGTAAACTGGTCCTGGGGTTTCGTGAATTTGGCTCATCGTAGTGCAAACTCCAGTCTCTTGTGTTTAAATGTTCTTGTGCACCACCTCATATGGTCGGGTTTGTTGGTTTGTTGATGTCGTCAGTTTCCTCTTTTCAAGACAACTTTCAGAAATCCACTGATTGCTCTCGAGGCCCTGCTGCTTTTGGTTGTCGTACAGCAGAATCTCGCCACGCGTCAACATAGTCCTCTTAATCTGTCCAAATACAAATCCTCCCTCCACTCCTTCCATGCACTCTTTCTGACACAGAATCTCATTAATCCCTGTTCTATTAAACCTGAAAGCGGTGCTCCGAAAAAAACAGACTTTGATTAAGACATCAGAGTGACAGCCGATTGCTCCGCCCTGAATTTCTTTTACTCCATCTCTGAGATGCCTCACTGGGATTTGGGTTTGGCGCCACCTGGGGTGGGATCGGGGGCGGGGCCACCACCCTGGGCCAATCGAGACAGGCTGCATTGAAATAGAGAAAGACGCAATAACATTGCACAAATTCACTTCAGTTGTTTTTAGCATTTGATAAATAATTTATTTGTTATTAAAGGGGCAAAATAAATATGCAAACTCACATGTCTTTAATGTTGTCAACATGAGCTTGGACTTTTGCAACCCAATTGTCGACTTTTTCCTTATTGAAAGTTAAAGGAACTGTAAGTATTCACATCATTGGGCTACTCTGGCAGTCCGTAAAGTTATTTAATATAAAAAGAACAGTACTTTTGGATGGCATGCTCATAGTTTCTAGCTAGAACTACTTCAGGATACAATATGCATGCTATATGTTGCAGTGTATGCCCATAATCTAAACAGCACATGGGCAATATTTCAGCCTATACTTTAACAGCATACACTCTGGCATCTGCCATAGAGCATAGAACAGGAAATCTCATTGCATCAACAAACTTTGTGATCACATACCAAACACCTAACATATAAGGAAGGTTATGTAAGAAAAATAAAAGTAATACCTGGTACCGGGTATAGAAGAGGGGGACAGAGAAAACAGCAATCACACCTGTGAAAAAACAAAACAAAACAAAAACGAGAAGGTTCACTCTGTCAGTGGTGTTACAACCTTGGTTTTGGTTTTAGGTATCATCTGTGTCTGTAACCCTCAAACGTTTGCAAATAATCTATCAAGTTCCATCTCGAACATTTGAATATTCTCTAATAACATACTATTCTATAGGATAGCATGGCTTAAGATGGTTCTTAATAATGGTTTAATAAAAGCATCAATGCTTATTCTGATTTAAGCATCAGTGTTTTGGCTTATTAAATCTGCATTTCAATTTGAGTACTTCAGATTATTTTGTTAAATGTTTTAATAGGTGAAAAACTGTTTTTGGTTATGGAGCATAAAATGTGTTAAACTCTAAAATGTAATCATTTAGGAATCCCAAAACTCCAGTACACGAGTAAAGAAGCAGCCATTACACATGTCTTGGTTTATTCACTGTATGTAAGGTAAGCAAAACCCCTGTTTTCAGACATTTTTTTGTTGACCTAGAAATAAAAATCGATTGTCATTTCATTACTAGAAAAATTACTGAAGCCAAACATTAATGGAGTACACAAATTTGTTTTTGCAAACAAATAAAAAGAAATTCACCATTTTACACGCTTTTGCCAGATTTTGTTCTGATTTCAGTTTGATTACGAGAGCTCGACACAGTGACAGTATGCAGCAAACAAAAAAACCAGATATTAACATATTACATATTACATCTACAGTACAAGTAGTGATTGTCTTTTGAAATGAAAATATTCATAGAAAAGGTCGAACATTTGTCTTTTTTGCTATGAAAAAAAAATTTGAGAGACGTGGTCATACCGATAATAATCAGAGTAAGGCCATTGCAAAGAGCTCCCAGATACGTCACCAGATACATCAGCAACAGGAACTGCAAATGGAAAAGGAATTCATTTAACGAATACACATTAAAGTTCAAAGTTCCTCTCGACTGGCTCACGTTACTGCCGCGCTCTGACCAAACCCTGGTCTTTGGATGGATTTGTGATGGAAGATGATATCAAACGCTGATGAGCCTGTCAATCAACAACAAGAGTGTCTCTTAATATCAGCCAGTGTGTTTATTCCAGTGCAACCAACTGAAACTAGAGACCCCTCTTAACCCTCTACTTTTGGAGTGTCCCAAGTTACATACCAAACAGGTCAGACCGGGGGGGGTCCTGGGTTTCGGTGCTTGCTAAAAGTGTTCCCATGCTTCTCTGAATGCAGTATTGGGTACAGAGGTTTAAGTTATATGGTGAATAGGAGAATGACCGAGTTTATGTATTAAGAGTCTCTTAAAATAAGAAGCGTAATCAAATGAACTTGAAGGCCCTGTTTTTGTGATCATGATGAAAAACAATTAGTATGAGAACAATAATTGGCTCTAATCTAATCTAGTGTACATCTGCAAAACAGGTTTGTGGGAAAAGTACTTTTTAACGAAATGGGAGTTAGGATTTAAGAGGTAGGATTTTAAGTCAGAATAGTAGCATTTTGTCTGTGCTCATTAGGGTCCTGATAGGTGGTACACGAATGTTGTACTACAGTGGGTACACAAATACCACTACCCAGGGAGTTTGAATGCTATGAAAATTAAACTGAGCCCAATGGTGGGGGGAACGACACGGACCTGGTCTACATCCAGTCACAGTAGCAACACACCAGGATTTAACTTAAAATTATGCTTGTAATTGCACAAAATCCCACAGGTCCCAAAACGGTTAGGTTACCTTCTGTCATCCATATTTTCCATTCACAATTCTCACCTTGAGGGAATCAAACAGGCAAGCTACAAAGACCAGGCGCTTCAGTGTGTCTAGAGCAGCGATGCACAGGAATATAGCTCTCTGCATGTAGTGTTCAGCTTGATCTCCAGACAGACCAATGTCCACGTCCAGATAAGTCCTGCAGAATACAAATACAGACAGAGATTGAAACAGACTCAACTAATGTGTCCATAGTTACAGCATACATCGTTAGACTGCCTAAGAGTTTAAGGCAGAAACAAATTGAAAAGAAGGTGTGACTCACTGGAAGGGGTGTGCTCCATCTCTGAGCTGCAGAGCATGCAGCAGTTTGCAGTAGATGCGCACGGAAATGGTGAAGCACACGATGGCCAGCGAAAGCGTGGAGAGCACAGTGATGATACTGAGCTGGAAGAGAGAAAGCAGGCCCACCACCAGGCCAGTGAACACCATGCCTGTCCGCTCAGTGTCCTTCCAGTAGATCAGATCCATTACTGAGGAGAGACGGGGACATGGAGGCAGAGAAGAAAAATGTACAGTAGATTCATGTAGAAGACCATGATAAGGCCCTCGAGTATGAACAATATGGATAATTCTACCAGAAAACTGATAGTCTTGCTAATAAATTAATAGTATGCTCCTCTACGCTTATAAATTTAGCAGCTTTCTGGTGACTGAGATTTAAACTTTGCCATGATATTAATTTTGGTTACTCATTTGCACTTTGTATTAAAGTATACAATTACTGACCACCACAGGTTGACCACTGACCAGACCTTACTTGGGTGGTGGACCACATCAGTGACACTGAAATTCACAGCATTAGTGGCATTGTAGTAAATCATGCACCATATAAGTGTATGAGATCAGGCAGCACAGCACTGCTGAGGTTTTTAAGACATGTTTTACATCGCCGACTCATTATTAGAAACCAACCTTGATGGTCTACCTTTATACGGCCACTTTATCAGTGCACTATTGAAGGAAATCTTCCCCTGGCCTTACATCAGCACCATCAGGGTTTCTGACTATAACAGTGGACTGCATATTTTTGGCTGGTGGCCTGTTCCACAGCTCAGTAGAAATACTACAGTTTTTTAAAGCCTCAGTAAGACTGATCCACTGCTTGCACCAGGGCACTAATATGGCAGTACTAGGTTAGCGTCACATCAGAATGGCCATCCATCCATGATGGTACTAATTTGGACACTCAAATTATGCAACAATCCATAACTACGCAATGACCAATGTAGTAGATGTACATGATAAAAGGACTGGTGAATGTAAATATAAGCTAATATGTAGGGGTAGCAAACAAAGTGGTAATTAATTCCCAGTAGGCATGAGAAATACAACTGTGAAAACGTTAAAATATTTGCAATTGGCAAAATCCAATTCTGCTTATTCTCATCCGTAATCGTTTGGGTGAATATGGCTGAGTGAGCAGGGACACTGAGGATAGACTTTAGCGTTCACTGGGGCTAAATATAACCTCCAAAGAAAGGGTGGGAAATGCAGAATTTAACCATAGCCACATAAAGCACCTGTTGACAGAACTCTAACAGCATCCAGGCCCCTCTCAACACCATGCCTGTCTCAGAGTTTCCAAACTGAAGTCTGGTGCAAGTGTGATCAAGACTTGCATTCATACAGTGACATTTTCCTTGCATTCACACTCCTCGATTGACTCATGGAAGGAAAATCTTGGGCAGAACGCTTAAGATATCATATTGTATTGATTATGATGAATTTATCTTTCAATACATGCATAATACGTAATGTTATTAATGGCCTTCTAACCACTTTTCCTGGTCTGGATGGATTACTGAAGCAGAGCCAACAGATGACGTAGATGACACCCAACTAATCTGTTGCGAATTACCTCAGTGGTAAAGCCATTCGTGCATGGCCTTCAGACGTGAGTGACGGCATGTAACAGCAGATTGAACATTTATAATCAGGTACTGTAAGACACTGAGTTGGCATACACCTGCCTGTTGTCTAAACAGATAGCCGTGCAGGCTAATTTCACGTGGCTAGCTTTAATTTGCACACACTCCCTTCAGTCTGTGCATCTGCACATTAAAGTCCAGTCAGGAATCCCTAAAAAAAACTTTTGGCGTTTACTTAACATGTAACATAGGTTAAAATGCCAAACAGCTTTAATATTGCAATACACACCTGGCCTACAATAGAGTTATTTGCTTCTTTAAATTGCTATTTGCAATTATTTCTACAATCAGTTATGTTTGAGGATTTTTCCATTTGGAATTTGATCCTTCCTGTTTGCTATTTAAAATCAACTTTTGTGTACTAGTAGAGTCTTTTTTTTCTCCTCTTTCTTGTTAGCTAAGAACACAATTCTAAAGTCCTCCATGGTTTTATCTGTTTCTTTGCTTGATTATTTTCTATTAAATGTAGGAAACGAAATATTGTGATACATACTGCGTATCATCTGCGCCTTGCATAGCATCGTTCATGAATTCCCGCCTTAGCTTCCAAACCTACCGCATGAATGAAAAAAAAAAAATCTTGTGTCTAGAAAAAAATGTCTTTAAATATTGTGTGAATTTGCCATATTACTAACTTCTATAATTAGATAATGGCAACTTTATTAATATTATAATTATAATTAACATTATATCAACTAGGCGGCATGGTGGCTGAGTGGTTAGCACTGTCGCCTCACAGCGAAAAGGTCCTGGGTTCGAGCCCTGGGTAGAGTTTGCATGTTCTCCTCGTGTTTGTGTGGGTTTCCTCCCACAGTCCAAAGACATGCACAGAGGGGATTAGGCTAATTGGCGACTCTAAATTGGCCGTAGGTG
>JAQLOM010000003.1:7778440-7788823 GCA_030068315.1 Chrysichthys thysi
ATGCACAGAGGGGATTAGGCTAATTGGCGACTCTAAATTGCCCATAGGTGTGAATGTGAGTGTGAATGGTTGTCTGTTTCAGTGTGTTGGCCTGCGGTGGATTGGTTACCTGCCCAAGGTGTACCCCGCCTCTCGTCCAAAGTCAGCTGGGATTGGCTCCAGCTTCCTCCCAACCCCGCGACCCTGAACAGGATTAAGTGGCAGGAGATGAGTGAGTGAATTGTGATGGTTTGAGATTTATTTTGCAATGAAATTCTGTGTTTACTTTTTTTCAGATTACTCCACATGTCGGTCTTCTATTTTCACTTACCTCAAAAGACCGATGCAGCAGCGCTTTAGTTCTTTAGTCTGTCCATCACTCTCAGCCCTTTGTCTGTATACTCTGCTCAAACGGATCAGCCTCCAAAGCTTCAGTTTTCATGCTTAAACCACCCTCAGCGTCTAATGGCAAATGTCATCATGTTTATCATCTCGTGAAATCTTTAGCCAAGCTGAGCTTGCCAAACTAACTGAGCCGCTGCTGTAACATAGCACAGCTGTGTATCATATAACTGCATTGCATTCGGGAAACTTGAGTCCAGCATTTGCTGTCTGCACTACTCTTACTTTGTCTTTCTCATTAATATGACATTAAATAAGTGGCACTTTGGTGCAGTGTGTAGCCACCTGACAGATCCAGGTTCCCCGGTTTATTCCTGAGCTCAGGAACAACCTATGTAGAGTTTCACATGTTCTCCCTGTGTCCTTGTCTGGTTTCCTCCCCAAAACAGTAAATTACCCCAACTTGTGAATGTATGTGTGCATATATACGCACATGTTCTGTGATAGACTATTGTCCCATCCAGGGTATATTCTTGCCTCAAGAATTCCTCAAGGTTCCCGGGAAAGGTTTAGAAACCACAGGTACCCTGACTGGAATAAACGGGTTAAAGTAAATCATGCATTTTTTTTTTTTTTGCTTTTAGGATCTAACAACAGAAATCTTTGAGATCAGTTTTCCCTCAACTGCCTCACATTAAAAACTGATCGTAGCGCAGAAAATTATGAAATGTACTGCACATTCTACTTCACATTGTCTTCAGCAATAGGGGGTAACAATACACGATATATGAGTGAATTCAGTTCACAATATGGCTGTACAATTCGATTCAATTAGATTTTCAGAATATCTCGGACAAAATTTGAATGAAGAAAAATTATGACTGAAAAGATTTTTTTTTTATTGTTGAATCCCAAACAGTGCAAAACAACATGCAATGTTTGTGTTAAATTAGAAATTGCTATGCATGGAGGTTTAATATTGTGAGAAATATGTACTACAGGGTCACAATATTTAAATAAATACATAAACAAATGAATTAATAAATACATAAGTAAATACATAAATAAATATATAAATAAATAAATAAATAAATATTGGCAACAGATTTGATCTTGGTAAAATGATCAACTGAAACATAATGAGCTCTGCAGCAACATCTGATGTGTTATTTTAACCTTAAATAGGGCCAAAAGTCAGCTAAAATGCTTGTTTCGTGGCCTCTTTCTCAGGAGCCAAAGGTTCCAGCAGCATTGGGCTGGTGTTGTTTGAAAGCTACAGAGGAACTCTTTTTAACTGTTATCACATGCTTGTGTAGCCATATAAGCTTAAATACATGTCAGTCATTGTGATCCAGATCTATCAGGTTATTGGTCACTTCAAAAGCACAGATGAGTCCCAATAATGGCACAGGTTCTCCACAAAAGAATGTAATCATGTGACCAGCATGCTCTCTATCTCTGGGTTGCACCTCTGGTGTTCAAACAGTGCAACTGCATTAGATGCATAAAGATTTCCACAATGCACATCATCACATGCTTGCGTTGCGATGCATCATGTCAAGATATACGTCTTGTTACAGCCCTGTTAAACAGCAAAAGACTGATTGCTCAGGTATTATGTAGGAATTGTCCCAATTGGGTGTCCTGAAGTGTTAGATCAGACTATTGGCGGTAAGTACACTGTGATATGTTAGAGAGCACTCAGATGAGCTGATCTGTCCATCTGTCCTGAGCCACAGGCACTACTGGGGCAGCTCTGTTTGTTGCGAATGGATCCAGCTTAGTATTTAAAGAATCTAAAGAGTTTAAAGGTCATCATCTCCAAATACACACAATTAATGGATTAAGAGAGATATCAGAGAATAATACTCATAATTATGGGATTAACCCAATAGACGAAGTCTACACTTGTCTGTTTAATTAGTCTATAATAATTATGCTAATATTTGCTATTATTATGTTGACTGAAGACTGCCTTGGGAAATCCAATTTAAATAATACTGCCAGGTGTTAAAGTAAACTCTTTAAAATGAATCAAAATCAGTGTTGCGAGGTATTGTATTTTTTCAAAATAATTTTCAGAAATGTGTTTGGTTAAGGTCACATGGTTATTAGCAAGGTGCATCTCAAGCAAATCTAATGCCAAATATGTAGCTATGAAATCCTTACCCAGAGCATGCATCATATGGTATGGCTGTATTCTGTTTCAGTGTCTGGGTACATTATGAAATGCTGACATGCTCATAATGTTAGCGCAGGAACATGACCTAATCCAAGCGCATTACTGTAAAAGGGATTATCAAGAGTCCAAAACAGAGGGTTGGAGAGACGAGGCACACGAGGCTGATCACAAGGCTGATCAGGGATGAGTGAACAGAAATAGCCTGGACAATAACAACTCTTGGGGCAGAGAAGAGCGCCAGGTAAGCTGCCCAGATTCTCTACAAATATTAGCTAACAAAAACTCCTCAGGTTTAAGAGCTGATTCATAAATTCAGTTTTCTTTGCAAAGATTCAGGGTGAAGGACTGGACCTGCTAGAGAGGTCTAGAGTGAGGAAACCAAAGAATAGAAGCAACAGCAGGAGGTGTAAGAGAAGGATCCAGGTGGCCATGAGGACAGCGAGGCGAGCCAGCACCGTAGAGGTTCCCTCCTTTCTGCAACAGCTGGTGAGGGAGACTGAAAAGATGGTCACTTTCTTTTTCAAGGGAGCACAGACGGAACAACAAGCAGACGCCGATTCGGACTCGGAAGAGGATAACGATGATGTGGAGGAGATATCTAGCCCTTACCTGGAGAGGCCAATGCTACAGAAGCACACTGCTGAGGGAGAGTCTAAGTGGGGCATTAACTATGCCCTGGCCAGCATGCAGGGATGGCGTGCACAAATGGAGGATGCCCACACATGCATGCCTGAAATGACTGAGAATCTGCTGGATTGGAGTTACTTTGCTGTTTTTGATGGGCATGCTGGAAACACTGTGGCTCAGTATTGCTCCGCACATCTGCTTAATCACATCCTTGCAACAGGTACTGTTCTGTTTCATACATGAGGACGCACATTAGAGTGAGTGATAGAACCCTTTAATCTCTTATTTTGAAGAAAACATTTTAAAGCAGTGGAAATTTTAGAGCCCTCTGCAGGCTGGGAGGTGAAGAGCCATGAAATGCAATCAAAATGAAATATTCTTTCCACAACCAACCCCACTCTCTCTCAAAACTGGATGTCATTCAAAGGAAAAGGGCAGGGCCAAAGAGATGGAGCAGGCCTAATTTCCATAAACAAAAATCGGAAAATAATGACACGAATGATCCATTGCAAAATATTGTGAATCAGCTTTTCTAAAGTATCTTTGATTATACGATTTAATTATATGATTATTACACCTCTAGTGTCTTACTGTTACAAACTGGCATTATAGATAACGAAAGAATGTTTCAAACCCAATTTACTGACCAGCGCTTCGGTAGAATTACAGTCCAAGGGATGCCTTTGGGCGCTAGAGTAGAAGTTCGAGAAATATGATCAAAAGAAACAGGATGCCTGCTTTAGCCTAGTAAATCCATCCTGAATGAACTCTAATTTGAAACAAAATCCTTGCAGAAACCTTTCAAAGAATTATCAAAATTATTGTCAGTGGGTTCTCCAAGACCTAGTCCCAAAGATGAAACATATACAGTGGAAATAACAGAAAATGCAGAAAAATTAAACTAACTTGAATCACACCAGATCTTTTTTTCTCCCACCTTTATTGCGAAATAGCAACCAACAAAATTCCACAGCAAAACAAATAGAAACCTGGTTGCATGAGTGTGCATCCCATTTATAATGGAACATTGGACTGTATTCAAGATGATCATAATTAATTATCATGCAGCTCTCACCTAAAGATTTGCTGTTTCTGTGGGTTTAAAATGCTGAGGCCATGTTCTGCAAAGAGTTTACAAAGCACTCAGAGACGGTACAAAAGAATTTCCTGAACATTAGATGTCCCATGGAGCACTGTCAAGGCTAAAATCAGTAAGTGGAGAAAATAGCATTTGGTGCAAAATCAAGAGAGCTTATGACTTAAAGAACATCATACCAACAGTGAAGCATGGAGGTGGCTGCACCATGCTACAGGGTTTTTTGTCTTCAGCTAGGACCAGGTCACAATTAAAGATGAATAGTACTATAGGTAGCCCCTATAAAAGCCATCCTTGTTGGCACAAATAGTGCAGGCCTCTGAAGAAAACATTCATGTTCCATCATGAAAATGGCCCAAAGCATAAATCTAATTCAACAAAGGAATAGCATCAGAAGGAGAATATCAATATGTTGGAATGGCCCCGTCAGAGCCCTGATGAACAAAAAATCCTACTGAAACCTGTGGAATGACTTGAAGAGGACGGTGCATAGAAGACTGCCTCACAATTTTATAGATCTGGGGCATATTTGCAAGGGAGAGTGGAATAAAATTGCCAGACCCAAACAGGGCAAGGGGTAGCTCAAGGGGTTAAGACACTGGACTACTGATCAGAAGGTCGGGAGTTCAAATCCAAGCACCACCAAGCTTCCACTGTTGGGCCCTTGAGCAAGGCCCTTAACCCAACTGCTCAGTTGTATAAATGAGATAAAAATGTAAGTCGCTCTGGATAAGGGCATCTGCCAAATGACATTAATGTAATGTAATCAGTTTATCACAGTGATGATGAAAACGTCACAAAAATGTGCAATTTGAACAGGGGTGTGCAGACTTTTTATATCCACCATTGATCTTTTTAGTGTAGCTTGCAGATTTCTTGGCAGGACATGAGGAAATGCACTAGAACGTGTAAACCACAGGACAATAACAAGCAGATGTATTTCCTTCAGTGTTATGATTTAAGCTTTTGGCATGGATGTGAGATATTCAGCCAGTGTGACTAGTATAACATAGTAGAGTTAAAATGTACTGTATATGTTTGTCTTTCCCCTAAATCAGAACTTGAATCACTAGACAGGGTTAGATAATAACATATATAAACTCTCCTACAAGTCATGAGGTATAAACGATTATATTTCAGTCAATACATTTCAATGTTTATTTAATCATTATTGCCGTACCGTATTACTTTTTTACAAGCTTTAAGAGGCCTCAATCACCCCTTGTCTAGGTCTCTAAGTGTTGTGAAACACTTGTGAAATACTTCATGTGTCTCCCTCCTCCACCAGGTGGCATAACTGCAGAGGAAAATGTGGAGCAAGTGAAAGATAGCATCCGAGATGGCTTCTTAGGCATTGATCGCCACATGCATGAACTGGCCCGCACCACTGGCTGGGACCGCAGTGGATCCACAGCGGCCGCCGTGATGATCTCTCCACGAAACATCTACTTTATCAATTGCGGTGACTCCCGCACCTTCCTGTGCCGCAATGGCCAGGTGGTCTTCTACACAGAGGACCACAAGCCCTGCAACCCACGTGAGAAGGAACGCATACAGAACGCTGGGGGCTCAGTCACACTGCAGCGCATCAACGGATCCCTGGCTGTGTCGCGTGCCCTTGGAGATTTCACCTTTAAGGAGGTGGAGTGGAGGACGCAGACAGAGCAGCTGGTGTCCCCTGAACCTGAGGTCTATGATTTGGAGCGCTCGCCCAGTGATGAATTCCTAGTGGTGGCTTGTGATGGAGTTTGGGATGCCATCAGTAACGAAGAGCTGTGCGCCTTTGTGCACAACCGGCTTTCAGTGTGTGACGATTTGAGGGAAGTCTGTGCACAGGTCATCGACCTCTGCCTCTATAAGGTTAGCGTCCCAACAAATAGTCCTAAAAGTCCCGCAAAGTTGGTGAGCATGCAAGGGATGTTTGCTATAAACTGTTAAAGTGATTCTGTAAGCTCTTTTAAATGTCTTTATTGAGTTGGATTTTATTTACCAATTCATCATAAACTATAGGATCAGGTATTGCTTTTTTATTATTATTACTATTTATTTCTGTGCTTTTGTTGACATCACCTACAACATTACATAATATATAACCTAATATATAGTCAAGATAAAATGAGTTCAGTATTTCACGTGAAAACTGATAAGTGAATAGTTTAATGTGGTTGTATTTTGTGTCCTTGGCTCATCACATGGTGACGCAAGCAAGATTAAAGTTTGGAGGATGTTTAGGATTCTTTATGCACGTTATGAGATCGCTAAATAATTCAGCGCAACTTTTCAAATAATCATTCTAAAGATGAATATATCAGAATAGTCTGGCTAGGAAAAGCGTAAGACGAAGCATTTCTGAAAGGGATCGCTTTGAATCTCTAATCTGACACATTCAATGAACTTCACAACAATTGTCACTAGAGATAGAGAGTAAGTGTGTAAGCCAACAACAATAGAGAATGAAAGAGTCCCACATTGTGTTAGAAAAGCAAAAGGGATTGAGGGGTGATGGATATTCTTGGTGAATATATGGAAGTGAATTTTCTGGAAGTGAAAGTGACTAGTGATTCAGCCAGTTTCTCCTTATAGTGAAATTTGCATCGATATCCCATTGGTTTAGCTACGGGACTCAGGATGGTTTCTCTGTATTTTGGTATTGTAAGGTGGGTTATTTCAGAGGAAAGTCAGCCACCCAGGGCATCTCTTCTCCCTGCTGTGTATATAGAGAATGTATGTTCAAATATTTGTTCTGGTCTTCAGCTAGTGCGCTATCCAGCTCCGGCCTAAAGTGTTTGACAGGCTGGAGGACTAAATACATGAAGAACACAAGCTGGATGATAAACATACATTCACTGGAAACAACCAAACAGAATCGATTTGTTCTCTAAACTTTAGTTGTTAGCTTGGAGATGTCTGATGTTATCTCAGATTCATATAGAGGCAAGCCATCGTCGTAGCGTACAGTGAGATTACATTAGACCATCTGATAGGTTTTGCAGTCAAATTAATGTGCATAAGAATGTTTTTTCTTTAATTCTCATAATTCTTTTAGAAATACTGAAAAAACATTTACAGTATATTTAAATATTTCTTCAGAGTTATACACACTTTGACCCTATTCCAAACCCATACTTCTATACTAAACAATTCGTCTGTACATGATTCATGCTATTACTATTTAGAGATACTATTTAGGGCCCATTTTGTCATTTGGGACACAGCTCTCAGTCATTTGGGGCATTTGGGGATTTTTTCCGAACGTGGGCACTTGCATGAGATTCATCATAGCGGTGAAAATGATGCAGCACAAGCCATGTTAGGAAACGTTGTTTTGCGAATCGCTTGCAAAAACGTTTGTTATTTACAAAAGATGACTGTTTAAGACAAAAATATGTTACTAGTGGGTGTCTAACTTCCTCAAAGCAAACCCTCGAAGCACTAATAAAACTTCATTATACAGTCACATCCCACCAAAATACTGAGTAACCACTGGCCGTTTTGTTTCATATATAGTTCGCGTTCTTTGAGTTATATAGTATTCAGTTTTGTTTGAACCCAAACAGAATATAAACTCATAAACATCCATATGTACATTTCTCACTCTTGGACTGGATACCTTTATCTATGAGTTTCATTTTGGACACTGAATAAAGGTTTTTTTTAGCTAAGTAATTGAATAATAAAATGCAACTTGTATAATCGATAATCCTTTGGATCCTGTGGCACATCAGATACATCGATTATCTTTTCCCATAACTTACAGGGAAGTCTGGACAACATGAGCATCATCATCATCTGCTTCAGTGGCTCTCCACAAGTGACCACTGAAGCACTGCAACGGGAGGCAGAGCTAGAACAACTCATAGATCTTAAAGTAAAAGGTTATTTTCTCCTTCCTTACTAGAAAATCTTATACACGCACATCATAACACAACACTCTAACCCTCAGTGTCTCAGGATAGGATTTCAAATCTCAAACTTCGTCTTATTATTCCAAACACAGAGATCATTCAAGTGATCAGGTCTAAAAACGAGGAGCCTGATCTGCTTCACGTGATGAAGTTTCTGTCAGCTGAAAACATCCCTGGACTTCCTCCAGGGGGTGGCATCACAAGCAAGTGAGCAGGACAGGGGTTTCTGTATTGTGCAATATGCATGAACACCTTACGGATGACTCCAAATTATTAGAGATGGGGAAAAAATAGAATTTATTTACTGTCTCCTTTTTTTTCTCCTTCACAGGAGAGACTGCATCATTTCTGCTTACCAGAAATATTCAGCAGCTTTCAGACCTGTTGAGCCAGCGGTAAGCCCTGTACTGACTAATCCTGCATTTCCATGCATACTGAAAGTGCTGTGTGCAAAAAAAACCCCAAGAAAAACCCAAATTCAATCCTTATAGTTATTTTATTTCAGAAAATACCATTGAAAATGGTCTATATTATTGTACGATAATTTTGGCAAGGCAGAGAGAACAAATCAACCAGGGACACCGAGACCACCAAGACCATACTACATTTAAAGAAAAATAAAATCCCATAAGAGAAGAAAGTGTCCCCTAAAGTGAATACCAGAAAACGAAACACTTCATGCACTTGTGCTGTGCAGTGATTTAATGAGTGAGCAACGATGAGAATGTGTTCCCTTGTTACTCTGCAGATAACTCTTTTGTTTATATAAATATCTCTGAGTTTAACTGTTATATGTCATTTCTTTTCTTCAATCAAGGATATTGGCGGCTCGGAAGACTCTAACTAGTGGTGGTTGCCTTGGAAACAGAAACAGAAGCCTCACATTTTCATAGCAACTGTATCATGGGAAACAAGACAGATGATCTTTACAAAGCAATAAAAAGTTAAATAATAGCAGCCAATCTATAATACAGCCATTAATAATAAGACACATTTCTCAGCAGGGAAACTGACATTTCACTCTTTAACTGAAGTGACCATGAGTCCCCGATTATGCAGATTCTGCTAGCAGCTGACACAGGAAGCAGAATCTGCATAATGTGGATATTATTATACATTTTAAAATAAAGTATAGACATTCACCTGTTTTGTACATAGAGGTAACGATATTATAGGGGATATCTCGGCAACGTTGTGTTGATACGGCACAAACAAAGAGATTATAAAACTTCAAAAAACTTTTACTATTACTTCATAGCTTAAGATTAGATCACTGCCATACAGAACCTACTATATGTTTCAAATAAAATAAATATGTCAAAAGAACATGTATATGTGTGCGTTATCTACAGTACATTATATGGACAAAAATATTGGGACACCTGGCCATTACACCTCCAGGAAATGTTCTGACACCCCTTTCGATATCCACAGGCATTAACATGGAGTGATATGCAATTCGCAGCGATAACAGCTTCCAATCTTTGGGAATGCTTTCCAGAATGTTTTGGAGTGTGTCTGGGGAAACATTTACCACTTCATCCAGAAGAGCATTTGTGAGGTCAGGCACTGATGTTGGAAGAGAAGGTCATCACACTATCCAGCGCTTGGCAGAGCGATTGGTGATATTAGGCTTGCATGCAGCTGCTCAGTCATGGAAACCCATTCGATGACGCTCCCAGCACACACTTTTTGTGCTGAAGTTAATGCTAGTTGAAGTTTGAGCGTTGTAGCATTGGTGAGTTTTACACTCTATGTGCCTCAGCACTTGGTCACCCCACTCTGCAACTTTAAATGGTCAGCCACTTCGTGGCTGTGTTTCTGTTGTTCCCAAACACTTCCATTTTTCAAAAATACCACTTACAGTTGACCGTGGAATACCTAGCAGGGAAGAAATTTCACAGACTGACTTATTGTAAAGGCGGCATCCTACAACAGTACCACGCTTGAATTCCCTGAGCTCTGCAAAACAACCCATTCTTTCACAAACTGCAGACTGCATGCCTACATGCTTGATTTTATACACCTGTGGCAGCTGAATTCAAAGATTGAGAGGTGTGTCCCAATACTTTTGTCCATATAGTGTATCATAGAATGACTTATGTACTTATGATTTTTTTTTTCTCCTGGGTTTTTTTTGTACAGTATAGTAATTTTGGATTCAACGTACAAAACAAAGCACAAACACACACACACACACACACACACACACACACACACACACACACACACACACACACACACACACACAC
>JAQLOM010000003.1:7795034-7809429 GCA_030068315.1 Chrysichthys thysi
TGTGTGTGTGTGTGTGTGTGTGTGTGTGTGTGTGTGTGTGTGTGTGTGTGTGTGTGTGTGTGTGTGTGTGTTACTCCACTAGTTTCTGTTATTCACTGTTTTTCCTAGGATTCATTAAGGTACTGGCTTGAACTCGGTGTGTCAGGATTTGAACTCTGCAGTACAGACCCTGCGTTTACTGAGAAGGTGAACTGCTTCCGAGGCTTCACTGGCATGATGTGTTCATAGGGGTAAAGAGACAATCCCTAATTTGTTTGCAAACAGAATAAAAGTTGTGTGTTTTTATATTTGTGACTATCAGACACAGAAAAGGTGGAAGGAAGTGGTCAAAGAGTTTGGCACAGATGACAATGAAAGGTATTCTGCAGTAATTTTAGACCTCATTGTAATATTCCGTCATTTTCTCAGGATTGTAAAATTGCAGTGCGTTTAATTTCCAATTTAAACAATGACGCAGATGGTATTTTGAGCAGCTGTTTGCTCAACAGATGTTAACAGATAACTGAGTGTCCTATAGCCTTTTTTTGTAGGAATTTGATGCTGAGGGAAATATGTGAATCTGTTCCAGGGCTCAATATTTCCAAGTCAGCTGTAAACAGGTCTCTGGTGAAGTTAGAATCAAGGTCTCTGATTCCTCCATCCTCATCCATTATCTGCTCCTGTGGTAGCTAAAGCTATCGCGTCTACGCTGAAGACCCTGAATGGAGAATGGCCAGGCTGGAGAGTGAGTTTAGAAATCAAAACCTAAACAGGTGTAAATGCCATGTTAAGTCCACTGCTCCCAAGCTAGATTTCCTAACAAAAACAGATGTGACATGAATGATGTTTCTTTCGGTGTGCATATCTTTGTGATAGGTCGTTTTTTTTAAACACATGTGGTATACTTCATACACCAATTATTGGCAAAAATGATCTATTCGACATATCATTAATAAACAAATGCTTTGTTCAGTTCTGGACAAGAGGAACTGCACACTGGGAGTGTATTCTCCACTTTGGCATGGCATGGTTCAAATTTAGAACATAACAATTCTAGGAAAATGGATAATTCTCTCAGGACTTGCCAGTTCTGACGTTTTGACAAAAGGGAAACTGTTTGACTGATAGCTCAGGGGACATTTTCCCGAAAGCAGTGCAAAGTAAAAATCATTTTACTGCACCAGAGGGATTTTCACATCAAGGGCTTTTGGATTCAATGGAACTCAGTATTATTCTTCATAACACACACGGCAATACGTTACACAGCACAAGGATTACATAAGATATATGCAAAATACACAACAGTGTGAGAAACAGCAAAGGCATTTAGAAGAAATACAGTATTTGCAATACGAACACATGATAATAATCTCCCTAAATAATAAAACAAAATTGGTCGAATCCCCCCAGCACAGCAATTTATTGAATATTGTGGAATGTACAGTAACTTACTATAAAAGTGTATTGTCAGTTTTTGGCCAGAGACTTTACTATATTCAAGCACAACATAACACTGACACTCCCGAGTTCCAGGATGACATCTGTAATGCGCATCGTGCCAAAGCTAACTTGTTTGACAAGCCTGTTGGAACGTTACAGTGCAGTACAATCCAGTTCCTCAGTAACAGACACGTCTTGTGAGATTATATGAAACAGCAGGTGAAACACCAAAATAGCTAGCACCCAGTCAGTGGAAATGTAGGATTAATCAGACAGGAACCCAACATCCTGGTAGCATCTTTGGCTGACATTAAATATCCTAGAGATATTATTAAGGAGAGTGACCAAGTATCCATCCATCCAGCCAGCCAGCCAGCCAGCCAGCCATCCACTCATCAATTATCTATACCACTTCTCCGCTAAGTGCTGTGGGTAAGATGGAGCCAGTCCCAGCTGACTTCAGGTGTGAGACAGGGTACGCCCTAGACAGATCACCAACCTATCGCGGGGTAACACAGACACAAACAGCCACTCACACTCACATGTGCAACAAAATGCAACATGTGAATAATTTTATCCACAGAACTACAATACAATTTTGCAATCTAATAAATACACCAGACCAGGGGCTGTCTGTTCTCACACTGCAGTCCAGATGTGGAACCAACACATTGCTAACCTAATCAAATACTTGAAAACAAAATTGCAGCAGAGTTGATTAATGTATGAGAAAAACAGCCACAGTTCACCGACTTTAGTTTTCCAAACTTAAACCAGTACATCTGGAACAGATTGTTTTGATTTATGCAGTCACATGCATTTATGTAAATTATTAAGCTAAAGGCAGCTCAGCAGACCAGAAAGGGCTGGAACTTAGCAAGAAGACAGTTTTCACAGATAAGCAAAGATATGAATTTGTTCTCTGCATGTCAAATTGAAAACAGAGGTGCCTTGGCTGTTCAGTATCCGTAGGGCTAGACATCACATGAAGCGCCTCTATGAAACAAAAGACAACCACTTCAAAGTGTCTTTTTTTAACTTTACAGCCATAAACAATCACTAATTGTTAAGCATTAAAAGGTCACTATTCAGTCCATACAAGCAAGGAATTTCACTGGACCTTTACACATTTTTTGTATACCCCAGCATTGGACAGTACAGTATGTAGTGCATACTGACTTTACAGAACAACAGAAGCATCATACAGATCAACTAGATGCATACTGTATAATATCGGAGTAAAAATGCATCATAAACCGTAGTATGAGGGAGAATCAAACATTAAAGGCAAAATAAATTTAACCGCTTAAATAGAAGTAACTGTGGGAAATTGAACATATCACTTTTCCACATAGTCCCCAAGCAAGATGACATATTTGTTATATCATTCAACTAGCTTCTATATTCCCGTTGAGAAGAAGATTTTCGGCTGCTCCCTAAATCAGATGAGCAGCGCTTCCGTTACTGCATCATCAGAGGTGAAACTGCGAACACGCAGAGCCTCCTTCAGTGAACCGATGATAATGTGACGTGTAATGTGTGTAAATAAGATGTGATAATGGCTCCAGATCTGGGCTGTAAGGAAGATGTGGAACCTGAGCTGTTGCACTGTCTCTACTGTTGCTGCTGCTGTATGAGGACATGTATTATCATGGTGCAGCAAGACTGTGCTGGACAGCATTCTTCTTCTTTTGCTGCGAATTGCAGGTTTAAGTTCATTTTGCAGCAATGCACAGTAATTTGCTCTATTCACTGTTTGCTCATGCACTTGGAAATGCAAAAGAATGGACCCCTTCATGCCCCAATAGAACATTTACTTGATTTTTTGGGGGGAGGTCTGACTCTTTAATGTCTTCTTCACTGGAGAAGATGGATGTCTCCACTCCATGCTTTGTCTTTTGTACTCCGGATTATTGTGTAATTTAAAAATTGCCTTTAGTTTTTGATTCTCCCACTTATATACATGCATAAGAGTTCAAATATCTGATTTTAAACTGCCAAAGCAGGGGTATAGGGCAAGAATATTTTTGTACTGTACCTTCAAAAGTTTGGTCATCTACAAGCTGGTGGCATTTCTGTTTCCAATATTTATAGTAAGTGTTTTCAGTTGACATAAAGTCGACCCTGGTGATGATCTCAGCTGTGTTCAATAACTGAAGCGATTGAATAAAAGAAAAAGTTCTGCACTGTACTGCAGTCGACCTTTATTTGGTTATGTGCCTCATTGTGTGTGTGTGTGTTTCAGGTGGATGGGCCTGTAGCCTGGAAGCTGCGTAAAGTCATCATGGTTCTGATGATGACCCTGCCTAGGACGCCCATTATCAGATATGGTGATGAGATTAGTCAAGCACCAGTAAGCGCATCAGCTATCAGTATTAAACAGGGACATTTCTAAATATTTTTGGGCTTAAAGTGAGTGGGAAGAAATGAGCAATACTGAGTTGCAGTTTGAGCAACTGAAATTTAGTTTCTAAAAATATAGCCTAAGCTAAGTGTGTATAATCAAACTACAATACACAACAGCCTAAAATAGAGTCCATGAGAGGAGCAATAGAATGAGACAAAACGACTTGAGATTATACACGCTAACACCAGGCATGGAAGTGAAATGGGTAGCGTTGCAGATTCACAGCTCTAGGGTTGTCCAGTTCAGCCATGAGCTTGGGTTACTGTCTGTGTGGAGTTTCACATATTGTCCCCATGTTGGTGTGGATTTCTTCTGGGTTTTTAGACAAAGTCAGAAGACAACCTTTTTTTTCCAGTTGATCTCATTGCTGTCTAATAGACACTGAAATGGTGGTGGCTCATTGATTAAAGTGTTGGGTTACTGACTCATTGCTCATGAGTTCACATCCTAGCACCACTAAGCTGTCACTGTTTGGCCCTTGACCACTAAACTGCTCAGCTATATCCTGTCTAAAAAGTGTAAGTCACTCTGGATAAAAGCATCAGCCAAATGAGATAAATGTAGAGATGATAAGCGTTCTCTCTTTACTTTTTTTTTGTCCCTTACAGGGTGTCATTTTCCCTTGAAGGGAAAATGAATTAGTGTTGAACTAGCACTCAGTTTTGAATTAGCACACACTTTTGAAGCAACTGCTCCAAGTTTAGTCAGATTTATAGAATAATTGTATGGTTTTTTTTCAGGACCTGCATCACCTGAAGCATTCCACAGCTCTCTTACATGCTCTGAGCCTCATACGTTCTCATGAAGAAGCTCTCCTCCGTGGCACCATCATCTTTCTCACTTTCAATTCCACATCACTCTTGTTTGGTTCCACAAACCCCACAGCTACGCCACCTATGGCCTTCCTGCGCTCATGGGGGTGCGTTCACTTCCTGGTGCTGTTTAACTTGGGTTCAGAGCCTCATGCTCTGGACTCTAAGTGGACCTTGAGTCTTCCTGAAAGCGGAATGTTTGTAACTAGCACGGGTCTGGATCGCTTTGGTCCAGTGACTCTTCAGTCCATAACACTCCAACCTCACGAAGCCATTGTCATTAAGCTGTTTGAGACAGACCCTAATTTCTGAGAGTCAGGACGTAAGTGGTTTCACGAGTAATCTAAAATACATATGGAGTTGATTTGTTTCTGTTTTCTTTTCATATATTGTGAAAATATTACATGAATTCTGTAAATTAGTGCCATTATACTACCACTATAGATTCTTCTGGTAACCACATGAGGTCACTGTATTATACCTCCTCCAGCAGTGATCACCAACCATGTTCCTGAAGATCTACCTCTCTAAAGCATTCAGCTTCAACCATAATCGAGCCCACTTGACTATCCGTTCATTGCCTTAAGAAGTTATTGATCAACTAAAAGAGATGGTTAGAGGAACCGGGAACCAGGAACAGGGTCAGTGACCACTACGTACAGTATATCAGACTGTTCAGATTTTAGATTTATTGACAGAGTCTTAAACAAACAGGATTTTGTAGTTTGTGACTTTACGTCTTAAGTGATGTGTGTTTCTGCATTTCCACTATGAAATGAATGAAATGAATCCAGATTTCTCAGAATTGACCTCAGACAAGCAACCATGACCAATACACATTTCCTCATGTCCTGAACAGCTTTGTTTCTTGTCCAGTTACTGAGGAAAGAGCTGTTTTAAATTATTCTGCTGTGCTCATACCTCTGCAAATTAAAAGCCACATGAATTTTTTATTAGAATGCCAAAATTGCTACAAAAACAAATCCACCTCTCTGTGGACATGCATGAGCATGGTATTGGAGGCAGAATATATTCTGTTGTCACTTTTACACTTATATATAGACTTTTCATTTAGCATTATGAGCCCAAATACACTTTTCTTTCAACTAATGTACAGACATAATTTAGAATTACATAGAATATTTGGAGTGCTGTATTAATATGGGTTGAATGTTCAAAAATGGACAAATGCCCAAATGTAAATTAAAACTTAGACCCACTGCTCTTGTGGACTTGCATATTAAACATTAAAAATCCCAATTCCACTCCGAAAGAAATTCTGACATCATTCTGAACTCCTTCAGAAAGTGTGACCAGAATAATATTATTAATAAAATATTCTGAAAATAAAAACAAATCAGTCATTTAATCCACAAAGACCCTGACCAGGATAAAGCACAAAAGATTAAGAAATCTATACACTACCAACAACAGGGTATTTATTGATCGATTATTCGTTGTTCAATTATTAATATTTTTGCTTTGAAGTACTTAATTATTTTACAGACTACAAGACTGTTTGAGCTTGTCACATGCATGTGAATAATATCCTGTTCTGCCATGAAATGCACTTTTTCAAGGTTTTATAACAGAGTCCTCATTGTACTGTCATGATGCAGTGTCACACAATGATCCTGTGTGAAAAGTTCAATACTGATGATACAGCACCAGGGCTAATACCTTTTAAAAATGTCACTCTCTACCTGCATTCATCATACAATATATTAACTAATGAGCAAGCTCTGTTCCAAAGGTACAAGGAAGAATCAAACATTAAAGGCAAAATAGATTTAACATCTTTAATAGAAGTAACTGTAAGAAATTGAACACATCACTTTTCCACATAGTCCCCATGCAAGATGACACATTTATTGCATCATTCAATAAAGCTCCCAAAGCCAGGTGAGCATCGCTTCCTTTACTTCATCATCAGAGGTGAATCTGTGACCACAAAGTGCCTCTTTCAGTGGAACAAACATATGACAATCACTCAGTACCGGATCCGGGCTGAAAGGGGCATGTGAAGATGCTGGAACCCGAGCTGTTACACTGTCTCTACCGTTGCTGCTCTGTGAGGATGTGCGTTGTCATGCTACAGCAACACAGTTTTGGACAGTGTTCCTCTAGATTTGCTGTGAATTGCAGGTTTAAGTTCATATTGTGGCAATGCACAGTAATTTGCACTGTTCACTGTTTGCTAATGTGCTTGGAAATGCACCAGACTAGAGCCCTTTATGTCTCAATAAACAGTAACATGATTTTCTTGGGGGAGGGCTGACTTTTGAATTTCTTCTTCGCTTGAGAAAACGGATGTCTCCACTCCATGCTTTGTCTTTTACTCTCTGGGTTATCACATAGTTTAGACATATTTGAATATTGGAATGGGGTAGTGGTAGCTCAAGGGGTTAAGATGTTGGGCTACTGATCGGTAGGTTGGGAGTTCAAATCCAAGCACCACCAAGCTGCCACTGCTGGGTCCTTGAGCAAGACCCTAATTGCTCAGTTGTATAAATAAAATAAATGCAAGTTGCTCTGGATAAGAGTGTCTGCCAAATGACAATAATGTAATGTAACACAAAGGGGAAATGGTGCTCCCCTAGCTACGATGGCCTGTCTTACAATTTTTCAAATTTACAATGACGATTGCGATACTCTAAAAATTGGAAAATATTTAGCAAATATTTAAGATTCGCGGGAAGACATCACTCGCAGGCCAGCGTAACAGTGTATGATGTACGATACGTTCGGACGACACCCAGAAGTATGCGGACGATGCCCGGATGTACGCGTCATTCGCCTTGCGTGATGCCTCACTCTCTCCCGCAACACATGGAGTTAACTATTGTATCGGTGTACTGTACAGTGCATTACCGCCTGTTTTTTGTGTGCTTCAAGAGCTAATTTGAATTCAAAATCATGTCTTGTAAATGCCCCAGCAGGTCTCCTATAGGACTCCTGAGTAGGCTAGGCTAAACTAGGCTAAGATACACAAAGCTACCTAAGCTAGGCTAAGCAGTGGCCTACAACATTCTGTCATGGACTCTAGCAACCCGTGTTCGCAAGAGGACTACAGTTCCCATGAGCACCTGCGATCTCACAACATGGCCGACGACCTCCCAAGGTCAAGGTCACCGGAATACTAACGAGACGCAGGTGCGGCTCATTGACTATGGACTATTTAAGACTTTCACTCACACACACACACCGCGAAGCATTAGTTCAGCCCCCCGTTATGCTATTGCCAAGCCTTTCTATATCCTGACTGATCTTCTGTGTATTACTGTTTTGCTTACCGTTTTCCGATTTTTTGCCTTTGCCCTTTTGGTCCTGTTTATGTTCTCTGGTTTTTGACTCTGGACTGTATTCTGACTACGATTTCTGTCTTGCCTCGTTTTGCCCGTACGCCTGATCGGAAACCTTTTGCCTGCCCCTGTTTACGATTTCTGCCTGACTATTTATATGTTTGTTTGTTGGTTATATTAAACATCTTTCTTAATCTGCAAATGCTTCCAACCTCGCCTCCTGATTCTAACACATTCAACATACGACATTTTCCACTTACAATGCGTATAGCGGAACGCATCTCCATCATAACTTGAGGACTACCTGTATTGCGTTTAGCAAAAGGCAGATCAATAAAGTGAGGATAAAGTCCGTAATGTATAAAATCTATAAAGTATAAATTCAGTAAAGTGGAGGTGCATATTTTGACAGCTTCACATCACAGAACATTTTGCACAATGTGCAAGTGAGACTTTGCACATTAAACAGACAGACATGCTGGAGCTAAAATTATAATCCAGACAATCTTTCTATGGCATTGGACCATGGTGACTAATGTATTGCTGCAATTTAAGTGATACAGAAATTCTGTTTCTTTCTTCTTTATTTTGTAAGCTGAATGTTACCACCAAATGATTATAAAATCATAAGGTCAGAGGCACACCATTTGTAAAATAAAAGGCGTTGCTTAAACTATTCCTTTCCAGTGAAAAGAAATTACGAAATTATGACTACGCCTTGAGAAGAAGTGTGAAGTTTCTGTTCTCTCTACTTTTCCTGTTACATTCAGTAAGAGTATGCTAAATATCTTATTTATTTGATCTGCTCTTTCAGTCTTTTTTGTGTGAGGAATAATACTTTCTGTACCTGCTATGTGTGCCAATATAAAAAAAGCCTCCAAAAATGGAAATTCCAAACCATCCTTCATCCCAGACACTGAGTCTAAGTGAAGGTAAATTCCAGACAGACTTACTGGTAGTGTACTCAAATTTACTCACAGTTTACACTAAAGGGTTGCTCACGTCTAATAATTCTTTATTTTGGTTAGGGACAGCAAATAATGATCTTTTTACTTGCCTTTTCGTTTTTCCTTATATGTCTCCAGTCTGTCTCTGATCAACATTTCATATTTCATCAGTCACGCGATGCCGTGCTATAGCTGTGGCTCTGTAAAATTTGATCTGCCATCAACTTAATTATAGAGAACATCATGTGTTTTTTTAAAGATATCAAGCAGGTAATCGTACACCTGACCTATCTGATTACAATCCAAGCATACCAATGTGATTTTCTTTATTGGGGTTTTGTTTTTCATTGTATCTGCATTCACAATTATTACATACCTATTAACTATAAACACTTTACATACTCATGTCTCAAAAATCTAGAGTCATTATGCAGGCTCATAATGCAATGTCATTACGAGACTGCTGTTCTGAGTTCCTGTTTTGCATGGGTACAGGCCATGGATCCTTAAACATAGTATGAGACATTTGATAAATAAGAGGTCTAGAAATAGCACAAGCACTTTCTTTCATGGGTAATGCAGTTAGTCCAACTATACTCCAGAACTGACTCCATTCCACTGCTCCCTGCATGGATAAACAGACAAACATGGGAAATGAAGCAATTTTTGTTGTCTGCAGGCAGAAAATCAGGAAATTAAGAAAAATTAGGACGCTAGTTTATGCAACTCATGGCTCTGCAAATTACACAAAAACAACACTGAGTGTAAGTGCAACATAAATCATTACTCTTTGAAATGGTTGCTATATTTATTTTGTTTCCTGGGATTCTTCGGACAAGTCATACGAGCCAGCTATTCGACTGTTTATTTAAAATCACCACTCTGTTTTGATAATTGGGATATGCAGCCGTAAACCATCCATGATATTCTCCAGGGGTATAGCAACTTAATCAGCACTGTGTTGGTGACGCCTACTTGAAAACACCGCCAACAACAAAAAGCTGATTGTATGTTACTCCGAATAAGAAGGTGTTAGGGTAGTTTACTGTGCTAATTTGGTGGAGAAGAAATGACCTCATGTTGGGGCAGATGATAGTGCTTTCCAAGAAAAAAAAAGGGGTTTTCCCCTCTAGAATCTTGGGTCTAGACCGATGAGTAATATGATAAAGTCCTCATAAAGTCTCATTCTCATTCTATCCAAATGTCATTCTAGCCAACACTGAAAAAAGAAGCCCATAACAAATTAGAAACTTCAACCAACACCTGAACCTGAGTCAGGCTAATAAAAGCTCTTGATAACCACAACAGATGTTCTCTTTATACTAAGAATGTGTTGGAATCAAACGTGGTACAATGGCTAAAATTGGGGAAAAGACTGAGCTTGTTCTAACACTTAACACAATATCAGTAATAGCATGATGAAAAGGAAGCTTTGTGCTGATTTCAAGTGACTCCTGGACAACTGACAGGTTTGGGTGATAAACAGCATTATAGCCACCCACAGACAGTGTTTATGTTTTAACAAGACCATTTCCTTGTTTACCAGCAGAGGCAAATGTGGAATGCTGTAGGAAACTTGACCGATCAAGCACGAAAACGTGCTGTCCTTTTATTGTAACCAGAAACACGTGTAAGTGTTTGCAATGAGCTGATAATGTGGGCCATTAAAGCATCTCACTATTAAGGACGAAACCCGCTTACTGTCTAAAAAGCAGCAGATTGACTGTGAGGTCTGCTAGACCGCAAATGCCTGCAATGCATGCTCATAGGATATGATGGCGACCATGAGAATTCAAATAGAAAGCCATGAAAGTGTGTGTACATAAACCCTGGCAATTACTCTTATACACACATACGGGTATTAACACAATCATCACGGACAATACACTGTTATCAGTGACCGTTTTTTATAAGTATGTAGATATGCTATTACTGATAGCAGCCCATTAGATGCTCTGCACAGTGTGCCAGGCCTTCCCTTTAACCAATATGCATTGAAAGGGAGCACCATAGGAGCATTACTGGCCAGATATAGTTTAGGTTGTGAACAGCAGTGACACTGACATGGTAGTAACATTGTAGTGGGTGTTACACTGGTATGAATGTATCAGATAATGGACAGCAAAGTTTGCTGAGCTTTTAAACCCTGTGTACTATTATAGCACATGGGTACCATACTGGTCTCCATTGTATGTGCATATTTAAAGCTCTATGTACAATTTGTGTTAAATGTCCTCTAGTCATTTTGAGTGTCAGCCTGTAAACTGTGAACTTCTGTTAACTGGAGATTTTTTTTATTATGGTGAATTGTTTCTCAACTCAGCACTTCCACTGAGAAGTTTAAAAACCACAGCTACACAGCTTCACCTACCATACACACTATCATGCCAGGGTCTCTGCTTGCTGAGAAGGATCCACCACCTAAGTAATGTCTAATCTGCAGTTCTTGATAGTTTTGATTTCATGCCCTAAATATGTATGTAAGCATGCAGTAACTAGTCCCCCTGCTAAAAATCCACCTTAGTCCAACCAGCTACTAGCTGCCAAAACACAAGCCAGGCTTGACAAACTGGTAGATCATATTTTCCAGACAGTACGTGATTGCAGGAAGGAACCAGATCCAGATTTACCATTAAAATGCTACATTTATTTAAGGAAACAACACAAAAGTAAGGCAATTAGAAAATCTCAAGCATTCATTAATCAGTTTAGTCAAGTAATAAGGAGCGATGTGAAAGGAATTTACTTCCTGGCAAAGACGGTCTACCAGTTTGACAAGGTTGGGCTGTGTTTTGGCAGTTTGTAGATGTCCAGATCAAGCTGGATTTCACAGCAGAATAAAAGAATGCCCACTATAACATCTCTGGGAAATCTGAATGTTAAAGAATATCAATAAGTGCAATTTCATGTAGGAAGTTTAGCTTAACACAGATCAGTTTAACACATTAGCACCCACAAACACATTAACTTCTCATATTAATGATCATGATTATTTGGAAGTACAACCCTGTATTTTTTCAGTTCAGTATTAGCTACCTTTAGCTTATAATACTGAATATTAAAGCTGGGGTAGGTAATTCAGGAGAAACCAGCAAGAGTAAGCTTTTAAGATTTTGAAAGTATCTCGCTTACTCCCTTCAGCCCTGCCTTCAAAAGCCACTCCTCCTAATCAGATGAATCACACTGCCTGACTACTGCTGGAGTCTACGAGAGGAAGAGAGCATTGGGGAGAGGAGCGTACCGCATCACTGTCATATCCAACTACCTCACGTGTCAATCATGTGTAAGAAAACACTTAAAATTGACATACTAATTTTAACAACGAACACAGCTATTGTTAGTATTCACAGCTGGCAAATAACTTTCTGGCTTTAGCAATATTTCTGCCTAGCCTTGTGGAAGACTGTGGAAGAGTTTACATGCAGAATGTGTTGTGGTCGACATGTAGGCCATCCAATCATCTAATTTGGACTGTATGAAATAATTGGACGGGCTTTTTAGAGCCCAGCGCCTGCCACAGGTGATTTTTTTTTAGGATCCCCTTTTCATTGCCACAGCATTTGAATGATTCAGTTTCACGAAATGCACCAAAAAATGCTTGTGAAAAAAAATGACCTACCTTACCTTTAAATAACACGTACAAGCCTGGTGTTATGTTATGTATAACTTTGTTGCTGCTTTCTAAAGGAGAACCAAATGTTGCTTAGCCGTGAGCCACTGATGACTAATGGGGAGAGTGTACATGAATAAGAATAGGCATGTTTTGTAATTTTCCTTGCATACAGATTAGTACTTTGCTCCATCATAGATTGCCACCCCAGTAAGGACACGGATTATACCCTGATTATGCCACCCCAGTATAAAAGTTCTGGCTATGCCCCGGTGATAGATGGATAGAAGATCATCATGATATGACTACTACTACTCCTCCTCCTCCTTTTGGCTGTTCCCTTCAGGGGTCGTCACAGCGAATCATCTGTCTCTATCTAACTCTATGCTCTGCATCCTCTTTTCTCACTCCAACTAGCTTCATGTCCTCTTTCACTACATCCATAAATCTCCTCTTTGGTCATCCTCTAGATCTCCAGCCTGGTGGTTCCAACCTCAGCATCCTTCTACCAATATACAGTAATATTCTACTAATATATTCCCTATTCCTCCTTTGTACATGTCCAAACCATCTCAGCCTGGCCTCACTAACTTTATCCCCAAAACATCTAACATGCGCTGTACCTCTGATGTACTCATTTCTGATCCTATCCATAGTCTCGTCACTCCCAAAGAGAACCTTGGCGTTTTCATCTCTCCCACCTCGAGCTCTTTCTCTTGACTTTTCCCGAGCGCCACTGTCTCTAGGCCGTACAACATTGATGGTTGTAGTGGTTGGTCTCTCCACCATCTTGTACACCTTTCCTTTCATTCTTGCTGATACTCTTTTTTCACACAAAACCCCTGACACGTTTCTCCAAACTTAAATAAAAACATTCAAACAAATCAATGCAGACTTTTGCAGAAAAATGTAGTCAGTGAAGCCCTGAGGTAAATTAGACAGGGAAAGATTCTTTCTCAATAAGCTAATGAAATCACTCTAGTGGCTGGAGAGGGCAGTCATTAGAGGCAGTTGCAGTCAGTTCCTACTTCTGCTGCACAGTGAGGCAGCTTTAGGTTCTTTACCACACCGGTTCCTCTGCTCTGTCTCTCCTCCCTGTTTGTCACGGCTGTTGCTAACTAACTCCTCGACTCAAACACACAAGCAGACCCAGGAAGCAGCGAGAGGAGGCTTTACCGTCGTAAAAACTTTCATTTCTCCAGAGCTCCAGCGTCATTCGGGTTATTATCCTGCGTCGGAGAGAAAAAAGACAACAAAAACAAAGCTTAAATGTTTTAGCGTGCGTTTGTTTGACGCCAGAGTTGGAGCTGCTGGTACAGATGTTGGGAAAACTTAATTGAAGAGGAAATCACTCTCTGTGCCGGGGACTGCCCTCTGGATGCGTTTTTACTAGATAAGAGGTTCGTTTAAAGGCGAAATCTATGGACGAAGCGTCTTTCATACAGATGTATGATCACCTCGGATGATTTATGTCCCAGTTTATGTCCGAGAGACAGACATGGACATTCCGCTGACAGGTGCGTGGCTTGGCTTATTATCTCCGAGTGTTCGCGACGACAAACAAGACAACTAACTGGATGTGATACTGATTTGTTCCTGTGTGTGTTTGGTTTATTATTTTTCATTATCGACTAATGTATTAGCCTTACCGATTAACGTGAAAGTGAAATTTGCTCCTTTCAGTCCAGGTTACACCATGTAATCGTGTAATGTGCTTAAAGACTTTTAGGCATTTAGACCTTTATTTCAAATCATCTTTAAGACTGAAGCAATTTTGACTTGTGGTTCTTTTATATTATAATATCGGTTGCTTGGTCTAACTAATAAGGAGCACATTTTAGACTAGCAAATTGATTTCTGTTTTTCAAAAAAAAAGGGAAAAATAAACTATATATATA
>JAQLOM010000003.1:7823469-7836460 GCA_030068315.1 Chrysichthys thysi
ATATGTCATCTATGTTCTATTCTAAATAAAGTATGGAATTTTGACACTTCCACATCATTGCATTCCGTTTTTATTTAAAATTTGTACTTTGTCCTAACTTTTTTGGAATCGGGGTTGTACATTATAGGCATTTAACAGACGCTCTTATCCAGAGCGACATACAACAAGTGCAAAAGTCAGGTACAAGAATAGTAGAATTTCTAAGCAAAAACATTCACGTGCCAAGTGAATACGTGCCAGAATAACACCTAGTGTGGTATTCTGTAAAGGTACCAATCAGCTAACAGCAGTGAAAACAGATCTGGGGCAGTGGTGGACTAGCAGTCAGGGCATTGGTCCTTCAAATGGAAGGTTGTGGGTTCATGGCCCAGGACCAACAAGGTACACTGAAGTACCCTGAGCAAGGTACAGTCCCCAAGCACTGCTCCCCGGGCTCTGCGCTGTTTGGCTGCCCCATGAATGGGTTAAATGCAGAGAAGTAATTTCACTGTGTCATTCTATGCTGTGCTCACAATCACTAGTATCACTTCTCTTAAAAGGAGAACAAAACCCCGGTAGCTAAGCTGAATACATCATGACCAAGCTAGACAGAGCGAAGCCTGGGTTACAGTGGGATTACACAGTGGACAGGGAAGCAGGGGAGAGGTGCAGCCTGAAGAGGTGGGTCTTGCATTTGAAGGTAGTCATTCCATCAATGGGGAGCCAGAACAGATAGCAGCCTTGAGCGGGCTGGACAGGAATGGAGAGGAGGAGGGGCCAGACAGCCAGAAGCAGCAGAATGAAGGGAATGGGCCGGCAAATAGGGTTGGACAAGTCTCTGGAGATATGATGGACCTAACCCCTTAACTGCCTGGTATGCTAGCACCAGTGTCTTAAATTTGATGCGAGTTGCATTAGGCAGCCAGTGAAAGTCAGCAAGAGGAGAAGTAACGTGGGAGGAATGGGGAAGGTGGGACTTAGACATAAATACCACAGGCTTATCCGTCAGTGTCTAAAACGTCCCACCAGGTTCTATTTTTAAACTCCTGGCTTTTTTTCCTTTTATATGCATCTTTTTGTTGGCTTTTGCCTCACTATTCTAATAATGCGCAATTATACTGACCATTTGGCCAGACTGCTAAAGTAGCACAAGGAGCTTTCACCGTTGGGCTGCTTTCTTTTATTAGGTAATACGCTGCTCTTTAACCATATTAACATTGATCAGCAGCTCTTACCAACTGATCTTACTAACTGTTTTCTACTAAGTCATATGTCGTCACTAAGGTCAATATCAGAGTAAATGTTTAAAGCACCAAATGTGATAATGTCTGAAGCCTTTGTTTTAGAAACCTTTCCTTGCTAACTGGTTAGGAACATAAAATAAGGGTTAGATCTTGTTACCTTTATATGAAATGTATTATATGAAAACCTGAAGCCCATACTGATACTACTGTATTTTCTTGTTGCTTAGTGAATAAGTGACTGACTCAAGAGTTGCAAAGCTGGGATCTGGATAAAATGTGTTTAAATGGAAAGACTTACAGACATTTTAGAGTGTAATCAGCTATTCATTGTTGATTTAAAGCTTTTTGGGATATTGAGGTAGCTCAGAAAAAAGACTTTATAATGGTCTAGTCAATGAATGGTTCTTATTTCTGTATCCCCTTTGACAAAATAAACAAATCAAACAATGGTTTTGGATCTCCTCTCGAGCATAAAAGTGAAAAACAACATCAACAGACACATTGGTCCAAGTGATTTTCATAACATCAAACCGTGCATAAAAGACATTTTTTTCTCCCTTGCTCCAAAGAAACGCCTGCTCTGTTAAAGACTTGGAAATTTCTGTTGTGTGAGGTATTTGCTTAATGACTGTGTTGAAAGATGAAGTGCCATCTGTGATTGATTTCTGTGATGACACAGTTGGATACGGTTTCCATGAACATGCTAACAGAAACAGTTATTTGCATTACTCATCCATCCATAACTCTTCATTCATCTGAAGGAATAAAAGTAAGGAAAAAAAGAAATGTGGAAGGAACAAAACATGAAGAGGCATGTTTCTATAGGAAAGTAATTAATGATGCGGTGGTGTGATACATCCCAACCTGAGGGTGATTGATTTCCTATGACAGCATGTCTCAAGGTCCTCTTATTCCACAACAATTAAATAACAATTACATTGTGTATTTATTTAAAAAAAAAGTCATAATTTTTAGCCATGTAATGTGGAACAACTGTACGAAGTTACTGTTATCAGTTACAAGTAGCTGACACAAACAGTAATTTCCACACATTTTCTCAAAATTATTCATGCATTCATTTATTTTCCAAGCCATTCTGTCTTGTTTAGGGTCGTGTTTGGTTGTAGTTGGGAATCTGGAGACAGTAACAGCTGACTTCGGGTGAGAGGCGGGGTACACCCTGGCGAGGTCGCCAATCCGCCACAGTGCCAACACACAGAGATAGACAACCATTCACACTAACATTCACATCTTTGGGCAATTTAGAGTAGCCAATTAGCCTAATCCCATCTGCATGTATTTGGACTGTGGGAACCAGAGTACACAGAGGAAATCCATGCAGGTGCAGGGAGAACATGCAGACTCCACACAGAAAGGCCCCATTTGGCTGCTGGGTGTGAACCTGGACCTTCTTTCTGTGAGGCGACAGTGCTAACCACCACACCACCATGCCACTTTTTTGTATATTTTTTAAAGCAAATGCGGCTTGTTATCAAGAAGTACAAAATCCCCTGTCCTGAGTTTTCCCCCAGCAGAAAACCAAAAGTTTTATATCTGACTGTAGCAAAACACTGATAGTGGACTAGTGAACATCTCGTCACCTTCACCATATGAATGATTCTTAGAATGATTCACTGTTACTTAGTAACAGTGGTAGGATATGAGCTGATTAATTATAATTCCTGTCCATGTTTTTGTCATTTGAAACTGCGACTAAGGCCTATATAGTGTTGACTTTATTTCTTCAGAACCACAGAATTTGCTCTATTAATTGACTGGTTGATTAAAATCCTTACAGTTGTGATTCTTGTGGACGACTGAAAACCATTTGTTTGTATCTGACTCAGTGCTGGGCCACTTCTTTTCTTTAACAAAGTAATTGCTTGTAATCTAAGAAACTGATCTATAATCTTCTTACTGACAGTTTTTAATGATTGCCATTTATTTTAAGACCCTTAATAGCATTGAGATCAATAATAGTGTGACTAATTTAACTAATTTTGTGTTAAATAAACACAAAACATCTCTGAGGATCTCACATGGTCTCACAACATGACACACCTGGTAATGAAATTTGACAACATGGGTACTTCCTGAGAAGGCTGAGTATATTCAGCATGCCAAGCAAAATCTTCAGCAGCTTTTATAGATATACAGTCGAGAGCATCTTCACAGACTCCATCACAGTCTTGTTTGGTAGTTGCACAATACAGGACCACAAGGCTGGTAAGAGCAGAGGGTGGTAAGAGCAGTCCAAACCATCTCCTGAACAGCCTAACCAATGCTGAGAATATCCATCAGACCAGGGTCATCAGGAGGGCCCACAGCATCATTAAGGACAATAGTCCCAGTATAGCCTATTAAGCTGCTACAGGAGAGTGAAAGCAAGGAAAACAAGGCTGAAAAACAATTTTTACCCCACAGGCCATCAGGCCTTATTCAGTGCCCGTTCCCGCCACCGTGCAGACACTGCTTTGACCATGTTCTACACTGGAGAACAATACTGAAGGCATCGGAAGTATGAAATAGCAAATATGGAATTACGTGTGGAACAAAAAAGTGTTAAAAATGTTTCATAGTTTATAATCATAACAGTAGCCACAGTTTACCTTGATGACAGCTTTGTACACTATAGGCATTATCGTAAGCAGCTTCATGACGTAGTCACCTGGAATGCTTTTCATTTAACAGGTGTGCCTTGTCAAAAGGTAATTACTGACATTTCTTGCCTTCTTAATATGCTCGAGCCCATCAGTTGTGTTTCTTCATGATAGTGTTGGCAAATAGACATATTCCTGTGTGGTAATCCATATTTATGTCAAAAACCGCCAAACTAAATAAAGAGAAACTGCAGCCCATCATTACTTTAAGACATGAAATGTCTTTTAAGTTATAAAAATAAAGCAAAAACATTGAATTAGAAGGTGTGTCCAACCTCTTGACTGGTTCTTTAAAAATTCTTGTACATTTCATAATTTCTTACAAATTTTGTAATTTATGTTTTTTTGTATTGATTTATTTCGCTGTGAAATAGGCTGCAGATAAAGGTAGGACAAGCAGAAGGTTTATTATAACACAAAACGTAAGACAAAGCAAAAAAACAGGCAAGGGTCAGGTGAGACACAAACAGATTATCAGAAAGAATTTTCAAAATGCAAAAACGAGACAACACAAGTTGGGTCAGAACCATTACAAAAAAATAAAACTTGAATATAAGGCTGAGAGTTTACTTCCCAACACAAGAGAGAACATAAAGTCCTTAAATTATGCAAGTGAAATTGTGAACAGTTGCAAAGAATCAGTAATTAGGTGACTGAAAGCAGTGAAGCCCTTGGTAATGGGAATTACAGTCCTCTTCGGCCATATTTGAAGGCCACTGAGACTGCTGGGAGAGTGCAGGCAGGTGGAGACATGACAACAGTACTGTGTATCAGACTGCTTCCTGTACATAGGAAATTAAACTGTTGAATCTTGAATCTAATTAGTGATCACTATTGGTTTGTGGTAATTGTGTATCTATCTCTTTAGGATTAATTAAAGAATTTAAAGGTGGCTGAATTGTTGCTCAGGATAAAATAAGTTTTTTTTTTTTTCTTTTTTAAGATTGTTGATTATGTGGTTATTATGAATGACAGGAAGGTAAGGTTTCAGTATGGACCAAGGCCCAATTACATGAATGTGCTTACACTAAAGTCTGTCCTCTCAGTGGCCATCTTGCCAATGTTCCAAACAGTTTCTTTCAGTCATACAAGACCAAATTGCTCTGTGTGGATGCAGGTTTCTCCATAAGCACTATACATCTGTGTATTTGTCAGTGTAAGAGTCTGATAGGCCATCAGGAGCTTGTTTACAAATGCGATAATGGTCTTAGTAATAGGATTATTACATATACTTTAAATGGATTAATGGATTTAATTAAAGATTAAAATGAGAAAACCATGAGAAATATTTTTCTTAGGAAGTACTACAAATATACTAGATAATAAGTTTTATCGCTCAGTAAATTATGGTTATTCGTGTAAGATGGTTTTATGACTTTCTGTAGATTTACGAGTGACCAAGCATTTATTTTTTATACACAGTTGATGGATAATGGGATATTTCAAAATATTTGCCATCTACTTAATAAACTGTGTAATTTCATAATCTAATTATAGAGTGAATGTTACATTTCTGTGGTTTTAAATCATCTCCCATGCCCATGTCTTGTTTGCTAATTTTAATTTGGACATCATTTACTTTTATAGTCACATAATGAATATAAATAGCCCTGGGAGTTCCTCTTATCTGAAAGGAGTGTAAAGAGCCTGTTGACTTTAGTTAGTCTCTCATCATTTATCAGCAGTGGTCTCTGGCTTTGTGGACGTTTACTATGGCAAAAAAAAAACACTTTTAAATACCTAAATATTTTCCACCTCTAGAATTTCACTTTAATGAAGACACTGCAGGTTATTGTAGCCTTTACTGTGCAATGTGTACTGTTCATCAACTGCTTACTGATGATAAATACTTATTATAGTTGTTGCTTTATAGCTCCCAGTCCCCTTGTTCACCTCTGCACTTATGTAATGCAGGGTTCTTACTAGCCCTTGAGATCCTTGAAAGTTTGTGTATGTGAGAAAAAAAAATCAACGCCTTGAAAGGTTTTGAAAATGGTCATAAATAGATATGGGTTATTGAAAGTGGTGAATTTATATATTTTGTGCAGGACCAGAAATTGAAGGGTTTTTTTTTCACAATATAGATTACATTCTGCTGTCTGCATGTGTCTCCCGATGTCTGTGCATCATTGTTTTGATGCTCCACCAGCCTTGAGAAAGTGCTTGAATTTGAGGGTATTAACCTTGATCCACTGTTCTATGTGGGTTTCCTCCTAAAAACAAGGAAACAGGTGAATTGATGACACTTAGTTATAGGAATGGGTGTACGAAAGTGTGCGTGTGTCCTATCCTATCCAGGGTTTCAGTGCCATGTGTTTCTGATACAGGCCCTGGATCCAATGCAACCCTAACCAGGACAAAGCAGTTACTGAAGACGCACGAATGAATATTTTCTTATATTGTATAATGTAAAAAGGTGAAACAGGGAAGGCGCTCTCTAGAGGTTTGTCTGTTCTGGGCTACTGTAGCGGCATAACATGGTGGCTCTGTATATGGGTCCTCGGTATAATTCTGGTATTGTCCCTAGATCCCAAGGTATAGACTTTTCTATTGGCACACTCAGGATCTTGCCATCTTCACTACAATTTTGAGGTGGATTAGTTGCGTGTAAAGTGTGAACTTTAAATTGCGATGCACGTGTTTTACATACATGCTTCCTTTTTTTATGCACATAAGTGAAGCAAAAACTCATTTTACTGCAATTGCACACTCTATTTGCACTTATAATTACACACATAATCTGCAGTCAAGATTGTGCTGCCTATATTGTACTTGTAGAGTACTCATAGATAACTAGAAAATAAAGATGAATAGGTCATGCTTTTAATGAGCTGTGTGTAATTACAGCTGCCCAACTACAGCTGTCCTCATGCCACATGCCTCACTGGCACTGTTGTACACATGAGTATTAGATTTCGTGATAAAGAAAGCACGCACTGTCGAGCTGGTAGTTCTGGCACCATATGTAAGGCGTGGATCGAATGGATGTGGTTGTGATGCTTATGCGATTTGTACTCTGTGAATTCTTTGGGGTCAAAGAGAGTGCGAGCTAAAGAGGAACTGTGAATTAGGTGGTGTGCTTTTTTGTACATGAACAGCTATTATGAAAAGTGACAGCTTCTGCTACAGACCTTTACTGGCAAATCAAGAGTTCATTCCAGTAAGCAGACAGAGCTTTAGACTCGTTCACCATGATGGTGCTAACACTCATCGATGTTAGTGATGTTAGTAGACTGACTCACATTTGCACCACCGACGCAGTTCTCCAAGAGTCTTCCCAAGGGCCATATATGATGATGCCAGGAATCACATCTGGAATCTGGAAAATATATGTTGCTAATTTTTAGAGAAGTCACTCTTAAAGCAAGAAAGGTTGAACTCTTGCTTTTTTATTATGGTGTTGTAATAATAACAGAAACATAATTAACAAAAAAAAAAAAACTTTGGCAATGAATAACGACTTAATAACACTTACTGTTGTGGTAGCATTTAAATACTCCAGACCACAGAATTGCTCTGTCATGAAGCCAGGCAGGATCTAAAGGGGGCAAATCCTTTTCAGAGGTGTGTCCATGTGTCAACTGTTTCTTCCCCCCCTCTAGGTCATATAGCAGGTGTCTACATGTTCTCTTTTCCTTTTTATTATATTTTTTATGGCCTAGATTTAGAAATTGCACAGGTGCTGTTTATGCTTCTCTATTATGAGACAGTTGTATATTTATTTAATGCCTCATAGAGAATAGAGTGGTTTACATGTGTAGTATAGTATATATACAAACAAACGTCTTTCTTGTGTTTATGGCAGACAGAAGTGTTATGAATAATATGAGTGTTACACTCAGATGTTATGGAAAGTGGATGTGTATAACAGCACACTGAAGCTGAATCAATGATTAATTGCCCAGTTTAACTTTGCAGTATTGCGTAACTAAGGCGGTTGTATTTATTTTGCAAATACTGTATACACAATCCTGAAAGCAGGACAGGAAAACTAACTTCCCATATGTTGAGCATATTCATGCTGAGGGCCAGGGGGAAATCTAATTAAAACACATGAAATGCACAATACCCATGAAATTTGTGGTTTGAGTTTGGGACTGCTCATGGTGGTATGAGAAATCATCCATCTTTGACCCTCAAAGCATCTCAGGAGTTGTTCAGATTTATTTGGAAGACATCCCAGCACTGATCATTCGCTGAGGTCAGTGTAAATTCAAAGCCAGTGTCCACTCTGAGTAGTAACTGCTGGAAACGGTCCTTTAGCACAAAGGCACAGACAAAAATTTTTTTGGGGGGGTGGGGGTTCTGTCATGCAGTGGTTCTCAAAGTGGGTTCCATGATACACAGTCAGTGGGTCTGTATTTTTTCTTCTCCTTTTTTTTCAATTAAGTTACAGTACTGGAAATTATAACCCACTATTTTCAAAGTTAATATATTTATTATTGAGTGTATATTGGTAGTTATTTGTGCGTTTAACTAGTGAATTACTAATTGCTCCAAAGCTCAAAAAAACAAAAACAAAACAAACAAAAAAAAAGCCAAGGCCTATAAGTACTATTGAACTTGGGTTTAGTGTGTTTTGAAAGTGTAAACTGTAGGAACAGAAACTTGTATCACTCCAATAAGGAACTTAAATATTATTGTACATGTTTAACAAACGTGCATGAAATAATTATATCCATTAGTGGCTTTAAGGAACCCGAAACATGGTTCTTTGGTGTGTCACTTTTACAATTTTTTTTTCAGAAGGCATGCTTGTGTGTGTTAATCAGATTAGGGTTAGGGTTCGAGTTTGTATCATATCTGTAGTACGTATTAGTAATCTATACTTGTTTTGCTCTTCAGGAACACTGCACAGCCTCAGAGCTAAACACACTGAGATGCTATGATCTTTAATCCCAACTTTAACTTCTCAACCGAAACACTTAACCAACTTAGCAGAAAAGAAAATTGAGCTTTTCCTGCCGTGTTTTGTAATACAAAAGTAACATGGTAAAATCCATTATACTCAATCTGCCTTGTGTAAACAAGTTGCCTTGATGCATGGAAATGCACTTACTTAATTACATGGTGTAGATTATTTTACTGAACAAGCTAAACACATGGCGTTTTTATGGATTTTTTTTCCCCGTTTCATTTCGTTGTACCTCCCTCACTAATGACAAACAACAAATCATCATTACAACATTCTCAAACACAGACCTCTCTCATTATAACAGACGTTTCAGATCTCTTGATAGGGCTGTCCCGCAAACTACACGTACAGACGTCATACAGGACCTTTAGGCCAATGTGTACACACACAGCATGGAAGGAGTGTACATGATTGCTTATGAGTGCTTAATGAGTGACTTTTCAAAAGCCCAGAATAGATCCCTTGTTGAATCCTTAACACATGCATAATTTGCTAGGCAAAAACTGCTCACACCAAATACCGATAAGATTTAGATTTGTACTGTTTGTTGGTTTTTTAGATATCTGGTATTTAGTTAGAAATGTTTCCTTTTTATTATTGTTTAAACCAATTTTGCTGCATGGATTTTTTTTCTTTACCATGTGCCTAAACCTTTTGTACACTACTGTATTAGAATTACATTTTCCCATCTAAACCAAAGTAACTTTGTGGGATTTTAATCCATATTGTAATGTAATAAGACATTCTGTGGAAAAAAAAAACCCCAAAAACCTGCTGGTACATCCCTGCATTTGCATCAGTGACCTGTATGCCGCTGTTTATCTGACACTTGCTGGCTTGGTTAGCAAGCTTACATCTAAAGCTATCAAGTGCAGAAGATATTATCAAAAGAGTTTCCTTCTTCATATTTGACTGTCTGATTTTAAAATGTTATACGCCTGCTTCTCTGATATTAATCAGCACTTTGTTGGGCTTGGGTTCCTCTCATCCAGATCAGCTCTATTTTCATCAGCAAATAACACTTCCTCGCTAAGAGGATTAAGCCCTGAGATAAGTTCAGAGCTGTTGTCAGAATTATTGTGTTTAATAAAACATGCATGTATTTGACGGACCGTGTGTGACAGTTCAACTTACTAATGCATCAGATGTTAACGTTGAAGTGTTAATCTCAAGGCTGATCAATTTCATTCCACATGTGCAGTGTCTATTCAGTGTTGGAATGTTCAGAATGTTAAAAGGGGAAAAAACCACCAACATAAGTGTGCTTTGGAAACCTTTAAATTTTTATAATGCCATGTACACTTGAATTATTACTGGATATAGGATTGAGTCATCTGAACTTTATTGGCTTTGTCATATTATAAAATGGTGCAACACAGTTCTGTATTTGGTAAGGTGCAACCATTTTGTTGATGCTTAAACAAATTTTCTGTGGCCCATTCATCATTTATTAATGCTTTTGTATATTTGCGATGGGTAATTAATCATTTGCATATGACAGATCTCCAAAGACTTTTTTTTAATGTTTTTTACGTAGCTGATTCCAAAATGTTCTGTTACCTGATCTGAACAGGTACTCTGGTGTACTCTTTTTTTGTTTACCCAGAAAGTAATACTTCACACCACAATCCCTGGAAGCGTTCTCTTGTCATTTATAACGTTTATACCAGTGCCAGTACAAACACAGGAGTGAACAAAATCCCTAACCAAATTAGAAGCCATAACTCTTAATGATCAGCATTTAAAATCCATGGAAAGTCCCTGAGCTGATGAAAATCCTCCTGGTCAGCTTTCCTTCCTAAAAGCAAGTTGGCTCCTGGAATAATTTCCATCTTGTAACTCCATTATCATGTAATATGCATTTGGCTCCCCAGACTCTTCCTGCACGGAAGCATAAGGTGATGCTCTGCCCAGACACACTGACTTGCAAAACAGACAGGCATTAGCTTGACTCAAGCCCTGCTCTGGCCTGAACACATTTCCTTTCATTCCTTCCAGTTTGTTTTTTTTTGTCCATGTCTCTCTCGTCCTTTCAGCATGTCATCTTTCGCCAATTATAAGACACAGAGCCAGCATCTATACTGATCTATTTGTTGTGCTCTGTGTTTGCATATTAATGTGCTCTGTGGTTCAGGAGGAGTCAAACAGAAACAGTGAAGCAGTCAGATGTCAGCCGCCCGGATGTGAGAGTGTTATTTCAAAGGAAACAGTTTATTCCAGACACCACCCTGAAAAAAAACAAACAGAAGTCTTCATAAAGAACTGAATGGGAACGTATCGAATTGGGATCAATTTCTGCCACAAATTGTTATATATAATTTTCTTGGATAAACTACACATAAAGTGATGGCGTCACACCTTTTTTAAGCCTATATCCTAACCCTATCGTGTTAGCCCTTACTCATAAAAAAGGGGGACTTCTAACCCTTAATTCTTATCTATCCAATCACTGCAATGGCTCATCAGAGCAACAGTCACCTCAAAGAGCTATCTTATTCCTGACCGACACGCTATTAATGTTTGTCACATCAGTGAAAATGTCCCATGAGAAAATCACTGTAATGCAGTGTGTCTTGTGAGGCTTGTTCATTTATTTTGACCAATATTCCCAGAAAGCCATTCTTTTGTCATGCAATGTATTCTAGTAAGAGTTAGTAAGTTCTGGTTGCTAAGCAACACAACTGACAAATATTTGTGCATTTTGTTGACAAAACATGACACGTTAATGTTGTGCATTAATGACGAATTCAAATATTTGGACGAAAACACGCACACACACTGTTCAATTTATTAGGAACAGATGTACACCTGCACATTTATACAGTTATCTATTCAGCCAATTGTGTGGCAGCAGTGTACTGCCAAAAAACATGCAGATACAGGGGAAGAACTTCAAGTAATGTTCACATCAATCACCGGAATGAAGAAAAAGTGTGACCTCTATCACTTTGCTGATGGCAAGGTTGTTGGGACCAGATGGGCTGGTTTGAGTATTTCAGAAACTCCTGTTTAGGGTTGCAAATTTCAAAGGATTTTCTTGCTCAACATTCACCAAAGTCAATGGTTAACGAACAATTCATTGATTATTCATTATCCTCTATCCTCGATTCCCCGGCACACACATACACACACGCACACTTTTGACATCAAATGCCGAAAATTATCTGATCACACTCTTTGGATTGGATAGCATGCTAACAGCAAATTGTCTGAAGAACACTTATAAAGCTTATCCTGCTCCCCAAAGTCCACAGTGGGTACATATTTACAATACTACTCAAAAATTTGACTTTTTTTTTTTCAATAAAGGATTTTGGTACTTTTATAGTATGGTAACAGTTATGGAAGAGCTGTCTATGTGGCACTATTCCGCCAATCTTTCAGGGAATTTTCCTGCAAGGGATTGTCATGGTACCCCGGACTTCTTCCCTTAACTCCTCTTTAAACGCTTCGTCACTGTGCTTTCAGAAACCACACAAGATTTGTGTGCTATCATAGTAGGCCCATAGACATTAAAAAGAGTAGGCCTACTCACTGTTACAAAAATGTGCAAAGCTTGGATGTTATTAATTTATTTGGATCTCTCTATCCACAAAATCCTTATAAGCAAATAATTGATTGTCGTTTAGTCATTCACATCCCTACTGCTGATCTCCTGGGAATTTTACATACAACAGTCGTTTTTTTACCTCTTTTTTACTTTCTTTTTGCAAAAAAAAAACCCCCACTGATTAAGCGACAACTCTGGGTGCTCACCATTTAAAAAGTTTTTCCATACCCTTATGTCATATAGGTCCCCCTTGTGCCACCAAAACAGCTCTGGCCCATCAAGACATGGACTCCACAAGACCTCTAAGGTATGCTGTACAATCTGGCGCCAAGACGTTAGCAGCAGATGTGAGTGGGGTCTCCATTGATTAGACTTGTTTGTCCAGCACATCCCACAGATGCTCGACAAGACTGAACAAGATTGGGGAATTTGGAGGCCAAATTAACACCCTGAACTCCTTGTCATGTTCCTAAAACCATTCCTGAGCAACAGCAATCCTGCTGGAAGAGGCCCTGATGTTAAGGAATACTGTTGCCATGAAGGGTTTACATGGTTTGTAACAATGATTACAGACGTGGACAAAATTGTTGGTACCCTTCTGTTAAAGAAAGAAAAACCCACAATGGTCACTGAAATAACTTGA
>JAQLOM010000003.1:7888878-7899116 GCA_030068315.1 Chrysichthys thysi
TGTGTATTCATCCGCTGATGAAATACAGTGCATACTGTTTTATTTCAATTTAAATGTTCTTTTAATGTTTGAATGAAGATTTTTTTAAATTATATTTTATATTCCAGAGTCCCGCGAAATCCAAAAAAGTCCACAAATCAAAATTCGAAAATCTGCGATGCACTGAACCCGCGAAGGGTGAACCGCGGTATTGTGGGGGTTCACTGTAATATTATATATGTATATATATATATATATACATACATACACACACACAGAAAGAGAGAGAGAGAGAAAGAGAGAGATAACATTATATTCTTGTTTATAACACAGAATTGTCCTGAGTATATTCCTAATTAGAACCAATGGGAACATTGCCGCATCACAGCTCCAGGGTCCCTGGTTCAATTCTGAGTTCAGGTTATTATCTGTGTGCTGTTTCACATGTTCTCCCTGTGTCCATGTCAGTTTTCTCTAGGTTCACCGGCTTTCTGTGCAAAAACGTCTGGGAATTCTCCTGTTTTGGATTGGCTCTGGATCTGATTACAATACAGTATGTTTCTGCTTAGAGTACAGTAGATTCCTGATGAAAATATCGGTATATTTCTGGTTAAAATAAATAAAATCCATTTCATTAATACAGAGTGTAATACCAAATCTATCTTGCGTATGCCTAATATCAAATAATCTCATGCACCGATATGCCAAACTATGCAAATCGACAAAGCAGTGTATGCTAAATACATGTCGGGATTTACTCACTTTTTTAAGTTTTTGTTTATTTTGTACCACTGTACTACTTGCCATTCTACACTTTAATAATTTAATAGCTTTAAAATATTTAAATAGAATTTAATAGAAATTTAATAATTAAAATGTTACATTTAAGATTCAAATCTTAAATTTAAACATTAATTTAAAATGACAAGAACAATAGACTGAGGTGAACAAAGAATGTGAGAAGTAATATGCCAGTAATGAGAAGCCCCAGCCCCCTGGCTTACCTTCTTTACATACTTCAATTTGCTGATTTTGTGCTTACACTTCATTGCAAATGTTTTGTTTGCTCAGCAGCAACATTTGGGCATTTGATGAAGCATGAACATACTTTTTAAACACATTTTTCAGCAGGATGCCATGCTTGTTTAGCTTTAGCCATTTTCAGTCAGATTTAGATTGCTTGTCTGGGATGACACTTAAATTTCTACTGGACATGTTGTCACTACATATAGTATTTATACTACACATTAGTCAAGCATTCTTAGGCCTACATCTATTCATATGCCTTTTCATAAGCATTGTATAAGTGTATAAACATTAGTGCATAAACTGTATAGGCCTTTCATAAACATTTTTATTAAAGTCTTATTCCAGAAGTCATAAATAGTGCTTTAATTAATTCTGAAGTCAAGGTGATACCCTAAGTAGCAGATTTGTATTTTTTTTTCACCTAAGGTTGTTGTGACCTAGTTAGAACAGGATGACAGCTGACTTTGTATCTCAGTGTACTTCTGCTATGTCATATAATGGTGACAAACTCACTGTAACTGGCGATAAGAGAAATTCTGATCTCATGGTATTACCAGTGGTTTTCAAAAGTCTTTTAAACAGTGAAATTAAACTCATGCTTCCTAAGGGTCTGAGAAAATGTACAATCATTATGTCCATCATTATGGTCATTTCTGTGAACGTCATTACCACCATGTCATTACTGTAAATTTTTATCTAGGTTTATGTCAGCCATGAGGGCCTTATATAGATGTCATAGGCAGGTGTAGGTGTTTTCGAATAATTAACCAAAGTTAGTATTGAACTAAAAAAAAAAGAAGCAAATTTGTTAAAAATGTGTCTTATAATCATTAAGTTCATTCGTTAATTATTAATTCAACGATATAATTATTTGTAGAATTTTAGAAGAACTAAACTGTATTATTTCTAAAGCATGACCTAAAATAAAACCTTAAAGTTGACATAATGACTTTTAAGTTATAATCATCCTTAATTAAACATGCTTGAATACTAATATGTTCAATCTTCATACAGCAGTGTACATAGCTTTTTGACTTTTCAGACTTTTGAGTGTGTAGAAAAATAGAGGACATTTAGTCTAAAAGGTCCTCATTAAGATTTCAGTGTGTATTTGTTGTTTTTAGCTGCAGGCTGCAGTTGGCTGTTGAATGTCAGAGTGCCGTAAACACTGTCTTTATGACTTACTGACAGTAACGAAAAATAAAACTGGAGCCAAGGCCTTCAATTGTCCCACTGCCCCAGGCTTGGGGGCTGTAGTGTTAGGAGTGGATAATGTGGAGAGTCAGCTACTGATTGATGTCTTAAACTCTTCCACTCGTCATTGCACAGCAGTACCTCCAGCCTGACTTGGAAAGGTTCCCCAGGATGCACACTATGACTGCTGCCTTTGACAAATAAAACAACAAACTCTATGTAAATTTAAGAGCTCCATATTTTCAGCAAGCACTATTTTAAATGTTACATTTTTAGTATAATTATTGGAAATCTATTTTGGTGCTACATTTCTTAGAACAGTTTTCTTTCCTCAAAGGTGGAATATTTACTATTGTCCAGTGTTTGGTCTTGGAGACTTCACATCCACTGTCCACATCTGGTCCATTCCAGCTCCAGTGCTTCCTTGTTTTTGCCTGCACCTACATGTTGCCATTGACATTTTCCTAAGATTCTTAAAATTGAGTCACAATACTACCCTTATGCTTTTCACCCTATAAATGATCTATCATTTGGTCACATGTCTTTTGAAGATAAGATATCAAGTTAAAATGTGCTGTACTTTACCTGATTGAGCCAATTCATCTATCTGGTGAAGGCTAATAAAATGATAATGAAAACATATTGTTGTTATTTGCCCCAAGGAACTAAGGAATCATAAAATCCTGAAAAGTTACTGAAAATAAATAAAATAGATAAATATTTTTCTCTGTGATGCCTTTAAATATCATTCATTCATTCGTTCGTTCATTCATTTTCAGTAACTGCTTTTCTGAGTTGTGGTGGATCGGAGACTTTCCCAGGAACGCTGAATATGAGGCCGAAATGCAGGGCACCATTCACATGTTTAATCACACACAGAAGGAAATTTTAAAGTCACCAATCCACCTACCAGCATGTTTTTGGAGGTGAGAGACTAGAGGGGGTGGCATGGTGGTTAGCACCGTCACCTCACAGCAAGAAGGTCCTGAGTTCAATCCCTGGGGTCGACCTGGCCTCCTTTCTGTGGAGTTTGCATGTTCTCCCTGTGTCTGTGTTGATTTACTCCGGATACTCTGGTTTCCTTCCACACTCCAAAGACATGCACAGAGGGGATTAGGCTAATTGGCTACTCGTAATTGCCTGTAGGTGTGAATATGAGTGTGAATGGTTGTGTGTCCCTGTGTGTCCCCCTGCAGTGGATTGGTGACCAGCCCAGGGTGTACCCCGCCTCTCACCCGAAGTCAGCTGGGATTGGCTCTGGCTTCCCCCTGCAACCCTGAACAGGATTAAGCAGCAGAAGATGAGTGAGTGCGTGAGATTGGAGGACCGGGAGCATGACTAGCTTCAAGGTGACAATGCTACCCAGTACTGCACCATCCCCACAAAAACTGGCTATGATTGTGCTCAACATGTCAACTTAAATTCCTTTGAATCAACTTAACACTTAGTACAAATCCATTTAAGCCTGGTGTCTTCTCATGCAGGGCATCCTCATCCAACATGTTTTTTCATCTGACAAAATTTTTCTTTCAAAGTGCTGCAACGATTTTGACACTGTGCGGGGAAGGAAATTCCGACTCCTGCATGAAAGACAACACAAAGACACTCTCTGCATAACAAGCCGCCTGAAGCCATCAGCACTATCCCCATTGCGCACATTTCTATTAATATACCCTCTAGTTTTAGAATGACCTGTCTCGTCATTCACCAACTCTCCAAATGGCCTGGCTCTTCACTCAGATGATAAAGCTATTTGGAAGACCAGACCCTTATTAGAGATGCACAAACTTCACTTGGTGAACCAGAACTCATGCTTCAAGAGTGACTCACATATGTGTCTGAGCCAGAACAGGGGCATGTATCTGACTGTTCCTTCCCCTCTTTTCCTCTCTCCTGTGGAAACACACCGAACCACTCACTAACAGTCTCAACCCTGACAGCACACAATACTGAAATGGTCTTCTGTCGAGCTGTTGTATAGGTATGAGAAGTTGATTCGGAATCGGAGAGGAGAATGTTGAGTGGCGGAAGTGGGGGTGAGTTGCTTCTCTTCATGTTTGGCTGGAGCTGATCCAGAATCAGATTTATGTGAGGCAGCTGCTGAGGGCTTGACGGACAGACGAGTGCAGGGATTCCTGTGTTGCTGCTGCCGCTGCACAGAGGACAGCCGGACTGTGTGTCAGTATTGCACAGCACAGTAGCCAGGGTAAGCAACGTTTCCATTTTCCTCTTCTTCTTTCACTTAACATGGCTATAAAATACTGTTACCTTGCCTGGTTTGGGTTATGAGACGATGCTTTACTAAAAGTGATACCTGCCTTGGATTACTTTTCTTCTCTTATAATGCATGTGTTTAAATATAAGTTGTGTTTAGATATTAAATGGGGTTTTTTCCCTTATTCCTCTGGAAAACTTTGTTACCATAAATGGATAATAGTGCATTTTTTTTATTATTATTACTCAAATACTGTGGACTGTTTGCTTGAGTGCCCAGTTCACTAGACATCACTGTAAGTATATTCTTTGTGTACTTTAGTTTCCTTTAGCATTAAGAGACCAGTCTAACTGCCTATTTTTAGCAGCTTGTGACATTACAGTGTAGTGGAGCTATGCAGACACGATTAGACTAAAGGGGGTAGAAACTTCATGGAGCTTGCTGTTTACCCTGTGCTTCTCTCCAGTAACACTTATCTCATTCTCTGTTGAGTGCAGTTTTCTCTTCTCATTACTAGTATCCTCCAGCGACTCCATATTCACGCGAGCAATTTAAACCTCCAAAAGCCTTTGTGGTATTTCATCAGGTCAGGCTTTTACACCACAAGAAGCCTGGGATCTCAATTAATGTTAGGACTCGGTGGTTTCAGAAGACAGTGTGTAGAGGGTGTTGCAATTTTCTTGTCTTGGCAACTATGATGGAGGGAAGAAGAAAGAGAAAGCATATGAGTAGGAAATGTTAATAGAAAAAAAAATCAGGGATAGAGACAGAGAACTTGTAAGTGTATTGGTTGTGTCTTTAAGTTGGGGTTAGGGAATAGCAAGCCACTCAGATTCGCAATAAATGTAACGTGGATGATGTGGATGTGATCTATTTGCATATACAAGGGGTGTATCCATCTATTAAGCTCTAAGAAAAAAAAATGGAAAATGTGAGACCATGAATTTCAAAACGAAGCAATGTTTGGGTAAGTTGCTATGGAAAGGTTGGTTTTAAATTTATAGGTTCCAGTCTTGCCTTGGTTTCTTTTTCCACACCACAGTGCATTCATTTCAGCCCTTAGTACACTCTTTCATGCTTGTTACAAAACTTTTACAATTCTGATATGGTACAGAAGAAGGCAATTTCCTAGCAAAAGGTTGACTGGTTCGTTTATTGCAGATGGTCCACCCCCTGAGGAAATCCTTTTTTTGTGTATTGTGAAATAGAAAAGTATTTATCATTGCCGGGTATGTAAAGCATGTGTGACAGATCCCGAGGAGAGCCTGGATTCTGGTTAGAAGAGATATTTCATATCCAGTGGGCCAGCGGAATTTGTTTCCTGTGTTGCCTAGAAGAGCCAGAAATGCATTTTTGTGCTCATTTATTTTATAGCATTTATTGTCCTCTCTAAAACATCTCTACTAGCAGTAAAACTGGGGGGGGGGGGGGGTAGACTGCAAACATTTAGGTGGTGGAGAACCCATTTCTGTTATGGAGAAACACTGATAAAGCATCTGTTCCTGTCACAAGAGAATTATGGGTTAACAGTTTAAAAGCCGATGGTGAAAAATGTGTTTATTGAGATTTGCAGAGGAGAAGGAAAGTTTCCAAAAGTCATGAGGTTGCCACAAAATCTTTTGCAAAAGGTAGGGACAAGTGAAAGTAGCAATACGTTTGGATTTCGGACTAAACAGCGGGTTATTAATGATAACACTCCCACTAACAGTGCTTAAAAAGGCATTTCATATGACCAACATGTGCAGTTCATATGAACGACAACATATAGACCACTTTTATTCACTCAAGATGTTCCAACAGAAGAATAGAGCCTTCTGTTTTCATGACATGAAACTAGATTCACTGCATATTGATGTATTCAATATCACACAATTTCATTATTTGAATTAGTGCACATATCTCACTACTCGCTAGCTAAATTGCCCAATAATGTTCCTGTCATCTATGTTATATAAAATGTGTAATAAAGAAAACATTATAACACTGCAAATTTAATCTATTCTTGAAACCCACGTTTTATTTCTTTAAGTGTATTAGATAGGTCCGCAGTTTCTAGTGTACCATTATTTGGTATAAAAGTCTCACAGTGACTATTTGGGTAAGTATCACAAACATACAATTGCTGGTTGTCTTAAAATTTATGAACCAATAAGAATAAAGGTGCAGACATTAGATCATATCAGGCGGCATGCACCACAAACTGTGAGACATACCTCAGTCAATATCTGAGGCGAAATACGGGAACGGATGATAAATCCTATAGTGAAGGCATTACTGACCTGTTGTGTATACAGTATGTTTCTCCTTTTTCCACTTATTAATGTAAGAAATTGTAACCCAAATCAGGAGGATGAGTATCGTGTTGTGATCCATGCCCTGGGTCAAAAGACAGGCAGACATCATAAACAGAGAATCTAAATTTATAATCCAAAAACATGAGCAGCTGTCAAAAGCTCAAATGTCTAGACAGAACAGAATTAGAAACAAAAGAAAGAAACTAGGAATATCAGAATGTAGGAGAACAACAGGATCAGGTAAACACTGATGAACACTGGAGAACAGAAACTGGAAAATGTTGTATATAACATAAACACATATAATAAACACATACATGTTTGACCAGTCAAACGTTTGAGCACACAACACTGAAAGACATTTCGCTAAAAGAGTACTTTTCATTTAATGCAAATGGTTTGGTCAAACAAGTAATTTTCATATAAATCTCAGGAGAAACAGTGAGGAGCTCAGTCGATTTGGAAAGTTCAAGAGAAATATCATTCCTTGATATTTACTTCTCGGGGGGGGGTACACCTTGGGCAGGTCCCCAATCCACCGCAGGGCAACACACAGAGACAGACAACCATTCACACTCACATGAAATGTCACATACTCTATATTATTTTTTTGTTTATAGAAATGCTGTATAAAAGCAATATGACGCCCAGATCATACAGATATACTTAATATTGTGCAGCTATTCAGTATAATCGCAATCTATCCCAAGTGCATTATGCCTTAAGTCACTTACTTTGTTATTTTTTATACTAGCTTATTAATGCTGAATATCACTAATGTATGCTGAATATCACAAATAATGTTAATTATGGGAAACGTATGTAAACTAGCCCTATCAGCTTTCACTACTATAAATTGTTCCACGGTATGAGTGGGTGAAAGTGTGAGTACATGGAGGCTTGCTATGGAATGGTCCCACCCAGGGTGTGTTCTTGTCATGAGTTTACACAGGATTCAGGTTCGGACAGACTAGGATAAAGCACTTGGTAAAGATAAATGAATGAATGAATTCAACAGCAAATAATAATTTATCTCTGTGTTCGAATATGCCAACAGTTATTCTGTATCTATGCATTCTGTCATGTTGATTTATTGCATAAAAAAAAGGCTTCCAAGCTGTCTATGAAGTCATTTTTTGTGAGTTTGTCACAGATGTCACTTACTATATTGTTTCCCCTCCTATAATTTCTTTGAAGTAAAATGCGATGTTTTATTCCAGTCTGCTATGTCGAAAATCATTTCGTCTTCTGTGATCATGACAACGTACAAATTGAAAATGGCCCCAAAATTTCTGTGATCATCTGAGCAGCAGGCAGGAGGTGAGAGGACAGAGATTTGATCAGGATAACTGAGTCACAGTGCTGTGGGGCCCAGTTAATGAGCAGAAAGCTGTGGGAACATGCTCCTGTAGGAGAGGGAAACTCAGGGAAAGGAAACAGCCTTGGTTTTGTAAACAGACTGCAGGCAGCGGCCATATTTTCTTCTAGCTGGTCTCACTGCAATCCAAAACCTGTGTCAACTGGCTTAGTTTATTCAGGGTAATGTAATGTTAGGTTGATGGGTGGGTTTAGATTCATGGATTATCGAATGGATTCTTTTTCTTATTTGTAAATGTTAACATTTGCACTTTAAGTAAACGATTTCTAGTAAAGCTTCATTTACATTACATCACCATCATTTGGCATATGCCCTTATCCAGAACGAATTTAATAAAGTAAATAAAGTAAAGCTTTATTTACACAGGTATTTACATCAGGCTCAATGTATGACACAGGATGATTACCTTGTTGGCCCAGAGTAATACACACAGCCACACCGACACCATCAGTTATTCTCATTCAACCATCAAAGGTTTCTTAAACAAGACTCATGTAGACAAGTAAATTTTGGACAGTGCCAAAAATCTTTGTATCCTCCAACGATCAGGGGGAAAAACATTTCATTTAGATACGTCTTAGTCTTCTGCCACTTAATCCTGTTCAGGGTCGCAGGGGGAAGCTGGCGCCAATGCCAGCTGACATCAGGTGAGAGGCGGGATATGCCCTGGGCGGGTTACCGATCCACCGCAGGGCGACACACAGAGACACACAACCATTCACACCTAGGGGCAATTTAGAGTCGCCAATTAACCTAATCCCCACTGTGCATGTCTTTGGACTGTGGGAGGAAACCAGAGTACCCAGAGGAAACCCACGCAAACACGGGGAGAACATGCAAACTCCACACAGAAAGTGTGGAGAACCCAGGGCTCGAACCCGGGACCGTGAGGCGACAGTGCTAACCACTCAGCCAGCGTGCCGCCCTCATTTAGATTAGATTCAACGTTATTGTCATTGTGCAGAGTAAAGGTAAAAAGCCAATGAAATGCAGTGTACTGACATTACAAAATATATGTACTACTCACAACAAAACAACAATGACAGGTTGTTGTCGTTAAATATATAGCTTATAATAAAATTCTAATTACAAAAGTATTATTTATTTACAATCTAATTATACATTTATTTCTGCTATTTATTTGATACTGTTAACAGTACTGGAGTGATATTTTTACATTAGTCTCTATGCAGTTTCATCATAGTAATATTGTCTGATGCAGCTCAGTATTTACTGTAGCAGATCTTTCCTGGAGGTCAGGTGTAAGTTCCTTGAGTGGGTGTGACTCTTACTAAAATATAGCCATGTTACCCTCTGCATACGTGTCAAAAAAAAGGAAGAAAGCAAAAGTTTCCAGGTGCTAGATGTGTACAGTATCATTGCAGAGGAATCTTGAGGGACTGAATCAGCTGGTGAAGAAATCTCCTAAGATGTAAGTAAAAAAAAACCATATCAGAGAGTGTCTATATTGAGAAATTGTGTTGAGAAGAGGAGAAACTATTAAAATAATCTTAACAGACAAATTATTTGAATAATCCTGTTGTTTACATGAAAAAGAAAGATGACACTCTGACAAATAACTACTTTTCTGTAACGTGTGTGTGTTTGTGCATACATGATGCTTGTACTTGCATACAGTCTAGTGTATATGTATATAAAATTCTTTTCGCATTTGAAACAGAAATGACGAACGACCACAGAACATATTATATGTGCGTATGACTGGAAACAGCGTAACTAGTGCTTACATTTTAACTAATCACTTCGTTTGTGGACGCCATTTTTATATTGTTTTTACGAAATGTTATTATTTCTGTGAGGAGTTATTTTACTGATTTTACTATTGAAAAGAAGTAAACACCTATTTGATAAGTAATTATTCAAGAAAACTTTGAACTTTTGAATAAATATATAAAATTCTTTTCGTGTTTGAAACGGGAATTACGTATGACCACTGTTTGTTGAAAAATAAAATTGGTAATTAACAAACTTCGGGCGGCACAGTGGCTGAGTGATTAGCACTGTCGTCTCACAGCGAGAAGGTCCTGGGTTCGAGCCCCGGGTTCGGCATAGGTGCCTTTCTGTGTGGAGTTTGCATGTTCTCCCCGTGTTTGCGTAGGCTTCCTCCGGGTACTCCGGTTTCCTCCCA
>JAQLOM010000003.1:7906729-7925957 GCA_030068315.1 Chrysichthys thysi
TAAATAAAAGTGTGACTTTTCATGGAAAACACAAAATTGTCTGGGTGACCCCAAACTTTTGAACGGTAGTGTAAATTATTTGAAATGACAAGCCATGTGATCATCAATGTGTCAATAGTTGCAAGTAAAACAAAGCATAAAATTTACTGTACTTACCAAATCTCCATGCTTTAAACATAATATTTGTTACCTATCTATAGGGAGATGTTGGTACAGGTGGGCCTAAATCCAAAAATACTGATAGCAGTGGCAACAGAGACTAAGAAATAGGCACTAATAAATAGTCTGTAACATTTACTATCTTTATATTATTTTAATGAATATATAATGAATGTAGGGCGGCACGGTGGCTGAGTGGTTAGCACTGTTGCCTCACAGCGAGAAGGTCCTGGGATCCGAGCCCCGGGTTCGGCACGGGTGCCTTTCTGTGTGGAGTTTGCATGTTCTCCTTGTGTTTGCTCCGGGTACTCCGGTTTCCTCCCACAGTCCAAAGACATGCACAGAGGGGATTAGGCTAATTGGCAGCTCTAATTTGGCCCTAGGTGTGAATGTGAGTGTGAATGGCTGTCTGTCTCTGTGTGTTGCCCTGCGGTGGATTGGTGACCTGCCCAGGGCGTATCCCGCCTCTCACCCGATGTCAGCTGGGATTGACGCCAACTTCCCCCCGCGGCCCTGGACAGGATTAAGCGGAAGACGCCGAATAATGAATGTATGGGAAAATTGAGACCATAATTTTACAATGTTTTATCTGGGTTAAGATTAAATGGCAGATAGAATATTTGAATAGTTAGGTCATAAAATGTTTTTGAAAATGTTATTCTCCCACAAAATCTAAAAGTCACTGTTATTGGTCCCCTCCTAAAACCAAAAAAAAAAAAAGAATCATCAGAGGGCTGTTAGGGGTTTATCTAATAATTAAGAGTATGTAAAGGAAAGGGTTTCTACCCAGAACCCCAAAGCTCCCCCAGAGGAACAACTCAATACCCCTTAAGAGTTCTGAATTTTCTAAGGTGCGTCAAATTCTATGAACAAAATACAATCCAATTTCTTTACAAGTTCACTGAGGAATATGACACATTCACAAGCAAAATATCTGGCTCATCAATCTGGTGAACACTGGAAATTACACATTATAAATCAATTGATTCTCTGGGCAGATGAGGGTTTTCAGCACATTAAAACATTTAAACATGACCACAAATGTAAGATGTTATCTAGCATTTTATTCAATACTGGCAGTAATCTCCAGAGAGCATTGTAGCTGTCCCTTTTTTAAATCCCCAAACAATTCTGGTTCAGATAAATGCATACTTTTTCAGAGGTTTACATTTGTTCTGTGCATCAGCTCTGGAATTACCACACTTATCCACAGCTTTACATTACATCTGTTGTATGGATTAATCTTCGAGACAAACATGTTATTGGGAGGATCATTTAGGTAGTAAAGCTGACAGTTAACGGGAATCTTTGAGCCGATTATACTCTATCCAAAAGCCCTGTTTGGGAATATATAAAAAAAATACAATTGCCAGGCCTACTGCATGACAGTAGACACACATGGGGTGCTCTGGAAATTTATTAGCTCTATGGCACTGTTGACAGGAGATACACTGGATGTCAGAATATACAATGACAGAGTTAAACGCAGTGGTCTCTGTGAATGATTTCAAACATATAAAGCTACAATACGACATGAAATAGGTATGAAAATAAAAAATAAAGACAGAACATCATCAACAGAATGCCAGTGAATGCTGTATCCAGTGTTTTAGTTACTATGGTCTTTTCATGAAACACACAGGACAAAACATAGCCTAAACTATAATCGAAAAGATAAATCCCTAGATTTTTAATTGGTTGTTTCACAACGAGTGAGAGAATTCAAAGCATTTAGACAACAGTGTATTGCAAAGAAAGCAAAGTAGCTATAATTTCCCAAACCCTTACCAACTTTCCTTCATGATTTTAAAGTGCGTATAACTAACATCACAGGAGTTGCCACTTGTAACAAGCACAGGGGGTATAACAGGAAATGGAGCTTTCAATCATACCACACTTGTCCATGGTAGCCAGTACAGTGTCCCTGTAGCAGTTTAGTTACAACATGCAATCATATACTTTTACTATTTACAAGTTGGAAAAGTAATGCAACAGTCATGTTTAGCTAAAGTAGTTGCCTACCCTTAACCTTAAGTATGATTTTTCTAAAGTAAATCTTTGTTTACTTACTTACACTTAAGTAGGATTGTATTAAAGTGAATCTTTGTTTCTCCTTTGTATACTTATCAACTGCTTTAGCCAAAAACAATTTTATCAGCTCACTAATGAAAGTTGACAAAGACATGATCAAAAAGTACAGGAATGCAGGAATTTTTTTTGAGAATACCATGATACAACTCTGGAATATCAAAAGAAAATACAAAGGGACATGGCAAGTTTTTTTTGTTTTGTTTTTTTTTGCTCATTTGTTGTTGTTTTTTTTTTAATCATGGCAATAAGAAAGGTCTTGCAGTAATTTAGGACTAACAGAATAGGTAATGTTAGTCTGGTTAAAAAGAAGATGTTTGGTGAAGTTTTTACTGGAGTAGACTAACCATCTATTAAGAAATTCTTATATACATTTCTATGCACAATATGGTGATTTTTATATTGCATTCAAAAACGGAAAACACTGCAAGATGTATGTGTACATATCCCAGAGTTCACAGAACAACTAAGCCAGTCTTTGCATTTTTTTTTAATGCACTGTTGTTAGATTCACAACGTTCCATGTGTAAATGTCTCCACTCGACTAAATTTCACCAATCACATGAGCACTTCTTACTCAAAAGTGCAGTGCAAATGCATGCAAATTACAGGAGATTGCAGTCAATCGGATAACTGTGCCAAGAAAAATACTTTTATATAAAAGATGAAGTAAAAAAGCAGCACATTCTTGTTCACTTCTGTACACAAGATAAACACAAACTTTGTAGTAAAAAGAAAAATATTGCTATACCGTTTAGCGTTATGTACACTTGTTTTGTCATTAACGTTCACACTAAAAAAGGAAGTCACAGAAACAGAAATATTTTGGGGCTCAGGCATCTATCTGGACATATACAAGCGAACATATGCAAGAAGTATGGAGATTTAGCACCATTAATGGTACTGTGCATAACCGTCAAATGGATAGCCACTTCTGCTTGAAATAAGCAAGAGCAAATCCATCAATTTTTATTGCACAAGGCCACCAACTGTATTTTTCTGATGCGTCATATTTTTTGCTGAACAAAGGCTTCTAGCTTGACGATTATTCGAGCTGTACATTCCATTACCCGCATTGCGACTTCTGAAGTGTACCTATCGTTCGGAATCTGAGGAAAGGGCAAGAGATCAGGATAGCGGGTTCGGAGGCTGTCAACACCATAACCTTCCAAGATATTGACATCCTTAGCTAGTCCATTTAGATGAGTATTGTACTCTTCCACCTTCTGCGCCAGTGCTGTGGGTTTCACATCTTTGTCTGATTTTCCTCTGACTGCATAGTCTGCAGCAATTAATGCTAGTTTGGTGGCCAGATAGCACTTGAAGCACACCCACTCATTTGCATTTTTATGAAGGTCATTTCTTGCAGCTGAAAAGTTTGCTCTTGCTTGTCTTAACCATCTCCTTGCCTCCATCGGGTTTCCAACTGACTTAAATGAAGGTGGCACAAAGAAACGGCTCGAATGCGACGCTCCTGAATAACTCGCAAACTGATCTCTAAATTGGTGCTTTTCAAATTTATGGCTTGTTGCTTCTTGGTTCCATGATGTGTAAAATCTTTGAAAAGAGAATTTCTCTGAGTGAAAACGAGTGGAGGATGTAGAGAAAGTTCTCCTCGATGTTCTGTCTGTGGTCTGCTCTGCATGGGCTTGCTTCTCCAGCCTGCTGATCTCATTTTGTAAGTGCTTGAAGACCTCTGTGGCAATATCAAGGTTTTCTGCATTTTTGTCCGGATGCCACTTAAGATACAACCTTCTGATGATCTTCTTTCTCTCAGTTTCAGGAAGTTTCCAAGCCTGTTCTACAACTGAAGTAACTTCTTTCAGAATTTCAGGTAATGCATTGAGCTTCATCTTTTTGGGAGACATCTTTTTTGGTGGAGGTACGTGATTTTCCTTGCCACGAAAAATAGGCGGGGTCATTCTGGGGCCTGTGGAGGAACTTTCAGATGGGCTTGTGGGTGTTGCTGGTGCACCATCTCGAATGTTGGTGCTGTCATCTTGCCTGGAGAATTTATATAGATCTAGGGAGCTTACAATTTTGTATTCACTATATCCAATGTCAATTTGAAAGCATTTACCAAGAAAACCTGAGTTTTCATCATCTTCTCTTTCTACCTCTTGAACTATAATTGCATATGTGTAGGTTGGCTGATAGGACCCTAAAATATCCCCCCCTTCAGAGTCAACTAGGTAGCCCACGTACTCTCCAGGATAGAAAACATTCATTGGGTCCATTAGCAGTAAATGATGTATCTCTGCAGGTATTGGTGTCCCAGGAAGGGGAAGCTCAAGCTTTGAAGGCTCAGTCGAGTCATACTTTACACCAAGATTGTCCAGCTTCTCTGTGATTCTGTATATGTCATTGCAGCCTAGCATAGCAATCAGATAGGAAGTGTCAGAAATCAAATTGTCTGTAGCAGACTTGATGGTCATTGCAAGTGCAAGAAGAAAATTTATATCTTTGCTATCTGAATGTTGAATGTAGAGATGGATAACCGATGTACCATATCGCTTCAAAAAGGCCAGAGTTTCGCTCCGGCTGTGTGGAATAGGACTGCAGCCTTTAACTCGCAATGTTGTCTGTAACTTCTCGAAACAAGATACCTTCAAGCCCTCACAAAGTGCTTTGCAGAGCCGTATGGCTTTTTCCTCATTTACCATGTAGGTGTTGTCATTCTCATGCTTCATTATTCTTATGAGTCCTGTGATGAACTGCTCAGAGGAAAGAAGCAGCTGAAGCCGACCCTGAAGTGAACAAAGGGCTCCAAATTGGCACATTTTCTGAGATGCTTCATCAAGTTGTTCCTCTAAGATACTACTCAAAAGTCTGGGCCTCAGTTTCTGTGGAAGTAACATAATAAGCTTAGTGTGGAAAGCATGGTCTTTGCCTAGGTAGCACTGGCTCATGTCAACAAGCATTTGCACTCCAACATTACCCTGAATCCTGCTTTTATAATGCGGTGCATCATCAAAGACTAAATTGTTCGACTTGGCAAGCCGACCGTCATGACTTGGTAGATAAAATGTAAATTCTCTTAGAGTCTCTAGATCTTTGCGAATTTGCACTGGGTCATTCTGAAGACTTTTGAAGAGTCCAGAAACTGTTCTTTTTACTGTTCTCATTTCATTTGGGTCAAGCTGTTTACCTTCTGAGCTTCTGTATATGCGACTTAAAACTTCAACATATTGTTTTGTTGATACAATGTCCTCAGTACCCAATAATTTGAACAACTGGTGAAAGGTACCAAGTTCAAGTGGAAGCTTGTATAAATATGGCTTGAAGTCTGATTCGTTGTCTAAATTTATCACAACCTCTTCCGGTTTTAGAAGTTTCCAGCCCTCTTCAACCATAACAAATGCTACCCCTCGTAACTGAAAACGGAATTCCCGTTTATCTGCATTCAGGAATTCATAGGTTCTCCTCAAGACTTTATTCCTTGTTTTGACTGTCTCATCATCCATGTTTGTGATGCTGCAGATGTTTTTGCAGTTGCTAATGACCTTTTCCAATGGTGGATCTGAATTTACATTTAACATAGTCAAAACCTGTTCAAGCTGCTCCTGGCATGAAAGGGTGCTTCCCTCTTGTTCTTTTATGCTTGCCGGAGTAGCCTTCTCTGGTAGAATAGGACAAGACGTCCAAAGCAATTGCATAACATCGGTTTGTTTAAATTTTGGATTAACCTGAGACCCATTGAAACGAATTAGAGGAAGAGTGCCTTTGATTTCTTGGTATTGAGGATGCAGTTTGACAAGTTCTGCTGGTGCCCGTTCTGGACATAAAAATGAGATCATTGAGAGTTCTTTAAGAAATACTCCCTCAAACAGATCTGTCCTCTCATTGAAAATGTGATTCAAGAGAACCTCAACTATGCTCTGAACTTTTTCCTTGGACCAGTTCTCTGTCTGTGCCTTGATGCTGATCTCTTTCGCAAACTGGAGAACTTGTTGTTGAGACACGATATATTTTAAACCGATCTTGCGTAGGAATGTAATCCATGAAGGCAGGAGAGAAGTTCCATTTTTTGGTTTCAATGCTTGCTCAATTTTCTTGAAGAAGTCCATAGGGATGAATGATTTTGGTGGAAGCATTACTTCAAACACTTTCACAGTTTGGTCATAGAAGGCCTTGGCAGGTTTTAGTCTGCTTGTTGAGTCAAAAATAAATGACAGATTTTCCAGTTTTTCATAGAGTTGATCCTTAATACAACATGACTCCTCCATCGTCAATAGCCTCTCCTTCAGATAAATGAGGTGTTGGATTTTGGCATCGTGCGAGAGAATGTCAAACTTTGGAAGGAGGTGCTTCAGATAGACTTCCAGGTCATCAATTGGATCGCACCCAAGAAAGGTATAGAGTTCTTTCAGCTGTGGATTGTCAACTAGAAAGGTTGAGGATGTCGTGTGTGCCCATTTTTCCATGTCAATTGATGGAATGCTGCTTGTCAGAACATAACAAGCTCCAAAGTTTGCAATGCTAATATGCTGTCCATTTACAGCTCTGTAACATGGGAGCAGTTTCAGACTTTGCACATCATCTTGACATAAGTTCGTCAAATTCGAGTTAAAGTACAACAAGAGGGCTTCACAATCTTTGTCAGTCAAGCTCCCCGTTTTGAAAGCTGACGTGTGAATCATGTACTCAACGGATCTCAGAATGCTTGAAGGATTGTCTATATTTGCTGTGTACTGGGCCAGTAAAGGCAAAATGGGACTCTCTTTTGCGCATATTTTGTTTACTGCTACTTGTATGCATCCTGCTTTCATCAGCGAGTGGAAAACCTTTTCATTTTGTCCATTGGGAAAAATTGCAGCATACATTAGGCTGAAGGGTAGCAAAACATCTTGGTCTGGCACAGTTAACTTGTTGCTTGACACCATAAACTTGATCCCTGGGAGCAGAGCCCAATCTTTAAGGGACTCCATAGCTGTCTCAAACTTGGGCTTAACCTCTGTTGGGTCATCTTTGATGCCAATATTTTCACTGATGAAATGCCATGCACTTTTCAGCCAAGATTCACTTGCATAGTTTTCTCTCCACTTCACAGGGGTCCTGGTTCTGTACTCTCGAGGTAGGACAGATCCCAACAAATCTCCAAAGCTGCTTACGTCAAAAACCTTTGCCACTCCCGACTTGAAGAGAATGTTGGTATATCTCATGTATAGTGTATGCATGAACAATTCTGTCCTGGAGGAGACGAGTTCATGATGACTTGTCAGGAATTTGGGACGTTTTGAGTCAAACACTTGCAAGATATTGTCCATCGTCAAAAGCAGTGGTAGCCCCTCTATTCTGAGGTCATCCTCCTCTATATCTTTGAAGCAATAGTCGACCAGCAGCTTCAGACTATGAAAAAGTTTATAATTAGTCTGCTGCAGTCGACAGGGCAGTTTTCCAACTTGACAAGATGTGTCTGGGGATGAAAAGGTCAACAGGAAGCATCGGACATCCTCCGGTGTCACATAGCTGACTGGAATACCTGCATCTTCCAAACAGAAGTATAGGCTGGCTGTCTCATCACAGCTGTAGACTAAATTGAAGCCTACATCCAGAAGCATGGCCTTTAGCCTGTAGACATTTTCTGCCACTGATTTACGGGTGGAAATATTGTACTCCGTGTTTTTCAGGTGCTGCAGCTCATCCTGTAGCAAATTGTCAAAGAATGCTCTGCCTTTAGTTGAAGTGGATGTGTTCACCCAGGAAATGTATATTGCAGAGTGCAAAATATCCGTGTTATCTAAATGTGGTGCCCTAACAACAGGCAGAAGTCTTTTCAGGTCTGTATGAATACACTGATAGATTGCTTTTACCAAGCAGTACCAGTCTGGCTGAATGTCCAGTCTGTTTACAGGAAAGAAAAACAAGAACTTGCGCAACATATCTTTGACATGGTGAATTGGTGTTCCCTGTAGAACTGTCACTGTGGGATCATGCCCAGGGAACAGCCGACGTTTCAGCTGAATCAGCAGCTCAACATAAGCAGGGGCTATTAATGACGTCATCAGATTATTGTTCCAGTCACTCCGTACACCTACCCCATTGTCATCCCTCCACAAGTTTCTTCTGGCAGAATCCAAGGCAAAATGCCCATTCACATGAAAAGGCAAGCCTGTCTCCAGTGAAAGAGGAAGAAAACAGAAGGCTCTGTGAGCCTTTTTATAATTGTGACTAGTACAAGCCGCCACCCCACCCCGAGGAAAGAGTGTGATGTCCTCATTTTTGTGGGCTGACACTACACTTTTTGAAACTTTCTCCATATCAGAAAACCCTGTCCGGTTGCATACCAGCCAAGTTGTTGAGTTCCCATCAGAGTCTTCGATAATCATTGTGTATGTTATTTGTTGTACTGGGATTTGATTCAGGTGCTTTTTCTTGATCACACTGTCCACTACACTGGCATGAAACTGTTTACGTTTCAAGCGATCACCATCTGTGATTTTTGCCGTGACGGAGTACAATGTTTTTAATTCTCCGGTCCGATATTCAATTTCACATATTGAGATTTTTTCCATGTGGTTTAAAAACATAAGTAGCTCTGCACCATCTGTTCGTAGTTTGTCCAGAAGATTTTGTACCATTCTGTCTGATGCAGGTACGGAGCTAATCTCTGAAATCTTTGCCATGTCTATAGTGCGCAGAGGGAAGCGAAACATCGTGCTGCGTTCCAATTTGAAATGATTCCCCAAATATAAATTCAGAACATCCGAAAATTGGGACCTAAAGTCAGAATCCAGATCTCTGAACATCCTTCCTGGGCTAACAGTTGTGGCCCCGGGTGCATAGCGTGCATGTGGGTCAAATATACAAAGGATGTCATTATTTGAAATGAAAGATGGACAGTCAGTGATGTGATAAACTGAATTGAATCCAATACCATACTGTCCGGTTTTGCCAGGGTTTGCCTCTTTTGTGCCTCGACCGAGATTCTGGATTCCTCTGATATCGTCCTCTGTGAATGGTTGATTGTTGAACACGCAGAGGGAAGGACCTTGCATAGACACCCATTTATCATCAAATATTCTGTCAGTTGGATGGGTCCTGGGATCGAATACAAAGTATATCTCTGTTGCTTTGGCATCATCTGCATTCTGAAGAAGCTCTTTCAGCATCTCCTTCTCTGATGGATATGCATTGAGGATGCTCTTGATTCGGCTGGTGAGTTTCTCCTTTTGTCCAAACTCACTTCCAAGGGTGGTGAAGCAAACGTTGGAAGCATACCTTTCCAAGGCTTTGTGGCGTTTTGGAATGGCACCTAATTTTACTGCTACCTCTCTTGGGATATCCCCATGACAATACTTCACAGTTGTGTCTCTGACCTTTATCCAAGGGCAGTCATTGTAGCACAATGACCTAGACTGCTGCAAAGTGAGGTTGCTGTCAGGTAAAAGTATCTGTCCATAGTTGCTTTGGCAGAATTCCTGACTTTTGTCTCTAATTAAACTCCATATTCCTTCACTGATGATTCTACGGCATAGCTGAAAGTTATCCTCCGAGAGACATCTTCTCCCACATTCATTCTTTATAAGTTCTAGGACAGCAGAGAAATTTTCAACTGTGAAGTTTGGAAGAACCCCCACGGTTTCAAAAAGCTCACGACAACTGTTTCTATACTTGTTAGGAAGTTGGTACAGATATGGAGCAGCATCAAAATTCAAATGAAATGCCACTTTTGATGGATTTACATACGTGTTTTCCACTAGAATAGAGCAAAACGTTTTCAGCTCCTCCATAATTTCTTCCTTAGCATCTTTAGACTGCATCATCTCTTCATATAGGTATTTATAACAAGCGTTTGTTATGTTTTCTTGGTACAGTGTGACCCCATCAAATGATTTTGATAGTTCCTTGAGTTGACTGATGACTAACCCAATAGACGGCCTTTTTATCAGTCCAAGATAGTCTTTCACAGCCAGAGACATGGGGCCACAGCCTTTAAAAGATGGAGAGTTCTCATTCAAGATCGGCTTCATCAAACATACAGTGTCCTGATGGTCTGTTGTGAAAAGTTCTGTCACAGAAAACATTGTTGACTGGGGGAAATTATTCCCATACCATGGGAGAGAAAAACCAGCAGGCTTGGTCAAGAATGGAAGGAAACTGATGCCTTGTAATTTTGCAACATGTTCATTTGCCCATGGGTCTCTCATTTTTAGTTTTTCATCGATCAAGCTAAGCAGTATACTGCTTCTTTGGCATGCGGCAGTATGATCGATTTCATTAAGAGCTATGACCGATTCGGCACGTTCTGTCATGTCTTCCCAGGAAAGGTCATCTTTTACCATACCCAACAGTACTAACTTCACCAAGCATACTGGATTCAAATAGTCTTTCACACTTCCTTCAGGGAATCGCCCATCCTCACTGTTGTACAGTTTAGCAACTCTTCCTTCCGGATGTATTAGTCGAGATGGCAGAACAAGGCTGTGTGATGGTCCTGAGCAAGGAATACATGGGGTTTCTCTTAGGATACTTGAAAAGTCCTCCAATTTTTCATTGAGGACATAATGCATCAGAGGATCACGAAGGTCTTTGTCTATATCTTGGATATTGGGGAAAAATACATCTGTGAAGAACTGTTTCTCTGTGAGAGTGTTCTCCATCAGTTTCCCTTTACAGCCAGCATCATCAAAGCCTTCTTTCACCCAGTCGGGCAGCTCAACAGCACAGAGATTTTGGGAGCCACACTTTTTCAGATATTTCATGAATATTTTAAAGGCAGCAGGTCCAACATCCGGTTTGCAGAGCAAATTGTCATCCAAGAACCTAACATACTTGATTGACACCCAGTTCTTGCCATCTGAGAAGACTTTTGCATTGTCTTCATCTTGACCTTTGGCAATTTCTTGATATACTCCTTGGCAAATCAAGTTAAAGTCATCATGCACAACTCCAGGGTCAGGCCAAGCTGCGTAGTAGTGATACTCCAGGAGTTCCCCATTTTCTGACATGGTGCGCAGCATGTTAAGTGCAGCCATATATGCCTGCACAATCACATGTCTCATGAAAATGGAGTTCCATTGTCCTTTTGTGTCCGTCTTCCATATTTCCTTCCGATTTGACGTAACTGCAAAACATCCATTTATGTGTACTGGTAGTCCGGTTTTTATTCGGAGAGGTAAATAACAGAACACTTCTCCGATTGGGTTTGCATTTGTACGCAAGGTCCATTTTCGATTTTCTTCTTCACAGAGCAGAACTGCTATACCCCCACATGGCACCAACCCTAGTCGTTTTCCACTTTCACTCAGAGAAAACTTCAGAGCTTCAGTCACATCCATACATGAAGAGATGAGCCACGTTGTGGTTTCAACACCTTTCTGTGGAATTTCATCAGTAAGTCTCTTGGTTTGAGAGCCTTTAGCAGCCATCTCAAAGTATGCAGATGGATCCTCTTCTGAACCTCTGAAAAGTGGTGACTGTAGATCAAGAATACGTCTGAACACATTGTGGTACTCCTCTACCACAATTCGGATGATACAGCCAGATTTAGGAATGTCAGCAGGTATTCTGTTGGTGGTTGAAACTTTTTTCATGACTTTGGCTGCAGACTTCAGAATACTAAGAGGTCCATATGTTGCTTTGGAAGACCACACACTCTTGTTTATCGTGACTACATCCTGTGCAGCAGCAGGATTTGACTCCTCAGATTTCAAATACTTCAAGACCATTGTCCCAACATGCTGAGTGAAAAGAATCAGCCGATGACCACAGATGCTGAACTCGTCAACAAGTGAATATATATCAGTGGTGTTGTAGTATATACTGCTAATTTCACTTACTGCTGCTTCATGCTCTGTTCTGAATGGAAGTCTGAAGAGAGTTCCATCGTACTTGTAGGGGGATTCTTGCAAGAGAGGAAGCTGGCAATTGAAGACATTAAGAAAAGGCTTGAACTGGTTAGGGAACTTCCTTAGTCTTTTCTGCTGTTTACTCCAGTTGATTTTGATGCCTGGGTTTGATTTGTCTCTGATGTGTTTGCAAATGTGATTGATGTTAGGGTCAAACATGATCATAAATTCTCTGCTCATGATAATAGGCATGTCTGTCACATGATAAACAGAGTTGAAGCCTAATCCAAATTTACCCACTTTGTCTGCTTCACATCTTTTCATGGATCCACCCAGTCTCGTTATATTGAGGAAGTCTGTGTCCGAGAAAACAGCATTGTTATATGACCACAACGAAGGACCATGACAGATGATCATTCCAGGGTCCAGCAGATTTTCTCGTATATCAAGATTTTTTCTCATGTCAATCAGAAAACTGCATTCAGTAGCATTTGCATCATCAGCATTTTGTAAGAGCTCTTTAAAGATATCTGCAACAGAAGGATATTCCTCAAGAATGTTTTTTATTCTCACTGTTAGCGGCTCCCTCTGACCTGACTGTTCAAAGCCAAGGTTCTCTGGGTTTATTAGTCTTGTGCTCAAACATGGAACTTTTAACCATTCTGCAGTCTTCATGGGAATATCATCATGTACAAGGATGATCGGCTCTGAGGTATCATCAAGTAAGTCATTCAGATCATCAACTTTGATATCACAGTATGCACATTCATGAATTGGTTTCATGACCAATCTACTTGGATCTTTGTAGCAAAGAATTGGCACCTGCATGTCAATTTCCACTGGGATTTGATTACTGTACAACCATCGTAAGATGTTTATCAAAAGTAGGATATTATGTTTGCTTTCTTCTTTTGTTGTTTCCTGGTCACTTCTGTTCTTGATGGTTTTAACCACTTCAAACACATGGTTAGGGTCAATTTCATCAATAGAGCCGCAGAATTTGAAAAGCTTGTGGAACTTTGCAATGGTTTTTGGTAGTGAGTACAAGTATGGCTGTAGATCCAAATCTGGGACAGGCTTTAGGACTGTGATGCCAGGGGGGGCAAATGTTTTGCCAGTCCAAACCCAATCAAAGGACAGAGACTTCACTGCTTCTCTTGCATCCTCTAGGTGAGCCTGCATGAAGCCATAAATTTCAAAAAGGATCTGCTGGAACTGATACCAGTCCTCTGTGGTAAATACTTGGGATCTGTGCCAGTCATTTACTGCTTTTAAATGCTGCAGCACTTGCTCAACTTGGGGCTCCATGGATAACTTAAGGGCTTTCTTCATGCCAGAAGATGTTCGTTCCACCAGTGTTACAGAAGAACCAACAAGCACTGCATGAGTTATATTGCACATGTCACAGAGAGAGGAAATATTACAAGAGTCGCCTTTCCAGACAAGAGACTTAGGGTAATTTAAAGGCCGGTCTTTGCAAACTGGAACCCATTTCAATTTTTGAAGGGATGCCTGAGTTTCTGAAGACTTCACTAACTTTGGTTGTTTGTTCAGGATAGAAAGTAGTGTTTTTGCCTTCTTCAGAATAGACTCCCATTCTGGATTAGGGATTCCCTGTAACTCTTCAATTTTCTGGGCAACGTGAAGGACATCTTTTTCAGTAAGCTGCGTTTCATTCTTGAGCCCTATCTGTCTTAGAGAATGAAGGATATCAGGAGATGATGTGTAGGGGTTTGGTGGAAATCGTGTCTTTTCCTCCATGTAGAACAGGTCCTGTAGTATCTCCAGCTCAGGATCAAAAAAGTCCATTGCTGCAAGAGGTTTTTCAGAGGATGAATGCATAAACTTAAGAGAGGAGAGCCATGTGATCACTACTTTATTTTCATTTTTGAGAAATGACAAATGAGTTAGGGTCCAGAGCATGATGCTCTCCATTTCTTCCTTGGTATAGAATCCTTTCTCAATGTCCTGAACAATCACCTTCAGGCATTCAGTGCTTTTAACCTGTTCCACGTTTAACAGTCGAATGAGACGAATTGTAGCCTCATCACTGCTGTCAACCACATTAATGGATAGTTTGACATCTGGAGGATGCTTGGCAGTATGATGCAGTGCTCTAGCTCCTTTCAGGAAAGTAAAGGTTGGGGTGCCTTGGTCTGAAACCCTCCCCACTTTCACAAAGATGGGAAGCTCTTGAATTATACGTTTCTCCTTATCAGTGACATCGGTAAGACCAGCCAGAAAACCTTTGAGGGCAAGCTTCTGTTTGACTGTGAGGGATGAGACTTGGCTAGCCAGTCTCTGGGAGGAGGTCCTGTCCATAATTTGTAGCACAGTGCTTGGAGATAATGGATGGATGTAATTTTTCAGAAGTGGATGCTGCAAACAAGAATCCAAATTTTGTAGGACAACCCCTCCGATTTTATTTATGACTTCCAGCAGGTTCTCGGAAGTTGTGCTCTCATCTTCATTCAAAATAATGATAGGAGATGGAGCCTTGAGACGCAGGAGCTCCAAGTATTCCATACCATCATTTAGTGGTATGTGTGGAATCAAAGGCATGTCTTCAAAAATACTAAGGTCATCAGCGAAATTAATATACAGATGTTTCCAAACCATTTGCAGCCAAGATGCCGAAGGATGCTTCTTCTCTTTATCGCCAGGGTACCACTGCACAGAAAAGTCTCTGGAAGGCCAGGCTGTGGTAAGAACTTCTTTTATGAGACGTGCTGATCTTTCTGGGGTTAGAACTTGAACCTGAGTACATGGCCTTCCTAGGGGGGGGAAAAAAACACAATAAAGCCAAATAGTTATTACTGATGCTAAACTTTCCAGTTTATCCTGTAGAAAACAATGCTTATTAGGTTTTTATTCCCTGTGAAAAGCTAGTAGTAATTTAGATTTATAGGATTTGGAATGATATGAAATCTAATGCATACTTTAAAAAAAGAATCAAATGCTTACTTAAAACATTTATAAGCATACTGACTTTTTAATCATCAAACAGTTAGTGATCCTTAAAGTGCATTTCAAATGTGCTGACTACAATTGTGGGTTTAGAGAAAAGCATACCACTGCAATACAAACCAGGATGTTTAAAAATAATGGAAGCATCTAGCAATTGTTGAGTTAGGGTACTGGCTGATTTGAAACCTGATTTGTGTTCAGATTTAACAGCATACACCAATGTCCACTTTATTAGAAACATCTGTACACCTGCACATGGAGTGGAATACAGTGATACAGTGGGCCCAGGTTCCCCAGAACTGGTAAAACATTGCCTGGTCTTTTTCCAATTTTCAACTGCCCAATTTCATTGAGCCTATGCCCACAGTAGCTTTATGTCAGTTTTCTTTTTGGCTGACAAATGTGGAACCTTCTGCTGTTGTAGCCCATCTGTTCAAGGTCTGATGTGTTGAGGTGCTTTTCTGCTCACTATGGTTGTAAAGAGTGGTTATTTGAGTTACTGTAGCCTTCCTGTCATCATGAACTAGTAAGGTCGCTGCCCTCCGTCATCAAAAAGGTACCTCCACATTCAGAAGTCTGTTCACTGGATGTTTTTTGTACCATTCTGGATAAACTCCATAGACTGTTGGGAGTAAAAATTCCAGAAGCTCAGCAGGTTCTGAAATGCTCAAAAGCAGCCTGTCTGGCACCAATGATCATACGAGGGTCAAAGAGAGATATTCAAACTAAGATCACATTTTCCCTCCATTCTAACGTGTGATTTGAACATACAGTGGTACCCTGACATATGACATTAATTCGTTCTGGGAGCAAGGTCGTATGTCAAAAGTGTCGTAAGACAAATTGAATTTCCCCATTAAAATGAATGGAATTACTAATAATTCGTTCCAAAACCCCAACAAAACACATTGATTTCTTTTGTTACGTGTTTTTACACAAGAGAAATGTACTAGGCGGCACGGTGGCTGAGTGGTTAGCACTGTTGCCTCACAGCAAGAAGGTCCTGGGTTCGAGCCCCGGGTTCAGCACAGGTGCCTTTCTGTGCGGAGATTGCATGTCCTCCCCGTGTTCACGTGGGTTTCCTCCGGGTCCTCTGGTTTAGGCGGGGATTAGGCTGATTAGCTACTCTAAATTGTGAGTGTGAATGGTGTGTCCCGCCTCTCGCTCGATGTCAGCTGGGATTGGCGCCAGCTTCCCCCACGACCCTGAACAGGATTAAGCGGCAGAAGATGAATAAAGATGAAGGAACAAAGAAATGTACTATATAAATAAGAAATAATGTATAAAACAATAATAAAACATAATAAAAGTGAATGTAAAGAAATAAACAGGTTTAATAAGGTGTACTTTTCCTTGAGGATCCCAAGAAGTGACGATGGAGGCGGAGCAGTGACGTGTAGGACGTACGTTGGTGGTGGGAGGAGGAAGAGATTGTCGGAGGACGTTTGTTTACATTACATACGTCTCCCTCTATTGCCAACTGAAAACCTGATATGTGCTTACAGAACATTGCTAAATTTATTCTATACTTTACGTATCGCTAAACTTATGCTACACTTTAGCGCACACCTTGAGCATGTTTTTCAATGATTTCCTACTTTATATCTAAGGCAAGTGGCCTCTTCTTCTTCCCAGCACCAGTCTTGCTACTCACTTTCTTAGGACGCGTGATGAAAATACAGGGTAGATTACAAATAAAGTTCCAAAATGGCACAAAGAACACAAAACGAAGCGAGAAATGCTGCAGTGATGCTTACTCAGCAAGCTTGGGGCAGACTGGGACACGGAAACGCGTAATGGCTGCGGGCCGCACGAAACGTGATGAAATCGCCAATGTCGTATCCCAAAACAAAAAACAGCCCGACATCAACCTCGTATCTCGGAAATGTCATAACCTGGGTCAGTTCTAAGTCAAGGTACCACTGTATGCTTTTAAGCAGAAAGTGCTGCATGATTTTCTGCAGCGTGTTCTTGCCACATGATTAGTTACTTAAATAAACTGTATTAATATGCAGATGCACAAATTTTTCCTAATAAAGTCAATGGTGAAGGTATACAAAACATAATAAAAATAAAGTACTGATAATGTTTCATAAATAAATATTTGTTAAAAATTGTATGTTGAAAAAGGGAGCATGAATAATTATTCCATACAATAAAACATTCTACTGAAAATAAATGCTTCCGTTATTTTTTTATTTGATAGAACACATTTTAGTTAGCACACATGGTAGTGTGTAATTTGTTTTTAAATTCAATCACAAAGGTAAAGGTATGAGGTACAAAACATGTCAATGGAACTAGTTTCCTTAAATTAAAAGTATACACGAATATAAGTCCCACAGTGAACTAGTCCCACACGAACATGCACTACATCCTGTAATCATACAAATTCTAACATTGTGCTGCTTTAAGATGTCATTTTGTCTTCTTTTGGCCACCCTTTTCACTTACTCTAATAACTTAACATAGTAATGTACATTTGTATAATGAAAATCTAAAACATGTTAGCATATGGAAATTAGAAATTAGACAATGTCTGGCATTTGTTCATGGTTTTAAATAGTTAGTGCTGTGGCATTACAGTGCTGCAAAAAAGGTAAGTAGACTAAATGTTTAAAAAATATTAGGTTGTATAGGTCAGTTATGGAGGGGAATGGAGTCAACCCCCTCCACAGGCACGGCACAACACTTACTTACCTGAACAACCCCAAAGATACTGCTGAACTGGGATTCATATTCAATATCAGGATCAAAATAAAAACACAGTTAATCTCATACAAGAAAAATTTGAATAAAAAAGTTAAATTCTATTAATAAATTAATAAACAATTAGCACACAGATTCATTTTAAAATGTATATGCTGCATAAATACTGTTTGAGCAGTACTGAGCAGTTTGATCGGGTCCTGCAGTGTCATTTAATGACAGTGCACTCAGAGGAGAAGAATGCTGTTCCCTGCCAAAGCATTATCACCACTAAAGCGTACGTCAGCGGCAATTCCTGGAAAGTTAAAAATGTTGGCTGGCACCTTCTAAAAGGTTATCACTTTTCTTTTAACAGACTTAAAATAGCGAATATGTGATTAGCACAAAAGAAGGTAATAGCATGGAGTACTATATTCTGAATTTTAAGCTTAGTCTGAAAACGTATAAAAGTCAGATACAGGCTTTAACACTGTTTCACTGAGATATTGTTAATGTTAACCAGCCAGCAGCTTCTCCCTATGACTGTGTGACAGGTGGCCTACCAGCCAATATGCTGTAATTTTTCCTTTCACCTGATGGTGGCAGCAGATGGTGTTAACACATTTAGCTAAAAAGCAAGAGCCATATTTTTGTCTGGAAATTATTTTACAAAACGATACTTAGTCATGATTATAGTCAAACAGCTCAAAGTTGACAGTGAGAAGTGGTGATTTCAAAAGACCTGGAAACCACTATGTATGGAAATCCTTTTGTGAATTCTTGAAAAAGTACTTGACTTAACCCATTAGCGTCCGTGGTCCCCATTTGGGGATCGTATATTGAATGGCATAAAAATAGATGGCATGTGCCAAGATCCCCATTTGGGACTTTGACCAAAAATTGAAATTTCAGAAAAACTAACAGTCATATTTCTTGAAAGTAGATGTTTTTGTTACTATTTGGATGTAAATTAATACAAACACAGGAAAATTTTCAGAAAAAAAATTTGGCAATTAATGCGTTAAGTGGATTTACAACAAAAGTATTAAAAATGATCATTTAATTTATGATTTTGTTAGTTTGTTCAATTACATTTGGTTCTGGTATTAGAGGGGACCACATATACAAAGTCTTTTGATAATGTCTAATCTGGCTCCCTTTGAAAAAAGTTTGGACACTCATGCCATGTGATAACAGTGATTTATATAGTTACCTCTACTTTTGGCTGCTTCTTTCAGGCTATTCATAATTTGTGGGGAAATGCTTTCGAGTACGAATCTTCCTTCCAAACCTGGGTATAGGGACCTGTTGGGTAAATTAGATGCATTGTTCAATGGACATTAAATGTAAAGTGCATATTTTATTCCATAGTCAAGTTATATACAACCAAATTGTAGAAATATTTATGAGGCATGTCCATTTTATCTGCTTGATATTCATGTAAAATGACACTACAAATCTGCTAAAAAAAAAAAAAAAAAAAAAAAAAAAAAAAATGCTAAAAAACATACCTTGGGTATGCTTAAGATGCAAAA
>JAQLOM010000003.1:7929986-7942917 GCA_030068315.1 Chrysichthys thysi
ACACACACACACACACACACACACACACACACACACACACACACACACACACACACACACACATACACATACATACATATATACATACGTATACACACATACATATACACATATATACACACACCAATACTAAATTAATCCCAATTTATGGGCATATTAATTATATTTCCAATATGTGTAGAGGTTATCTGAAAAGTGTTCATAAGTTACCACCCCCTCGCAGTCCTCTTCCATGCAGTGTCATTGTTATTTCTGGACTCCCTTGCAGAACCAAGTTTCCAATTACCACTCCATCCTTAATCTAAGTAGAAAAACACAGATTGCCTTAATATCATCATGCTTTCAATAGGACAATATATTGGTCTATTTACAGCAAACCAATACATATATGAAATGAATATCAATGTTGAAAATGTAAACTGACTCTTTTTGAGACCTTGGCTGTGCTGGTGGAGGGTTACATATATTCAATCCCAGTTTGATTTATGTGCATTGCAAAGCCCCTCTAGGTCATTCTGAGCACCTGATCATATCTTTGTATACTCACTCTGTAACAGGTAGGCATATAGCTATGTGAAGCCTCAAGGTAAAAAAAAAAAAAATACAAATAACTAAAAGAGTTTAAGATATCCTCAATATCATATTTTACTCTGCTCAGACAAGTCAAAGGGCTACAAAATTCTTTCAAAGCAAAAGCTATTGCTAACTCATCCGCTATGTTCAACATGTTGTGGCACACACGGTTGCAGTTTGACAAATCTGGTCAGCAAATAATCAGTCTCAGAGATGACAACACTCATTAATTCTGTAGTCGTGTTTTACCTTGTTATGTACACTGCTTCCCAAGCCAGCATTTATTCATTTCATACATTAGTTTTCTACATAGCCGCTAAAGTGTGTCGAATGATGATTGTTTTTTAATAAGCTTTAGCCACAAGTTAATGTCTTGAGGTTAAAAGAAATCCACAAGTTAATATTTTGAGTATCTTGTGGCCATGAGATACCAAATTTGTGACCACAAATTGCTCCGCTCAGGCCCATTGCTTAATATGTTTTGGGAATGCCATGCTTAACACATGGCCTCCAAGTTTTTAGTGGGAATTTGCAAAAAAAAGTCCATTCCTTTTGAGAATTCACTTAATCACTTTTATCCCTGTTGCTTAGGTTTGTGTGGCCACAAGGGTATAATTCGATTGATTTTCTCACTCATTCAATAAATTCCACAAGACACTCTATAATGCCAAGCATATGTGGACACCTGACCAACCATGCCCCTATTTGCTTGCTGACCATCCCATTATTGATTATTATTGTTGTTGTTATTTTTAGTTAATCTTTGGTGGTATAATAACCTCCATTATTGTAGGAAGGCTTTCCATTAGATTTTGGAGCATGACTGTTGGGATTTGTGCCCATTCAGCCACGGAGCATTAGTGAGGTCGGGCACTAATGTCAGATGTGAAGGCCTGGTGTGCAGTCAGCATTTCAGTTCATCCCAAAAGTGTTCAGTGGAGTTGGGCAGCACTCTCTGCAGGCCACCCCAACCTTGGCAAACCATGTCACTGTGCCCTCTGTGCACAGGGGTATTGTCATGCTGGAACACGTTTAAGCCCTTTAGTTCCAGGATGTGAAATCTTAATGCCAATAGGATACCAAATCTCAAAAAGATACAAAGACATTGTGCGCTTTCAACTTTGTGTAAACAATGTGGGGACGAACCACATATGAATGTAATGGTCAAGTGTCCACATACTTTTGGCCATACAGTGTATGCAATTTATGGCCACCAAAATAGATCTTCAGAAACTGGCCCAGGTATTAATTTATAGCCACACCTTATTAGAAAATAGCCATAATTCACCTACATGAAAAATAATATCAAATACTGATATGTAGCCTATGATTTTTGTAGTGTTGCTTAAAATAAACACAGTTAAGCACACAAATGTGCAGTGCTGGTGTGAATTCAGTTTTACTATACTGCCATGCAAGAGAGAAAGTGTTACTGGCTATGGTTCAATAATCCCATAGTTCAAATCCCATGCCACTGTTGAGACTTTGTGCATTCTCAACATTGTGCTTGGACTGTGTCTCACTTATATGTCGTTTTGGATAAATAAATGTAAACGCAATATAATAAAATGTAATACTGAAAAGAATAATTGCAATACTAGTGTAAATCCATGGTTAATTCTAGAAATCAGCCTGAATGCTTGGTCTAATACCTAATGAATAAAATCATTATATGTTGACTTATTACATTATGTAACACAGGGCAGCCTAAGATGTCTAGGCTGAGCAGGCTGTTGCACTCTACAGAAATCAAGTCATTTTTACAAGTACAATCACAGAGCATTTCAGATAGCATTTACATCATTTTCGCTGAATTAGTTTTTTCCCCTTCTTATTTTCTTGCCTTGTGTGCTTGCCTTGTGTGCTTGCAAGTTGAGAACTTGTCAAAGCATCTCCAGCAAGAATCACCACAAGCAAAAATTCCCAAGCTTATTACAGACGCTGGAGTAACGCCAGCATCAGAGGTAACTGTATTACCCGGTAAAATGCACAGCTATGTTAAAAAAAAAAGTACCGAGAAATACAAAGTCAAGGCTTGTTCTGACAGCATTTGAGCTCTACTGTAAGTGTGAATGGAATCTCAGACTGCTCCCAGATTATCTAGTTGGCTGTATCCAGATCTACAGACTGTTTAGCTCGTGATTATTTTTTGATAGTGACATGAGTAAGCTTGGAGAGAGCTCGCCCACCTGCTCTTTTCAATCATGAAGGCTTCTCTGTTTCAAGGTCACGTGTTTAGCAGTCAAGGCAAGAGGTATAACCTGCCTCAAGCCAGGGATCCATTTCACCTCAGGGTCTTTAACTGATCAGTAAATTAACTCAGTTTTTTATTCTTCGCACATACATTGATTAACTAGTCTCATATTTAAGCAATAGTAACTGCACTGGTTTCATTTCACATCACATGTTCATAAATGATTCCTTAAATGAAAGATTTGACATAAGTGCATATTTTCCAAAAACATGCTGTTGAATAGCCCAGTCATTTTTTTTTTTTTACAATTATGTAAGCTATAAATTTTATAACTGCAAATATTTTAAATATTTGAAGGCTGGAACATTATGGGCCAATGTCTTCATTAGAAGAAATTATGACTCCGTTTGCATTCTGCACAACCTTAGAAAAACCCCACACAGAGCAGTGGCTGATATGAACAAGTCATATCACCCCTACGTTTATTCCAATACCAATTTAACAAAGGAGTCTTATAAAATGCCTCAAGCAATGAGCCTGACTTACGTTTCTATGAAGCTGTATGCTTCTTACAATATTTATATACAAAAGGCAAGATTGAGAGCCCACATTCTTTCTGTTATTAGTAAATTTACCCATTCGTACACAAATGAAAGTAATGAGATAGCACAGTTAACTACTGTGTGTCAGAGAACAGAGAAGTAGAAATCAGTGTGCCAGTTTTTACTTGGGACTGAATGCAGATAAAAAATAAAAATAAAAAATACAGTAAAGCACATTCGTTCCTGCCTAGCAGCACAATCAACCGCTCAATCAAGCTCACAATTACTTTGTTATAGTAGATTATAAACCTAATCATCTGGCTGCTGACCAGTTCAGCTTAGATCAATGTTTTAATATTATATACACACCATGCAATAAAGGAAGGTAAAGGAAATACTATATAAATATTCAAAAAAAATTCCTCAGAAAACTATAAACTGAAAAACCCTAATTTTAACAGAAATACAAAAAACACAAATAACTCTAAACAAAAGCGCCAACTAAAGTAATATCTTAATTGGTCTATTCTGTATTTACAAATATCCTTATTATTCAAATAAAGCATTTCCATATAAAGCAATCCAGTTGAGCACTTGTGCTATTAGAATGTGCTCACTGATTATTACTCACCACTTTTCCATTGTGAATCAGCTGCTGCTCACATACAGGGAAATCAGTTGCTTGGTAGATGAACTGCTTGATTTGGTGGACTGCTGTACACCAAGGGACTTGGAAGACCCTTTGGCCTAGGTACTCATGTCTGACAGTTACCAACAGCAACCTGAAGTGTATAAGTAAAGAGTTATGTCGGGCACACCACGCAGCTAAAGAGGCTTTCAAGTGTCGAGGATTAAAAAATATTATTCAGATAAACACGTGACCAATATCATCCAATAGTTTAAAATAAAACTGATTAAGGATGTATATTTAGTGTTTAAAATAATATAATATAACATAATAAAAATAGATTTCAACTCACGGAAGTCAATAGAATGTTTTCTATATAAATGAGCTAGCATAATTAAGCTTTGCAATGCACCTGAAAGTGATCAAATATTACAGTGTTAGAATTTTGAATAAATTGAATAAGAATTTTGATCAATTTAATCATAAAAAATTATATATTCATTTGTCTATTCATGTATAGACCAAAGTATGACAATATTAAACTGAATATTAGGGAAAGGTCCTTTAAATCCTCTTACTTGCTTTACTGATTGGACGCTGCTGCATTTTGCTGGCCTTGAAAGTACGTCGATAAGCATGCCACGTAAAAGAAAAGAATGACTTCCACTATGACATTAGCTCTTTCACACAAATTCAATTACCCTGGAGGCCATTAAGGGGAAAACTCCTTAGAGCTGCACGAGAGGTAATTTGGCTGCATGGTAAGGCTGTATGAAATGGCCAAAATGCTGTGCTACAGTTTAATCTTAATTTACTGGAGATGTGACAGGTCTTAACATAATAATAATAATAATAATAATAATAATAATAATAATAATAAGTATGCTTTTCAACTCCATGAAGATAGCTATATGTTGGCCTGTCTTGCTTTGATCAAAGGTGCTATTCAAATACTGCTCAACTAACCGGTCACAGAAACACTCGAATACACAATACATTTTACATTAAACCCAACAGTAACTTGCAGATGCCAGTAGGAATTCTTCCTAGGTCATGCACTACACTTGACTAAATTTTATTCATTTAATAGCAGCAGGGTTGAAGGTTGAATTTACAGTAACAACATAAAAAGCTACAGTAATATCTCACATAACATAAATCCCACATAATCCATTACAATGGCTCATTTATTTGGGTTTTTTTTTACAACTAAACTGAAGGCTAAGACAAGTGGGTTTTGAACACATGATCATCTGAACTGTAACTTAAAACCTTAACCACTGAGCCAGCACAAGCAGCTCAACCAACCCGCACTGGTTCAACCACTTCTGTCAGAGATAGTACAAGGACTTTACTTCAAATCACATATTAATTTAATGAAATCCCACCAAGGCCAAACCGCCATGGGTCCTTGAGCAAGACCTGCGACCTTCAGATCAGATGACTAGCCTTGTCCATCAGTTTCAAGCCAAATGAGCAACTGTACCAGACTATGTGCTATTTTTTAATGTACCATGTATTAAGATATCACAGTACTTTATTGTAAATATGCTTTACACTCGTTCCCTATACACACTGGATGGTACTTCCCTGCAAACCCCTGCTCCCCCTAAAGTTCTGTAAAATGTCCAGCCTTTTTTTTTTTCTCCCAATGTAGGAAGTACTCTGTTACCCAAAGATGCCTCAATATCACAGTAAATAATCAATGCCATCTGACCACATTAAATTTTGCACCACATAACCACACTGAGGAGTGTTTCAGAGAGGGTGCGGCTTTGGGATGCATGTTAGCTTTCTTATTATAGGCTCATCAGGACTGCTATTTCACACTGCACTGCTCTGCTGTTTCTAAACCTTATAAACGGTTTAAAAATAAAAATAAATATATAAATAAATAAAATCTCACTCATGCTCTGTCTGATCATTCATGCAGCATTAGATCAGCACTGGCAGACTTCCTGACAACAGCACGTGATCACAAATGTATTCCATTGCCCCAGAGCATAGCCTAAATAAATATCCCTAGGGTTTATTTACTGTATCGATAACAACAAGCTACACTTACCAGGAGTCGTGACTGGCTGCCATCGCTGTTCAGCCACTTTCCCTTTCATCGGATTTCACTCTTTTATGCTTATAACTCCGTTAGATCTTCTCAGCCCGCAACAAAACATCCTATTCACTCCTCCGATTCATTCATTCATTCATTCATGTATGTATACATTCGCTCCAGGTCTTCTGATGGGAAAAACAAACCCAAACACCCCCAGTTCGGGTCAGCCCATGGTTTTGCTGTCCCAGGCTGTATTTAGCTGTGTTTTCCTCTCGGACCCGCCTCCTTAGGGGTAACTATCCTTCTGATTAGTTGTCAGCTATTCCTGTATCAAGTTCAAGATCAGCACCATCATGTTTTGTTTTTTTTTTCACGGTCCTGTGACAAAAAAAAATACAGCATCGGTGAGATAAACACACAGCTACTTCCTCCAGCCCAGTGGAAACACGCCGTTTCTATTAATAGAAGGCTACTCTGAAAACTGTACTAACCCTACTACCCTCTCCTACCCTCCTGCATCACTGAGCACTACCTGCTTCTAAGTATGGTAGTGTGCTGTTTGGGGCATAGCCGAAAGGAACTAGCTAGCCGGGTGCTGTGATTGCGGCTTTCTCCCGCAAAGCATGCTGGTACATGTAGTAGAATAAAGGTTGGACAGATTTTGCTTAGGAAAGTTACCCTGAACGCGTGATTTGCACCACAACCCGTGAGATATCCCAAACAGCATAAGCACAACAACAGGAGGGGAAAAAAAAAAAACCCTCCCTCCCCCCTTGAATTCAAAATACAAAGGTGACTGCGCATGCGTGCTCTGTGCACCGCATCTGGACGCAATACAGGTGACCTTATGTTTCTATTTGTGATGCATTAGTCTGACACATGGCCTGTTCAAAAATGTTTAGGACCTATTAACCTAGCTTTGTGTCAGCTGGGACCAGGTGCCTATATGCGTCTAGGTGGCTAAAAACAAATAGGCTAAACAGGATGCATCAAATGAAATATATTAAGTAAGTAAGTAAGTAAGTATAGTTGTAGTTTGACTGTACAGGATGTTATGTGTTCACGAGACTCTGTTGTGGCGCAGTATGATATGATGCTCTCCTCTCCGATGACATCATCCAACCTTAGAACAAGGACGTCACGCTTAGCACAACATCCAGTAATCACTTTGTTTATCCAGAGCACGTAATAATAATAATAATAATAATAAATCAGTCTTCATTGTCAACACGGAACTGAAATACGCGACGAATAATCGATAATGCAGCAGACTGCAGTGTCCTGTGGGTAAGTGCCGCAGTAAGTGGATGCACACTCACCATGTCCTGCTGCACGTAGCTTCAGCACCATCTCCATCATCATCTCCATCATCATCATCATCATCATCATCATATTCATCATCAGTCTCCGACAGCTCTGCAGCTTTCACTGCCAAGTTTACCTCGCCATCTAATGCGCATGTCACGGGTAACTTGAGGCCAAGCACAGACAGTGAGTCTGTGGAGGTCGGCTAGCTTATTGAGTTTACAGGGTGCCAGTGTAGGCTGAGATCCGGGACATTCTGGATCTCCAGGATATGATGCTCATGTACAGCTCATTCTCCTGCAGAGGTGATACTGAGAGCTCTTAAAGCGACAGGAGTTCACAAGAAATGCAGACAAACTAGCACATTAATATTAAACAGAACCAGAAAATTTCTAAATAGATAGATAGATAGATAGATAGATAGATAGATAGATAGATAGATAGATAGATAGGCTAAATCACTTAATCACTCACTCAATCAATCAATCAATCAATCAATCAATCAATCAATCAATCAATCCCAGGTCTATATTACACCATCCTGTAAAACATACTGTTATGTAGGTTTATTATATGGGCTATTTACTTTTCAGATAATTTAGGACAGGGCTCCTGTTTAGATCTAAAAATAAGGTTTAGATCTAAAAATCAGTCTTGTCTTTTATTGAACTTCCAATAAGGTAATTTGGGGCATTCCCAATCAGCTCCCATCAGCTACTGGTCATTTGAGTTATTCTAAAATAATGCCTAGAAATTTTTGTAATTTCGGGAGTGTTTGGGTTCTGGCTGGATGGTTCAGTAATATAAATCTTATGTAATGAAATATGGTATGAGTATATATTTGTACCTGATGTGCATAATATTTGACTAGTTGGATTTTGTTTATAATTCTCTGTGCATGATCTCGAGGTGTAAAAGGTAAACCGAATGCTGATATTTTGTGGGAAAATATCTCCACATGACCAGCAGAGGGCAGTATACCCATTTACATCACTCTAATGAAACTGTAATGTCATGAATTCGAGATGTAACAAAGTAGTAGATATTCTATAAGGAATTTTTAGATAATGAGAAATGCAGATTACTATAAACGATTAATGACTCTGCATTTGGATAATAATAATAATAATAATAATAATAATAATAATGATGATGATGATGATGATGATGATGATGATGATTGTTGTTGTTGCTGTTGCTGCTGTCTAAATAAAAGTTAACCGATTAATTCTTACATTAAAAGCCTGCACGAATTGTACCTTTCTCGCACATTATGGCTAATGGATAATGAAGATAATGTATGAATGTTCAACAGGATCATGATAGAGCGGTTTATATTTGGACTGAATGTTCTATTGTTAAACCTGCGTTGTTAGTACCAAGTGTTCGAGCACACTTCACAAACTGCTGTTCAGATTTCTTGGTTGGGGTTTGCTTTTCCTGCTTTCATTAAAGTGAAGATAAAGCAGTGTGCTGATTGCACCAGGGAAATGACCATCAGTTTTATCTCCCTGAATTCCACCTCTTCTCTAACCTCATCTCACACTCCGCTGCAGTTTCAGCAGACACACCAAATCAGGCAAATAGGCTCTGCATCACATGTTAGTGCACATCTTATTATTATTATTATTATTATTATTATTATTATTATTATTATTATTATTAGGAACGGCAGAAGACCTAATAATATTGTACAGTTGTGATGTAGCTATGGATTAGTTTGAATGCACATCGAAGTTTTCCTGCGAAACAAAGTTTCTGCCTCGCGTGCACGCGGCCGGAGCGATCAGCCAATCGCAGCGCTCGACGTGACGTCACGCCGCCTGTAGAGCGCGCAGATGAGCGAGGATTTCAGAGGCGCATCATTACACACACACACACACACACACGCACACGCACAAAACAAGGACCACACGAACACAGGGACGAGCTAGGACCTTACACGACTTACACGCGTGTAACATTCTCCTCGAGGGTCTCCTCTTTTCAGGATGAAACCTGGGGAAAGGTGCGACCTGAGCTCAGTCTGAAGCGCCTTTTGTCTGCGAGCTGCTTACAGCTTTGATGCGCGCGCTGATCCGAGATCAGATTACAAGGGTCTGTCTGATCACAGGCACGCTGGCTTTGATCTGAGCACGGAGCTCGTGTTGGATCCGGCGCGGTGCACACACACACACACACACACACACACACACACACACACACACACACACACACACAGCGGAGGAAGAAACAAGGCGAGGTGAAATGTGAGTTTAGATACTGAAAGGTCTAAAGGGACACTATCACTTGAGGTAAGACAACAAATAAGTTGACGACGCTTGAACAGTCAGCAGGACACTTGCACTTAGGGTTTTTTTCCTTGCACTTGCACTTTGGTTTAATCTTTAGAAGGCAAAACTGTTAATGAACACCTTTTGGCTTTATACAGCTGTGCTTCTTTAAAAGCTATAACGACACAAGTCGCCTATAATGATCAACATGTGTTTGTTTTCAGAGTGCAAAAGAATAACATGTTAATATCATCTTATAATAACGCTTGGGTTCATGAGCAAGAACCTGTAAACCCTGGGTATCCTGTGGCTTTGGAGAAAAATGTCAGGCAGATGAGCTATATGAACATGTAAATAATTTGGGGAGAAAAAAAAACATGTCGACGTTGTATTAACTTTGTGTTTTATGATTTCAGGGGTTACTCAGAATCCTCTAGTGCGAGCTATGAAATGAAATATAGTCTCCCTATGTGTGTTTTTCCAAATATGTTTTTGTAATGTGAAATATGGACATTTTCACATGTTTGAACCTTTTGGGTAATATTAAAAAATTCCCTTTACTATAGTATACGTTGTATATATGTTAACATACATTACACATATATTCTGTGTAGGAGAAAATATTTTTAGGCTACCTAGTGTATATTATTCTTTTGTGTGGCTTACATACATTTGGATCCTGTAACGTAGAGGAGTTGTGCTCATGTCTGAGTCTAATTGCTTTAATTTCACAGTGTACGTGAGGCGATCTCCAGCATGACTCTGGCGTCAAGACTCAGCTGCTTTCCCCTTCAGAAGATCCTTTTCCTGCATTTATTGCTAGTAGGTTTTGCACCGCACACAGCTTAGAGACTCTGATTTCCATTAGAGCTATTAGAGTGAAAGAAAACCTTTAACAGCCCAAAAAGTTGAGGGGTTAGAGAATTGTATTAAATATGGAATCAGTATTGGTGCCTGTTAACGGAAAGTATTTGATCCTTACTCAGGATGCGGGAGTTGGTGTCATGACAGTATTCCACTAGGATTGCACACAGCATGAAAACGATCCATATAATGGCTTTGATATGCCGTGGTGAAGTGTTGGAATTCTTAACCAGGGGAGATCGTGTTTTATATCCGTCTCAGGTCGGCATAATGGCAGAGGAAAGAAGAGCGTGCAGAGAGCAGGAATACAAGGATCAGTTTGGGAACTGCATTGCCTGTAGGCAGTGTGACGCCGGACAAGAACTCTCAAAGGTTTGGCATGTTTTGCTCTGTTTTTTTCTTTTGCCCTGTATCATGTCGTGAAGATAACACAGTGTTTGTCAAAATTGTGTTTTGCTTATTGGAATGGTTTCAAATTACTTTGGGATTAGACAGTCAACATTCATCTGTTGACTTTGACTTTAGTATTTACTATGTAAAGAAGAAAAGAAACTCCAAATGCAAAGAATTTTACTGTACAATGGCAAATCACCGTGACTTTCTTATGAACTACTGAAAAAAAGTGTTACTCTTCAACAAGATTGGGAAAATGTGCAAAATAAGTGTAAACATGTGTGGCCCGGGAACATGGAGCCACTGAGGCAAAGTGGTCATAAAAGAAGGATTCACCAAAATAATGTCTTGAAGTATATGAGGTTTCAAAAGCTTTATGAAAGATTCCCCTTATTAAATAGTCCCATAGAGAAACACAGCTTTAGAGAGGGGATGTCACTGTGTTGAATAGTGCATCCTATTCGATTTTTACTACTTCCTCTTCAAAGAGAAAGACGCTAAAACATTGCTGTCCTTCGTAGAGTGTTGGACACACTATAAACAGTTACACCCATGTCCCTTGGTCTTATCTATTCTATTGATTTAGGCTAACTTTGAAAGCCCATTTTTTATTCTATAAAGAAAACTACATTTCCCCTGGCGTTAAATCAAAAGCTTGTGTGTTATAAGATAAGGGACATGAGATTGACATAATTAAAACATTTAGGCACATCTCGTAGCTATGAATAATAGGGCAAGATCAATTAGTACTTTTATTTTATTAGAAAATAAAGGTTTATTAGTAAAGTTTCATTATTATTTTTTTTATGAAAGGAACATTTTAACATGAAGAAAAATGTATTATCGTTATGCCGCCCAAAGTTTCCTGAAAATTAGCTTTGCAGCTTTGTTTGGTTTGTGATTTTTTTTTTTTTTGGACAGCATGGTGATGCAGTGGATACCATCACAAGGCACCAGGGTCCCCGTTTCTCTCCTGAGCACAGGTTATGGTCTTTGTGGCATTTCTGTGCTTGTTCACTCTTTGTCCATGTAGGTTTCCTCTGGGTTTCCCAGTTTCCTCCCACATGCCTGTAGGTGGATTTGGCTATGCTATAAGTTGCCTCTAGGTGTGAATGAATGTGTGAATGATGCCCTGTGTTGAACTTGCTTCCCATTCAGGGTGTGTTCTCGCCTTTTTCCCACTGTTCCTGGGATAGGCTCTGGATCCATTATGGCCTTGATCATGATAAGGCGGTTATTAAAGATGAAAGAATGAATTAATGTTTTTCCTGCAAGCTTTTTCCCTTCCTTTATGCAATCACTGTTAAAATGTTTCATACACCAGTGCTGTTGAATTTTGTAATCTGACGGTGTTCATATTCTATAACAGTTCCTCTGACAGTAGTCCCAGCTGCAAGGCAAATCACAAGTTCATATTAAATTGCTCAGTCTTATATGTTATTTTTTTCTATAGCAAAAACATCACCAGGGACTTGCATGGCAGACTTAATCCATATAAAAACCAATCTAAACAATGAGCTATGAAATGAAGTATCCAGGGTCAGTGCTTCATAACAGTCAGAGGTAACACCATGCCTTTAACTTTTCAGACACTGCAAAGACTTTAGGACAGTGGGCTTTGCAGATTACTGGTAACATTACAAGTTGGATTTTTTTTTGTCTTATTTACTTTCAAAAGAGAAAAAAGAGTGAAGAAATTATAATTTTTAGCTGCCGTTATGTAAATCATAAAAGGGACCTGTTTGTCACAGCAGTAAATGTAATTGTAAAGAGATAAAATGTAAAATCCTTATAAAATAAAACATTTTAGTGTTGGCAAATTTTTGTGGCAAGCAAGGAATAAACATTATGTTATAGGAAAATAACTTCCCCATCGTGGACAATGGCATGCCTTGCTGTTTTATCAGTCTTACTTATAAAATAATAACTTGGATTATATTCTCAGATTATATATGATTTATAAGATTATAACCCATTTGGATTATTCATTTGACCATCTAGGGGAACATTTACACGTTCCATGTAGAACCCTACAATAGTGTGTGTGTGTGTGTGTGTGTGTGTGTGTGTGTGTGTGTGTGTGTGTGTGTGTGTGTGTGTGTGTGT
>JAQLOM010000003.1:7944936-7962016 GCA_030068315.1 Chrysichthys thysi
TATCTATCTATCTATCTATCTATCTATCTATCTATCTATCTATCTATCTATCTATCTATCTATCTATCTATCATATATATATATAGCTGCCTGTGCAAAGGTTCTATGCAAGACAGTTTGAATTAGATGATATTTGTTTTTGTGGCATTCCTCTATTATATAAAGATCCACTATAAGCAAAAAGTTCCACATCTAGATTCCTTCACACAACTTTTGATTTGGAGGCCAGTAAACTGTCCAAACCCCTTCCCAATACTGCATGAAGGCTCTAAAAAAGACAAATCAGAGTGGTTTCAGACTTGCTGCTGGTTATCTCCCCAACGATGGCACTGTGCCCACAAACAGAGCCGGGCTATGCTTGTTTTCTTTCCTTTCTCTTTGTTGTCCAGCCCTCCCTCCCTGTTCCACAGTTAGCTGTAATGCCCCATTGAAGAGAAGGACCTTATATGGGACAGGCAGGCAGCAACAGCTGCCATTGTGCTCTAACACCTCCGCCTGTGTGTTTTGTTGGGCCGCTCCATGCCAAGAAGGCCAAATTGGGCTTCTTGGCTGTAGGGGCTGAAAAATGTCTGATTCCTGGTGTTCTGGCATGGGTTCAGGGCAAAGCTCCCATCGTTTACTCTATCTGACAGGCCAGGAATCGGTGCCCACATTCAGAGCCCTGTGTGTGTCCAGGATGGGAAACAGTATCTGGGTGGAGAGAGAAGGCCACAGTTTGACACTGACCTTCAAGTTAATGATATATGAGCGTGTGTGTGTAATGTAGCTCTGGGTGGTGGTGAGGCTGAAAATGTACTCTCACTGGAGAAAGGGCAGCTGTATGACGAGACAGCGCTACTGACTGATGTCATGCCACAGAGAACCTTTTAATTTTTTCACAGTTATTCACATGCACTGGAACGTGGAAACCGCTGCCTTTTTTCGTGATATGATTTCAGTGAACTGTAGAGTTCACTTTGAAGGTATGAAAAACATTTTCAGTTTGGAATCACAGCCCAACAGGCATTTACTTGCTAATACTTAGTCTATATATCTCTTTATCAGCAATTATCCCATAGGCATGAAATGATGATTCACAATATGTAGCTTTTTTGATGAAAATTCGATTCTGGTCAGTTAGCGTTTGGAATCAGCCTGTGTTTTTTTTTTTCCATGAAGTGGACAAGATACAAACTGTTTGGATTGACCATGAGCACAAGACACATCGTGACATCTGACATGACCCAACTGCACAAATTATTGCTCTACTGTCCCAAAACATAAACTATGAAGGAATATGGTATGGTGGGTTTTTTTAATATGGAATGGAGGAAAGGTTTTGCTCATTCTTAGTCTTATCGGTTTGCCCACAAATGTTTTACCACCAAATAAATGCTTTTTTAAAAAAAAATTAATCCTAAAAATCCTTTTCACATATATGAATGGATTATTTCAGATTTGCGCTACCGCAGTGTTCCATAGTTGTTTTCGTAAAAATCTTCATAAAAGATTTTCTGCACTGCTGCCACTCAGATGGTTAAGTTATGTTTTTCATGAAGGGGATGAGATACAAGCTGTTTGGATTGTTTGGATTGACCGTGATTATTACATATTTAAGATGTCAGTTTAGAGTTTTTTACAGTCAGCATAGTTTAGCTACATTGTCTCATTACAAAAAGTCTTGACCAAATTAGAGAAACATCAGGTTCAAGGAAACCAAAATCAGGCTGAACAAGTTAAGTTATTCACTGTGTTTGATCCAAAATGATGACAAGATCATTACTGACTGTTTTGCCTTGTTGTTTCATTAATCTGTGTCTCGAAAACTGCTTATCCACATAACATGCTTTAAAAATGTTTCCAGACATAGGTAACATGTCTATCTATAATACAAGTCTACGAAGAGACTTTAATAACCCTAGCAATCTTAATCTGTGACCCTTGATAAATACGGATCTTATATCCATAAAGACATTCGAGGCCTTCTTCAGCTGTTGGCTATCTACCATTAAAAGTGAATCATCAGACGTGTCTCAGAGATTTTCATAAACATGCTAATGTTACCTCTGATCTATAAACAACCATTGCCTTTCTCTTCAGTGTCTAAATCCTCCTTCACAAAGAGACTTTGCTTTAGATTAAGGAAGGTCACACAGAAGAAAAAAAAACCCTTACACAATAACCTCGCAAAAAACCAACAATAGGCATCCCCGTGGGCCTTTCTCATTATAATGCCTAGTCTTTCATTGGCCCTAGAGCAGAAGGCTGCTCCATGGATCAGGAGAGAGTCAGGGAGATTATTGCCAGTGTACGACGGAGTATGAAAAGAAGGACGGCTTTTGTTCGCTTGGAGATCTCACACACACCGGGATCATTATTTCATTGCCGACTCTTGTTAGTCCACATTGACACTTTTTTGTAGTCTCTAACCCTCCCCCTTCCTCCCTCCCCTGGCCTCTCTCACCGGTGGGATATCTTCCGTTAATCCCTGCAGGAATGCGGCTTCGGCTATGGAGAGGATGCCCATTGTGTGCCCTGCAAGGCTAGCCGCTTCAAAGAGGACCAAAGTTCGCAGAAGTGCAAACCATGCCTTGACTGTGCCGACCTCAACCGCTTCCAGAAAGCCAACTGCTCCAGCACCAGTAACGCTGTGTGCGGCGAATGTCTGCCTGGGTGAGTCTTCTTGAACTGGTAGGTTTTTTTACATTAGGTTTCAAATCCAAGCAGTCATCTATTAATGTCTTCATAAAGACGCATTGAAGACTTTCAATCCAGATTAAGACATTCCATTAACCCATAGGCAAAGATGTCTTTTTCACATCTTTGTGCTCACTGGGAATTCCCCTGCCCCATACATTTAAGGTCTAGGAATCATGGAAGCGTACTGTTCCCTCAGAAATAATTGTTCTGCGATGCTCTGTGAGGTGGTATGAGTGATTGAGCCTCCTTGAAAAGTCTTCTCAGAAGCACTTTAAGGTCAAGAACTCACCCTCTAGCATTAGTAAAGCACATAAAGCCTTCTGGGGTTAAAGTTAAGGTCAGACACGAGATACTAGAGTACAGGAAAAGCCCAGGCATGCAACCAGAGCTACAACACGTTAGGCTTTTTACAAAGTAGTTCATTATGGTGCGGATATTTCTCGTCCCCCTAGAGTGCCAGTTCCCTCCCGATAGTTAGTCACTTTTGATTACCTCTAATTACGTCCTTTTCACATCCAGTTCGTCACGACTTTGAGGAACAGTTCAGAACTTGATTTTTATATTGCAAAATGTCTACACACGCTCACACACACACTGTATATACAGTATTTACACACACACACACACATGTATATTGAGTCATGTTTATTTGACTCCTGTTCATTCACTACACATTGCAGGTTTTACAGGAAAACAAAGCTAAGTGGATTTCAAGACATGGAGTGTATCCCATGTGGAGATCCACCACCGCCTTATGAGCCGCATTGTAAGTACTCTCATAGAACTTGATTTATAAATCTCTCAGTTGATCTCTAAGGATGAAGTTTCCATAATATGACCCATCTGCACAAATTATTGCTCCATTGTCCCAAAACATAAACTATCCAGGAATACGGCACATTTCGTATGTCCTGCGCGAGCTGGTTTTATTGGCTTGCCCAGAAAGAAATGCCTAAAAATCCTTATTTTGAGTTTCTTAATTTCCATGCTTATTAATGTATTATTTCAGTTTTTTTTTATCTCACTACCCTGTTGAATTCTTAAAATCGGATTTTACATCTCAACAGCATCACAGTGACCTTATTTACTTTGTTGCTTTTGTGATCATTTGTTCCTTTTAGCCATTGAGTATAATGTGCGATTTAACCCTTAACATACCAAGGGGGGTATTAACATACCCCAGAGTGACATTTTTAGTGATCCTGCTGTAACTATAACAACAAATTTTTTCTTAATTTTTGTATGCATCCCACATCAGTTTAAGAAAATAAATAAATAAATAAATAAATATATAATTAGACTTGTATAAAATTCTTTCATTAAAACGTTAAATAATAATAATAACACCCTTAGGGTCCCGACAGGACCCTGCTTGGTTTCATACGGGATTATATATTCTTGTCTTTTTTACATTTTTTTTTTATACCATATTTTTTATTTCTTTTCTTTTACTTACTTTTATACCGTATTCAATCAGAATGTAAAAATGTACACGCTTCTATGAAGAAAAGTATATGGATTCTATTGGCTATTACTACTGTGGAAATAAATAAACAAAATATTGTTGAACAAAATATGCCAAAATATAGTTTCAGAAACCCAAAAAAACCCATTTTGAGTAATCTACCGCAACAAACAACTGAGAAATAAAAGAAAAAACCATGGGGTCCTCCGATGCTTATGTTTGGTAAACAAGGTTGACGACCTAGGCTTGGTATGTTAAGGGTTAAACTGAACACATTATTATTTTCTTATGTTCAACATGCTCACCCTGTGATAAGCAAATTCAGCTCAAGTTTCCTCCCATGATTAATCTTGACATCGCTAACGTTCTTGCAGTGTTGTTGTTTAGTCAGAAACCGATGGCTGAAGAGTAGCTAAAGACGAAATATTCAGACCTGAAGCTTTAATACGCTAACAGTGATCCAAAGCGATGTTGTGCTGATATCTTCTCAATGAAAAAACGTGCCGATATTGGCTAGCGCTGTCTGCGCTCACTAGGTTATTAGTCAGCCAGCCAAGCTTTTTAAGAGGAAACCATTCAGTCGCATAAAAACACATTATACACTTCACATTAACAACATTTATCCGTTCTCTAGAGAATCGTGCATCAGTTCTAAGGAGTCTCATTGTACCCATAACTGAGCAACAACGTGGAACAATGTGTCTTCGTTGCTAGGCATACAGAAGTTTCATGCTATGTTAAACTCCTCATAATCGAGTGTGACTTCCTGAAGGCTCTGGAGTGAGCAGCTGCTTCTTGTGAAGATTTTGGCACTGTGTGAGAGAGAGAATTTGAGCCAGGTTTAGCATGCCTTTGTCAGATGCATAGGCAAAACCGCAGCACTCTTGGTTATGAACTTTATGTAAGCTGTCTCTTACGACACCTTATAACTCCATGTTGTGTTGACAGAGGTTGATAGAAAAATGTAGTCAAGGAACCAGATGCACATTTGTGTCAGTTTATCTTCACACATGTATGATTTCAGAGACTCCCAATTTGATCTCAACCAAAACAAAATCTCTGCTGTCCCCATGGAACCTGTTCACCGGGGTTGAACAGCCCGTCCTCTTTACTCTTCAGCCCTGCTATCTGACGCGAAGTGGTGAAAACCTAAAGGCCAGATTACTTTAATCACGGCATGCAGGCCTGGGGCTAGCACACAGCTGCACACATAGGCCTGTTTTCAGAGAAGACCATAAATCTGAACCCACTCCTAGTCTCTTCGTCTCAGGAACAGGGGGAGGAAAACTGAGAGGCATTTATGGATTCTTCTGGCTGCTTTAATGTATTGCATCTGCTGTTGTCTCTTCTTGTCATGAGAGAACTCTAAATATTTGGCAAGGCTCGTCTCCAGTTGTCCTGGCTAACCATATGAACCGATCTTACGCCAGATGAAGTAGTCACATGAGACCGATGGTTAAGTTGATAAAAGGTTAAAGTAATGGCATTGACTTTCCTGGAGATTATTGCATTCTAAAGACATGATTTCATACTGTTGGAAAAAAGTTTAGTCGAGTGATTTGTGTTTAGTTTAGTTTTTCATGCTTCAACACACCTGAATTAGTCCACAAAGGCCTTATATAGCTGGGAACCTGGAAACCATTACAGCGTCCAGCAGAGATGTTCTTTTGAACTAGAAAACATTAGGTTTCTTTTCTTTTCTCATTGTTTAAATACGTTGTGCTTGGCACATTTAAATTGTCTCCAGAAGGGAATTTCATTCTCCTTCATGGAAGCTCTCATCCAGTGAATATTTGATGTAAGGTAATGCTTGAACAATGAAATCTCTAACCTCAGGACATCTTATAGAATACTCACAGGTGAAAGATGTATAAAAAAGTGAGATCAAATATTGTATATTTTACAAGTAAAGAACTAGAGATGGTTTGCCGATTAATATTTAGACTGGAGTGTCAGAGTCATCCTCTATTGCCAGGCCTGCATGTGTCCATGTTGTCAACCTCAAGTGCATGTGTATGAGTTTGGCATTCTCCAAAGTCAACAACCGCAGCGCACATATCAAAAGGAGCAGTCTATTGGCATTGAGGCCAGCTGATAAGATCAGCAGGTGAGATCTCTTCAATGGGCCAGCCTTTGTCTGTTTGCTGCAGCTGTGTGGGAGCTGATAACGCTGGGAGAGGTTTGGTTTTGGATAGAGAGAGCGAGAGAGAGAGAGATCTGAGGGAGCACAGCTGGGGCAGATTTGATGGCACAGAGACACAGCAGTTTGGAGGACTGAAGTCCCTGTCATTGTCATGCTGGTTTAATAAGCAAACATTTATGTAATAGGCAAAGAATTCCAATGGCAACGAGAGAACAAAACTTTTCAGTAATCTCTCCTTCTGTCCGCCACTGTTAATGGATGTGTCCTTGTGCATCTTTTTTTTTTCCAGCCTCATTATCTTATAGTTCTCTCATTCTAACCATTTGCGCATTTGTCAAGATGGTATTCAATTTTGTAGAGATAATGGTTTCCCATTCATTTAAAGGAGAGACGAGATCATGTTTTATAGAACATAGAAACACAACAACAACAGCAACATAAAACATTCATTCACGCACTGATTAATTTTGTTTTGTATTTTTTTAACCACTAAATTAAGGTGGTAGATTGTATTAAACAAAACAGACTAAAAGAATCAAAGGATATGGATTAATATCATTTTATATATATATAATGCGGGGTGTCACGGTGGTGTGGTGGTTAACACTGTCGCCTCACAGCAAGAAGGTCCTGGGTTCGATCCCTGGGGTCGACCTGGGCGCCTTTCTGTGTGGAGTTTGCATGTTCTCCCCCGTGAGTTTCCTCTGGGTACTCGGGTTTCCTCCTACAGTCCAAAGACATGCACAGAGGGGATTAGGCTAAAAGGCTACCCTAAATTGCCCGTAGGTGTGAATGTGAGTGTGAATGGTTGTCTGTCTCGGTGTATTGGCCCTGTGGTGGATTGGCGACCTCTCGCCCCAAGTCAGATGGGATTGGCTCCAGTTTCCCCTCACGACCCTGAACAGGATTAAGTGGCAGAACTTTTTCTCAGATGAGTTTTTCTAATGATGCACTTTGCATTTTCATCTTCAAGAAAAAAAAGTGAGCAATTCTGTCATTCTGATGGCGCAGTTTTGAATCGCGACAACGTCACCGCCATCTAAGACCAGGAGCCGAGCAAGCAAAATTGGTCTCTGCTCTCTGGGTAAAAAGGGATGGTACTCTACCTCCCGTCAATCACATGATCTGAATCGTGTGGTTCTGTGATCTCATGTATACAGAAGAGGGTAAAGAGCATTTTCCTGTTATTGTGTTATCCTAATTCGCTTGTCTGGACTAGTAATATTTCCACCCCTACATTCTACCTTTACATTCTAGTGTATTCCACAGAAACATAGATAAATTTAATATGGAGAAATAGATTTATCTGTCAGCATATTTAAAAAAAGATACATGCTGTTGAATGCAAAAGTCTGTATCCTCCCCATGGTGTTCAAATGTGAACATGGAAATGTTCCTCTATTTAATTATTTATATACAAAAAAGGTAAAAATGAAATGTATCATGTGACCCAGAAGTCTTTGCATGACTATCTCAGGCTCCAGACCTGATTTGAAGAAGGCAGTATGTGAATGTGAGTGTACAGTGTATCCCAGATCTTTTCAGAGGTTTGAATAGAGGCTGTAATAAAAGTGAAAGGCTGATGTACGTGCTATTAGATTATATCAAATAAGACTGAGAAAGAAAATGCTAAATTTGCTATTTTTTTTTTTTTAAATCTATGTGTTTCATATCTAACATGCATACCTCATGCGTATGAATAAACGTTAAATTCCTTGTTGATGTACAATACATTTTTTTGTCGTGTACATTTTTCTTTAGGCTATAAACCTTTTTTAACTTGACTGTATGGGGGGTTTTTTGGTCTTTGAACTCATTTTCCAAAAAAAACCAAGAAAGAAAAAAAAAAACCCCGAACAGATCGCGTATTGTGTACAGTGCCGTGCTAAAAGAGTTCGAATTTGCCAAAGGCCAAGCCCAAATTTACTCTGTGATTAATGTGTTCAAGAACAAATAAAGAATGGTTGTGTGCATCCATTGAAAATCCCTTAAATAAATAATTGGTTAATATTTAACCTCATTAGATAGCGACAATACTTTTACACAAAGCGCCTTCAAAGCACTTTATCTTTCTCTATCAAATGCATGCTTAATGCTCTGAAACACTGAAGGTGGACAAAATGATGGAAACCCCACATGAAAGGAGACTATATTATGAAGGGAATGAAAACTTATCATTCTCTAATACAAACAAGATTTTCAAAGCCCGTGTGTGTGTGTGTGGGGGGGGGGGGATGATGTAGAGATGAGAAGTGCTCGTGTTGCAGGTGTGCGACAGAAACAAGCAGCTGGTTATTGTGTTAGATTAGACAGTGTGCAGAACGGTAATGCCCTTTTTCACAGAAGTAAAAAGTGGCCTTGATAAGGAGGGGCAGAGTTCACTGAGAGGGACACCTTTGCTTTGCGTATTAAACCTACTGATCTCATTAACTTGGCAGAAATATCGCATTTGAGATCGAGCATATTTTCTTTGCTCCCAAACTGATGTATCAGGTCACCCTAAATCTTTCACTAAGAGATGTTCCTTTGTTGGTCAGAATGTCTCCAAAGAAGACTTTGCATTTTTCCAGAGCATATGGCAGGAAATGATGCTGTCATTCAAACATTGTGACCTTCTTGTAATTGGTCTGGCTTTGACACAGAGGTATTCTGTGTAATTTAAACGGGTTTCTCCCGGATTTGCTTAGAGTGAGGAGACGTCTGGTTTTGCAGTAGGGAGCGATCAAGTACATGAGGACCTGTTGGGAGTGAATAACAAGTGGCAGATGTTTTCTTATGTTCTGCGTACATTCCCTTGCTCTGTCTGTGCAGACGCTTAATAATGGAGTCGTCAGACTGACAAGTAAAGGCCCAACTGCCCTGGGGTTAAGGGTGAACACTCATCTCCGACTAAGAATGTTCTCCCCCAACTCCCCTAGAGCTCGATGGTGTCTTCACTTTGAATAAGAACCTTCACAGGCATAGTCTGAATCTTCAGAATGACTCATGGGCAGTGGCATTATATGTGTATGTGCTATATCTTAGATATAATGGGCCAGATTGATACTCTATAACAGCTAAAGAGTAAATGTCTACCAACAGCAAAATACTCTGTAATTTAACGGGACGCAATACTTAAAATGGAAATTATTTTATGAGGGTACTCATCTAAGAGCAATAAAACCTACAAAAAAACACAAATGGCTTTTTATTTAAGAAGTACTCGTCCATGGACCGTGGGAGAAGGTTTTGTTTTCTGATTTTACGCTTAGTGGGAGTGTAATTTCTCACACCTCCTACAGCTTTCCAGTTTGCATGATTGGTCCTGCATTTATCCTTTGCTCATGCTGTGCTGTGTTTTGCATGCTTTTTAGGTGGTGGACGTGTGAATCTGGTGCCGATCCCTTCCACAGTGACCAGCCCCAGAGACATGGCACTGGCTGCGGTCATCTGTAGTGCTCTGGCCACCGTCCTCCTGGCTCTGTTCATCCTCTGTGTCATCTACTGCAAGAGGCAGCTCCTGGAGAAAAAGCCAGGTAAAGTAAAATTGTCCTACAAGACACTTCCTGATGAATACATTAATAAAACTTAGACATTTAGGACTATTTCTAGAGAAGGAAGTAAAAGTTTTTATTCATTCATTTCTCTGTTGTTTCTTCTGCTTGGATTCTTTGTCCTGAATGGATCCATATACACACATTTTCAAAATCTGTAATGTCACATGCATGACTCGCACATGAAAGCCATAAAAACATCGTTGTGAGGTGTTCATGATCGGGGCAAGAAGACTGTTGGTGCAGCTGTTACAGGCATCTCTGTGTTGAGAGATATGGATGAGCAAGGCAGTGATCTGCACTTACACATGAGCGTGCTATGTAGAAAAACAACCCCATGAAATCTGCTCTGAGAATTTTTTTTTGGCAAATCAAATCTGGTGGCATATCAAATATTGCTGCGTTCCATATGCCTCGGAAGTTGGATTGTGGATTTTGGAGCTGGCGATGACGTCTGACTTGACCACGTTCCATTTGGACAAGTCGGAAAAGCGATAGGAACGTCTCTAGGAAAACCGCAAATACAATCAAAATACACCCCTAATACACTGATCTCACCCTATTACACATAATGTTCAAGTTTTAAAACTTACTTTTGTTACTTTTCTTTACATTTTACTGAGTGGGGGAAGCCAGGTTGGCTCACTACTGGATAGCCATTGTCCGTTAATTAGCAATACCACCTTAAAACAATGTTACGTGGTATTTAGCAGTTCAGAACACTGTATCTGTATCAGTAGATAAAACTTGGACAGTGCTGTGTATAAGAATGATGAAATGAAACAAAACAGACAGAAGTTTAATAAACAGTATAAGACCACTGCTTTTGTTTACTGCTCTGGCAGGGTGCCACAAGTTTTGATTTTTATCTTGGGTTGGTGAGGATATTTTCCGACTTTCTGAGTTGGACATCTGACTTCGAGTCATTTCAGCTGACATTTCTGATTACTTCTGAGTACAAATGGAATGCAGCAAATGTATCCCATCTCAAACTAGATGAAAATCATGTTAGGGGAAAAATCTTACATTCAGACATGTCTGCAAAAGAATTTGTGTTACTTCAGCCCTGTAATACGAATGCCGCCTTAGATGCAAACTAATATCGAAGCTAATTGCTGTTCATTTTGGAAAATGTCCTTTTTCCTTCACGCCCACAGAAGGACGTTCGTCTCTATAATTACCAGAACTGAACGTAGTGGTACAATTATAGTTATAATTTCTAGACATACAGTATGTTGAACCTAGTACTGGAACAGAAACTCTCTAATTAAATGTTACAGCATCACTCAGATCTCAGGATGGTTCCTTTATTGGAGCTGAGCTGTCCTATTTGGATCAGCCACATGTCCTGGATTTTTCCCAGCGGCCCTGCTGCTACTGTCAGCACATCCCTCAGCAAACGTGTGGTGAGTTGCACTGATGTACTCAATTTACCGCATAAAATACAGTGTAGTGAATGTGGTCTTTGCTTGTATGGAACTCTTTTGTGTGGCTGTTATATTGTAATATGATTTTCTACAAATCTAAATATTTTATACAATTATAATTTTTGTACATTTTCATCCAAATATAAATGTGATGTTTGTGTCAATTAGCAGGCTCTGTGCATCTTCTTCCCTCCGTGTCCTGTGAAGACACATGTGGTCAAAGACTTGGCCAAGACAACAGTCCCTTTCAGTCACAAAGCAGTCTGAATGAGAGGTATGAAGTTATAAGGGCCAACTGTGCATAATACAGAATGCCTGTTAGATTATTGTAACCTGATTAGATTCATCACGCTATCACTTCAGTGGTTTATGGCTGATTCCAAGTTTGACGATATGGGATGACAATCCTCTTATTTACATTCGAGACTGGAAGAAAATGAGTTTAAAAAGAGCCTTTTAGTAAATCATTAGAATGTTCTTAATGTCCACATGGATGCTAGTTGTGTATTTTCTAAGCAACTAACTTGGTTACTATAATCCCTGTTATTAATTTAAAAGGAAAAAAATCCAGATGAAAAAATTGAGATGTTTTACTTCACTTGAGTCCCTTGAGTTAATACAGTTTTGAGTGAATGGTTAAGTTTTAGTTTGAAAGATTTTCAAGGCCTAAATGGCACTACAGTTGTGGAATCACCCATAAATCTGATTCACTGCTACTCCAGATGTTCAGCTGTTAAGCACCCATGCTTTTAAAAGGTGTTAGAAGCCTTCCTATCTATATAAATCTATATCTTCCCTTCAAGTATCACACGCTAGACTTAGACTTTTTATCTGTCATTCAGATATACACCAGCAGTGCATATAAGAATGAAAATTTGTTTCTCCTGGTTCTGAAAGTCAAATTGAGGTATTGTAAATGCACAAAAGGTTAACAACCAATATGTTGTTACATAGTCATATATTAAGAATGATTTATTTTTCTTCTTCGTCTTATTAATAATAATAGAAACAAAGACAACAATATAAAATAAACATAAAAATAGCAGCAATTACAATATAGTATATAATAAATATTAAGTAAATGTTAGTCTTTCGATACGTGCTCTTACACTTCCACTTTCTTCTTTTTTTTTTTTTTTTTTTTTACTCCCAGACTTGTACAGGAGTCTGAGTGGAACAGCCAGTGTGATTTGGAACAAGCTGCCGAACCGCTGCCTGTGGAGTTCTCTGAGGAATTACCACTCATGGAGAACATTGTAGACAGGACTCACCTCAGGCCTCAGCCCACAATTAGCAGTGACTCTTCCTCTGAGGAAGATGAGGAGGAAAATGTCAGCAAGAAAGAGCAGCATGGGTCACCTTTGGTCTCCAAGCTCTCTTCAGAGCTTTTACAGGATAGCAGCTGTTTGGCAGACCAACATCTGCCTGCAGTCGAAGGTAACTGGTCCACAGAAGTGCACTTATTTCAATCACATGGCCAATTGTTAATGCAAAATGTTGGCGAACCTACTTTGTAATTGTAACTTATTAATAAGCTACAAGCTACAGCCAAACTACCCTTTTGATATAGCTAATAGCTAACTGCAGTGAAATTTCTGTGTAAAATGGATGAAAAGCAACTTTATTGTTTGGGTAATTTATCGCTCAATTCTAACATACATGCTGTGTACCTTTCAACTGTCATGCCCCAACAGAGAGTTTGCTTTTGTATTTGTATACCACTCTTGGTAAGAAATAGCTAACATGAATTAACTGTAAAACAATCAGGACAAAAGCTACAGATACAGATAGGGCTCAGTTCACATTGGGTCTTAAAATTGCTAGCGGAATATTTAATGCTAATGGGCATAAAGTGGTCAATATAGGGTTGAATTTGGTCGGTTGGCGCTTGCTATTTCTCATCAGCCGACATGTCAGAGTCAGTTAACTCCCTCTAAACAGTTAGCTATTTTGATCATTCAATGATTCATCACGGTAATTTAACAGAAAAGAAAACTTAATACCCAGCACTATAATCCTCATAAATTAGCCTGCTTCTCAACAAAGACAAAAAAAACAACTAAGACTTGATTAGAAAATTGTGCTGTCAGTTAGTTTGAAATTTCTCCATGGCTTAATGTTACCTGATCCATTCAGCACTGTTTGATAAAACTGTAGCTTTGTTGTCAACATTCTTTTCAGAGCAAAAGAGCAAAATGGCAGGACGAGAGCAAAAGTAAAGCAGAACAGTCAACAAATAGATCTTTTGGAGTTAAGAGCAGAGGAGAGCGTATTTAAACACACACTCTGTCTGGCAGCTTAAACAAAGGGCCTTTGGTGAAAAGATGAACATCAAAGTAGAAAATAATGAAATTCTCCCTTGGAAACTGTCAGTTTGATGTTGTTAAACCTTGGTGTGGGGGGAAAAAAACATGGTATTTCATTATACTAGCTTTTCAAATAATGAAAATATTTTATTTATTGAGGGGGAAAAACTTTTGGAAAGGTTCCAAGTGGAACTCTTTTAATAAGCTAGAACCACTGATGAACTCTTTTCTAAAAGTGTAGAGTTAGAAATACACCATAAAAAAGGTTTTGTAAACACCAACTTCATGTTAATACTGTAGTAAAGTGGTTTGTTTTCATACAGTAAATCTTCTTTTCATGACCATCTGCTCTTCCACTATAGGATGACCTGGCTTTATCTGGCTCCCGTTTATCCCTAAGAACTGCTGTGGATGTGAAAAGGAGGCACTAAGGAAGATGCCAGCTGAGATTATAGGAGGCCACACACACATGCACATCCTGTAAGCCAGGTGATGTGCTCTATCTTCCCAGCAGCCTGTGGCCCATGGTTATCCTGCCCAGATCAGACCAGACACTGTACATAAACATTAACGTGACTCGTAAAAAACCCAAAACAGACTGAGGAACCCAAACAAAAAAAACAAACAAAAAAAATATTTGGGCAACGCCACACTGAATCGGAAGTGACCTGTGAAGAAGCTGAATCAGACTTGCTTTTCATCTGCAAACAGGACTTTGACTGAAACGAACAGAAGTATAGAGAAATTCAGACTTCTGAAACTTTCTGAATGAAAATGTTTTGAAGAGCCACGACTGTACGTTACTCTGTGTTACAATTTAGAAAATTTGAACATGCAAGACACCATCAACGTTCCATTTCCTTCCCCACTGTAGATATTGCTTTAGAGAAAATAGAAGGATAATATTTTTTCTAATGTAGATAGCCCATGGTCAGTCATGTTTTCATAATAACAGTAAATGAGCACTTACATTCTTAGTTGAACATGAACTTTATTGCTCTTCATATTTGTAAATAAATAAACAAAATCATGGAATTGCACAAGAGCAATACATACATGAAAAGTTATTTCAATTACAACAAACAATAATTCAATACAAAAATGTGAATGTCTGTAGTTTACTTCTAATTACTTCTAATATAACGTTGTTGGTAGATACAGCAGATTGATCTCAGTAGGTCTAAAGGATTTGATGGAAATCCCCGATACATTCTTAACAAGAACGTTCCATAAAGAAAAATCCACAATTTAATAGGTGCTTCTTAACAATCAAGACACTTCGGAGGAATTTAGCCAACATTCCACAGGTGCTTTGTAGAGGAGAAAAAAGCTAGCAGGGAATTTGTGATCACATGTCTGGGGCTTTGAGTTAAGGCAGTCACCACAATCAAAAAGATAAAAGGATATAGAGATTACTAAAAAACAAAAAAAAAACCCAACCAAAAAAAAAAAAAACCCCCAACAATTACACCCACAAAAGGTGTTAATTGTGAAACACTCCTTGAAAAACTACACAAGGAATGAAATTAGCTGTGTATTGAGGTTTCTTTTTTTTTTTTGGAAAAAATTAAAAATAAAACAGACACAGACAGGGTAGCACCTGAGTGAGTGAATGTGTTCCTCTGGGTTTACCTTAGGAAACTTTAATGGTTTTCTATGGACCCCACAGCGTTCTAAAAAGCCTTTAAAAAGAACCCTTAAGGAATCATTCACAATATCAGAAAGCACTAATATTAAATTACCACATTTTATCACTGTGCACAAATGTTTGGTGGTCAAAAAATCTCTAGTCACTTGCACATTATTCTAATCATATATTAATACGAAATCATGCAGGATTTCCACTGTACATCAGTTCTGGTGGGGATTTAAGTGTATATGTATGCAATTAGTAAATAATGAGGCATAATTAGTGCATATTATTACATGTGTCACAGAAGGATTCTCACACTCACACCTATGGCCAATTCAAAGTAGCTAATAAGCCTTATCCTCTCTGTGTACGTCTTGGGACTGTGGGAGGAAACCCAAGTACTTGGATGAAACCCACACAGACATGAGGAGAACATGCAAACTCCACACAGAAAGGCGCCCAGGTCCACCCCAGGGATCGAGCCCAGGACCTCCTTGCTGTGAGGTGACTGCTAACCACTGCACCACTGTGCCGCCCAGAGGGATTAATTTCATTCTAAATATTAGGTTCCCTTTTCTCTTAAGAGGAAGTGTTCACTACCAAGTGAAGTTCTTTAGCTTATTCAACACACCTAATTTGATTCATCCAATTACCAAAACCTTTACAGGCTTAAGATGTGGTGCAGATCATTCTGAAGTGATGAAACCTACACTGCACACTTGCTTTTCCTTCAAAGTGCATGTGTGGTGGTGGTCTGGGAAACTCAGTGTACGTTGCTGTGGCTGAATTCTCTTTCACCAAAACAACATTTTGTATTTACATTTTAGTTCTGTTTAGAGTGTCTTAACAATCGCTGTGTAAAATCAGCCAGTCTGCCTTAGGATCTCTAAAATCGTGCGAGCTAAGAATCAGAATGAAATCTTTAAATTGACTTTTACTACATTTTAGTTTAGGGACTAACCAGATTTTAACATGCTCTAACTTTGCATATGATTGAGACTGATGCAAATGAGAAATTTTTAAGTGCAGAAAGTCCAGTAGTTTTCCAAAGGAATATGTAGTAGAAATATTCTTCATGGGTTTTCCAGTGGTGAAAACCCTTCCCATGGTGTGGTCTTCCCCAAACTGATGCCACAAACTCGGGTGCACACTATTGTATAGGATGTCTTTGTATGCTGTAACATTAAGATTTCCCTTCACTGGAACCAAGAGGCCCAAACATGTTCCAGCATGTGAACAAAACAAGCTCCACAAAGGCATGGTTTGCCAAGGATGGTGTGGAAGAACTCAACTGGCCTGCACAGAGTCCTGACCTCAACCCCAGTGAATGCTTGATGAACTGGAAGGCTGACTGCACCCCAGGGCCTTCTCACCTGACATCAGTGTCTGACCTCATTGATGCTCTTGTTACTAAATGAGTAAATCCCCATAGCAGTGCTCCAAAAGCTAATGGAAAGAGTGAAGTGGGGGGCTAACTGTGTGATAGGATGTTCAAAAAGTACCTATGGGAATGATGGTCAGGTGTTCACATATTTTTGGCCATTTAGTGCATTTTCTGCACTGTTAATAAAAAGCTATGAGAAAGCCAAACCTGCACGGTAGCATGTTAGCTCTGTGCTTTGTTCCACATATTTCTTGTTGCCTCAGGTTAGTTTAGTATAGCTTAGTATACTTTAGTATGGCTAAATGCAACATTGTAAATGGTATATAAAAACAGCATCTCTGCTTTGTCAGTTTAATATCTGATTGAAAAACATGAATTGTGTTACTAGTGGCCTTAATATTTAACACCCAGACAGAAGGACCTTATTCAGAGATCTCAGTGTCTCCTCAATCACTTCAGAATGGACTGCAGCCTTGCTATAGTAATGAGTGTAGGGCTGTGACCCTGATG
>JAQLOM010000003.1:7999765-8011970 GCA_030068315.1 Chrysichthys thysi
TCCGGATCTGGCAACCACGTGTTTAATCACATGACTCCCATGTCTTCGTTACTTCTTCCGCTAGCTAGCTAATGTGTTTTTGTTCTTTTCTTTTCTTTTCTTTTCTTTTCCGCATTAATGAACACAGCTGTATGATGGACAGCTGAGGATTTTATATGCCATTTTCTCATCTCAGGTGATATGTCAGGTTAGTTATTGGGGTTTTCGTGTTTATTCTTCTGCTCAATGTGAGTGTAGTGGAGTGTTTACACACAGGCTGTTTCCTCTTAACGCCACCTTCACCGCTAACCTGACTCCCAGCTGCTCCCTAATCAGTCTGCTTATATGGATCAGTGTTGTTTGTCAATTTTATCACATAATAACTGAAATCTCCAGGAACAAGGGGTTAAGATGCAGTGGCTAGCCGGTGCAGGAATGTTGATCATTTGGTGCTGGCTGCTTGAAAATACCAAGCTTTCCTGACTTCCTGGTCAGGTCCTTACAAATAAGTAAAATCTTCTAGGATCTGAAACGAATTATTTTAACATTGCAGTTTTTAGAGATCCATATGTACTAGCTGATGCATCTAGCCAGCTGTGTGCAGGTGTTGCCCAAGGCCTCATCAGTGTGTTATCAGACAGACAGAAAGTTAGATCACCAACCACATCAGGCTGTTTACTGCAGTGACTGCAGCTTCACCCACCTCACAGTGATGTTTAGTAACTTTCCTAATCGTCCTAACCCTCGGCCTGGTTTTCAGATGTCCTACAGCAAAGCGGATGTTCAACAGGATAGTAATCAGAGGTGTGTCAGAGGGGAAACACTTCCACCCACGCCTGAGTCTGGTACCTAAAACACGCCCGGTGCCATTCAGCTAGGAGGCGTATTAGAGCAGGGAGATGAGTGCACATCCTGCTCTCCAGATCTACTGGATCACAGGTCACCTCTGATCATCATGATGAGCCTGAGCAGAAGATTCAAAAATATGTACTGTAGACCTGTCCGTGGCAGTCCTGAAGACCTATTGCAGGCAGGGTTTTCCTGTTCTATACCACACCAGATCTGCTCTTTATTAAGTCCTTCATGAGCGAGATCCTGGTGTGGGAGATCAAGGTGTGGGAGATCCTGGTGTGGGAGATCAAGGTGTGGGAGATCAAGGTGTGGGAGATCCTGGTGTGGGAGATCCTGGTGTGGGAGATCCTGGTGTGGGAGATCCTGGTGTGGGAGATCAAGGTGTGGGAGATCCTGGTGTGGGAGATCAAGGTGTGGGAGATCCTGGTGTGGGAGATCCTGGTGTGGGAGATCAAGGTGTGGGAGATCAAGGTGTGGGAGATCCTGGTGTGGGAGATCAAGGTGTGGGAGATCCTGGTGTGGGAGATCAAGGTGTGGGAGATCATGGTGTGGGAGATCCTGGTGTGGGAGATCATGGAAAACCTGAAACCACCCACTGCGGGGATGCTGCAATGCCTTCTTTTTTGTTTTTTTTCTTTTCCCCAGACTATGTACGAATGCATGCTTTTCAGTACACATTAAATACTGGTGCTGTGCAGTAAAAAAAAAAGGTGGTGCTGTGGCTTAGTTGGTCTGAGTGCCTGTCTAGTAAACAGGACATCCTGGGTTTGAATCCTGGCAGTGCCTGATGCCGTTGTCTTTTTTAGGGGCAGTGGTAGCCTAGTGGTCAGGGCATTGATTGGCCCTTCAATGGGAAGGTTGTGGGTTCAAGGCTCAGGACCAACAAGGTACACTGAGGTACCCTGAGCAAGGTACAGTCCCTGGGCGCTGCGCTCTTTGGCTGCACCATACCTGGTGAATGGGTTAAATGCAGATAAGTAATTTCACTGTGTCACGCTATGCTGTGCTGTGGTGTGTTTCACCCGTATTAAGTCACTAGTATACATACATTACTCGTACAGATGCCGAATTGAGGTACTTTCTATAGCATTAACAATCAGAGAAATTTTATTTCCTTAATTTCATTTTGGGGGCGGCACGGTGGTCTGGTGGTTAGCACTGTCTCCCTACAGCTAGAAGGTCCTGGGTTCGATCCCCAGGGTTGGCCTGGGTGCCTTTCCATGTGGAGTTGACATGCTCTCCCTGTGTCTGTGTGGGTTTCCTACAGGTACTCCAGTGTCCTCCCACAGTCCAAAGACACAGACGGGATTAGGCTAATTGGCTACTCTAAATTGCCAGTAGGTGTTAATAGGAGTGTGAATGGTTGTCTATCTCTATGTGTGGCCCTGCGGTGGATTGGCAACCTGCCCAGGGTGTACCCCACTTCTCGCCTGAAATCAGCTGGGATTGTGTCCAGCTTCTCCCCACAACCCTAAATCGGATTAAGCGGCAGAAGATGAGTAATTTCACTTTAGGCTGCTGTCGTGTGCTGCCAGCATAGTACTCCTCATGCTGAGTTTTATGATTAAAATGCTGTTTTAAATAGTATCTTTTAATAGCTGGTGTGAGAAAAGGCCCCTGTGAGTGCAAAGAGCAGTATCGGTGTGGAGTGTGGTCATTAAAAAGGTGTTGCTTCCTGTTAGTTTCTCAGGGCCGAGTCCATAGGCGTCTTTGCTGTGCTATGATGAGTAATTGTGAAAAATATCGCCAGACTGCTGTTATTTCAGGCCGAATGCTTCTCAGGAATGCAGTATACACTAGAATTACTTTACAACACTTCACATGGTATTAGAGTTGAGGTAAGCAAATATGATAGCAGACATACCTGATACCAGTATTGGTATTGATGCATTCCTGGTATGTGGGGCATTCCTCTCTATGTGTAAAGACGAAAACAGAAGGTTTAAATGGCTGTTCGTCTCGACTGGCTACTTATTAGCAGATTACCAGGGGTTCATGGGGCCAAGGAGGATTTAAAAAAAAATAACAATAAAAAATCCTTGAAGATAAAGGCTATACAGAAGGGGTGGGCAAACCGAGCCATGGAGGGCCGGAGTGGGTGCAGGTTTTTGGGATGACCTCTCAATTAGCCAATAATAAAGCAGTTTAGAGCTGTGGGAGGAGTCTTTTTGAATTGCTATTGATTTGCTTTTTTTTTTTTTTTTAAATAGTTTATTTACAACCTTGCTGTTAAATCCTTGATTCTGGTTGGTTAGAAGGTATTGAAGAGCTACTGCATGCACAGTTTGACTAATTTCACACCAAACTGGATGTGTACTCCATGAGGTCCTTCATCAGGTGTGTGATATTGGAGAAAGCTGAAAGTAGGCATTTTTTTTCCCTCAGACTAAGTACAAGTACATGCTTTTGGTATGCATAAGTACGCATGCTGATAATAAAATGAGTAACATTCTTCGAACCTGCCAGCAGAGTTTGCATGTTCGGCATATCTGTCTATCTATCATACCCCAATACTGGTATTGATGCACCGTGGGGCGGTCCTCCTCTGTGGGAATGCGTCTGCTTTCTGCCTCGACTGTCTACTTGTAATCAGATTACTTGAGCTGGATGATAAATGCAGGGCTTCACGGAGCTGGTTATTAATTTCTTCATTCCTGTTGTTACAACATTACAAAAACATTTCTGTTACAGCTGTAACAAAAAGTAATAATCACTGACATGACGAAGAATTCTGTAAGCATTGCAAGCACTTTCTAGGAAACATGAGAAACTTCACGAGGGGAAAAAAAGAGACTAGGAAGGGAATAACTATTTACATCTGCAATAACACAAGGGATTTTAGGATTTTAGAAGAAGTAATAAAAGTAAGTATGAACAGGAAATTGCTTAAGGAATAAAAAAAAATGTAATTAGAAATAATAAAAAAAATAACAGCAACGTCAGGGTAGGCACGGACAAATATAAAGCGCATCGCCCCACCTTCTTGCTGAGTATTTTCCCATAACAGCACATTCATTTGTGTTTTAAGAATTTCTTTATTGCACATAGATGTTTGCATATTGCATTAGGATTCAGTCTTTTCAGAGCCACCTGATTTTGTCCTGATGATGAATACACGAACATCACTGTGATGGGGTGAACTATTAGCCGTAGCTCTTCTACCCGCTCAGATTCTTTTTCTTTTTTGCTGCAGGTGAAATTCAGCGCCATGTCTGTGGATGGGTCCCGGACGTCAGTGTTTACCTTCCAGTCAGCTGTACACAGTATGCATGTCCTCCGCTGCCTGGATGAGCAGAGACAGAACGACATTTTGTGTGATGTGACGGTAGAAGTGGAGAGCAGGAGCTTTCGAGCCCACTGCTCAGTACTAGCATGCTGCAGCTCCTATTTTTACACCAGACTCCTAAATCACATGGGATGGAACTCGGTCATCACTCTGCCTGAGGAAGTAATCATTTGCATTAGTAATTACACATTGGACGCTTGATAACTGGATATGATATAACGTATGATAAGCTCCCTGAACAAAAAAATTTTAGTCACATGTCATTTCTTTGCTACTAATCGGTTATTTAAGGAAGCAAGCTGTGTCTTTAGATGGCACTTGTCAGTTTTAGGCCATGCTTCCACTGACAGGGAGCCTCTTTTGATGTTTCATTTGGATTTCCTACAAATCCCACATGTTTTCTAGCAGTTTAGGGTTGACATATGGCTCCTGTGCAGTATGCACTCTAGAGATTTCCTCCTGGAAATTTTCGTGTACTAACTGGATGTAAAATTAACCTCCGAGTAGCCAAGAACTGGAGATGTGGTTTTATGCTATATTACGTTCATCCTGATGTATGCAACACATTGAAATTATGTGATAAATGCTGCTGTTGGTGAATACAACTCCTTTTATGCCCTCGGTTGGAGCTTATTAGAGGATGTCGTTTTTAGTAACCTAATTGTCTTTGCATTTATGTTACAATTTGCATTATTGGTTCTTCTATCCCCAGGTCACAGTAGAGGGCTTTGTGCCTTTGCTGCAGTTTGCCTACACTGCAAAACTTTACTTCACCAAAGAAAACATCCTGGAAATACACAGATGTGCTGAGCTGCTGGGATTTCACAATCTCGACAAAGCGTGTTTTGAGTTCCTCATTCCCAAGTTCTCTGATGGCAGCGAAACTACTCAGGAAGCCAAGAGGAAGAGCAAAAACAGCAGCAAGAGCAAAAGCAGCCATGAGAAATTGCCAGCTGCCAACAGGGACTGTGCTAGTACTGACGAACAATGCACCAATGCTAAAGGAGACGGCCTAGCTCCGGTTTCTGGGGTCCAGGCGGTACAGGACGCATCACCTAGCGATGCAGAGTGCCCTAACGAAAGGCCTTCTGCCACCTCTGATAAGAATATTTTAGATTTAGCTTCAGTCTCATTCCAGTCTGCTACTAACCACCAAACAGAACTGTGTTTACAGGACTGTGGGCCACAGCTGGCGCTGTCTTCATCTGTACCTGCCGGTGAAGTGTGTCCCTTTCTTTCGATGCCATGTAGCAGTGAGAGTGACAATGTGCGTCCTGTCACAGCTGGCTGTGATGGTGGCATTTTGAATAGACTGGCAATGGATGCTGCTCAAGGTGAATGTCTGGACATGCCAAACGTTGCTGAGGGCCAAATTGAGCAGCCTGTAAGAGATTTAGTGCCAGCAGCAGACTGCAGCCAGTTATGTCCCCTGTCCTCCCGGGAAACAAGTGAAGTCTTGGACAGCATTGCATCAGTGAGCAACTTGGAGAGCATCGAGAGCATCAGCACGGAGACTTTTGACCCCCCTGAGCAAATATTTCCCAACCCAGCACACAGCGATGGCTCTACTGAGAGAAGCACAGTGGAGAGGGAGGTGGCTGAGCATCTGGCGAAAGGCTTCTGGACTGACATGACTTCCTCTTTGACAGAGACTCCAGAGCAAATGGCACAAACAGCTGCTGGAAATGGCTCTGACTTCCACTGGCTCAAGCACCTGGATTTAGGTGCCGCACCCGATGACTGCCCTTTCCTGAGAGACCTAAACTCCAAGGTAGACCAACCCTCATCGGCTAACAGTCTGTCCAGAGAAACCAGCAGAGAGAGTTCCTTCGTGTCTCCTTTAGACTCTGGCGACAATTCTGAATGTGAGCCTGATGCCGACTCTGTGGTTAGCAGTGAGCAAGCATGTGAGGTGAGCTGGATGCCTGGTATTGTAGGTGAATGAAATCACATGTACAGCAGTATCAGCACACTCTCCAGCTGTAGCTTGGGTTTGAGTTTAATATTTTCAAAATAGGTTTAAAAAAAAAGTCAGAAGTGTCATTTTGTGTATAAGTCAAAGTCCTCAGTGGATGCCATCTTGGCTATGTTACACAAAAGACGAATGACTAACCTATCTTCAGCCATCAGTTGGAGGAGGAGGAGGAGGGCATGTGATCACGACGTAATTTCCAAGTTGCATGAAATATTTATGCACACACATGAGGAAAATTTTTAAAATGTGTTCATTTTTTAAGAGGTGAACAAAAAAAAAATTCTGCAGATATTTTTGCGGCGTTTCTTTGTAACTGATGTAAAACGCCAATTACACAGGGGGAAGCAGCCAAACATGCACCTAGTTCCATAACTAAGACAGCCTGGAGTCTACCTGGGACAAATACAATTATCTTTCAGTATTACACAAGTCAGTTATATTAATCTATTTGGCATATCAGGAGGACACGGGCATGTTCTCCAATTGCAGATTTATGTATTTTTATAATCCTGGCATTTAAGAACTTAAGTAAAGGTGTTGAGATGTTCCTAGGCCATTTTCAGTAGTCCGAAGCCCATGCTGATTATTCATTTTGAGGTAATTCATGCGACTGTCTTCTTTCTATCTCTCCAGGTGGACTTGCCATTCCCTGTTGAGCAGATCTCGACCATGAGCAGGCGAGCTTTCCTGCAGATTTTGAAGGAGCAGCAGCTCACGCCGAAACAGCTGGAATTTGTGCAGGACGTTCGGCGGCGAAGCAAAAACCGTGTGGCTGCCCAGCGTAGCCGGAAGAGAAAGCTCGACTGCATCTACAAGCTTGAGGGAGACATCAAGAAACTGGTACGTTTGATGTATTCTTTGCATAACATTGTATAGTGCTTTCAAAATCAAGTAGGATTTTTTTTCATTAAAATACTAATGAGTATGTTTGCCTGTACAAAACAATCTGATTGCAGCAAAAGCCAGATTTTGCCAAGACCAAAACTCTAATCAAACTGTACTGAAAACTTCAGGTAGACGTCCTAAACAACGCTTTATTCATAATACCCTATTATCCTATATACGTATTGTAGATATGATTACTCAAAGGGTATATTATAGCATATCTGTAGAAATCTCACCCTGCCCACACGGCAGTAGATTAATGTCCATACAAGGTTGCCTGAGAGATGCGGGTCACCCACAATGTACGTTGCAGAAAAAGGAAGTAAGGGTGCTTTCACACTTGGTTCTTTCTTTCTCAACCACAAATCTCAAATTTTACATGTAATCCTTTGGGAAGTGACCACATGGTGGGTGGAATGCGCCTGCTTTCACAGAACGCTGCTGCCAGTGTATTTTTGGTCACAGTGGAGCGCTTCCAAAGTTGAAAAAAGTTTTCAGAAAAGTGCCGAGTGACGTCAAATGCTTCATCTCCCAACCAATCAGCTCGCAAGTCAGGGAGCAAGCGAGAAAAACAAACAACGAGCCTTGTTAGTGAGTGAGTGAATATAAGGAGATTCATGACCTGTAGAATAGAAAATATTTCATATTCCTATGTTGCAACCTAAGTAAAAATATCAAGTTGTTTTTTTTTTTTTGGGACATTCATCATTATGTGATGTGACGTCCTGCTTTAACAGTGGCAGCATACAGTCAGCTACCGTAAAGACAATCAAACTCCCCAATGCCAGAGATAAATAAACCTTTATTTAATCCGTATTACTGATAATAATAAGTATAATCCGCATAGCAAGATAGATCAGATCGGCAGTACTAGCAAGGGCTAGTAAGAGCATTGGTGTAGTTGCAGTATGTGCATTGCATAACCCACTTTTTTTACATATCAGCACAAATGCTGCTCCAGCCAGCACTTTAAAAAAAAAAAAAGTTTGTGTTAAAACAGACTAGGGTGACAGTTTGCACATGGAGCAGCTCTAAATGAGTCATTCTTCGAGATGCTCAGGCCTTAGCTAATTTCCTTATTAAACTCTGCTATTTGTGTACTTTTTTTAAGCAAAGGGTTTCAGTCCAAATATTGATCCTTTTTTGTAGTTTATTTTGGCTTTTTTAAATGTAGTAGTGTTTAATTTTCATAATGTTTAAAAGTATGTGGACACCTGGCCCCCCCCATATATGCACTTTTAACATCCAGTTTAAGATTTAGTCCCCTTTGCTGTAATAATAATAGATTTTGGAGTGTCGCTATGGGAATTGGTGCGCATTCAGCTACAAGAGCACTTTTGTAAGGTGGGGCACTGATGTCTGCTGAGGAGGCTTGGTGCCCAGTCAACATTCCAATTCAAGTGTTTACTGGGCTTTAGGTAAAGGCTCGGTACAGGACAGTCAAGTTCTTCCACTCCTATCTTGGTGAGCCATGTCATCATGGAGCTCTTTTTGTGCACAGTGGCATTGCCCTGCTGGAACAGGTTTGGGCCGCTTGGCTTCAGTAAACAAAAAATTTAATGCTACAGCCTACAAAGAAAACATCCAAATCATGTTGGGCATGTACTAAATGACCTGATTGTATTCCTAAAAGCTAGATCATTATCTGATTTAATACAATAGAACAGTCGTGAAATTCACATTTCTGTTTGTGTGTTAAACAGAGGATTCAGAAGGAGAAGTTACTGCAAGAGCATAACCAGCTGAAGCAGAGTATGGAGGAGACGCAGCACTCTTTCTCAGGTCTGTGTGAGAGTGTGTGTACTAAATCCTCAATGCAGCCCGATCAGCTGCATGTCTTAGCCAGGTATTTGTCCCCGGACTCGCCCAGCTCGGTGCTCCTCACACCCACTGCCTCCCCAAACCTGCCCTGCCTCGAGGCCTGGAGCAGTGAGTCAACTCGGCCTGACTGCACTCAAGCTAATGGTACAGCTAATAATAATAATGACAGTGATACTACTACTACTACTAATAGTAATAATGATAATGATAATAATAACAACAACAATAATAATAATAATGATGATAATAATAATAATAGTTCAGACATCTTTCCCAAGGCCAATGATCATTCACAAACATAATCATGACAGTGAAGTACTACAGGCAGCCCTGTACAAGCAAATACAATACAGGACACAGGCATACATACAAGGCTGGATTACAAACGGATGCAGCAAAACTTGTACATAATTTTAGCATTTTTATTATTATTATTGTTTTTTAAAATCAATTTAGCTGATTATGAGGGAAAACGGGCTCGAGAAAAACCGCTGTATAAGGTTAATGATTTCTCTGCATGTAAACATATGAAACCTGACTGCCAGTTTGTATGTAGTGTAGTCCTTAACAAAACAGTGTTGAGCAAGAAAGATAAAATGATACCCCATATAACAGGAGTCGTTAACTTGTGAGCTGCGGATTTCAGCGGCTCAAACTGAGCAATGGAGAGGAAAAAAAAATACAGTGGTACCTTGACTTGCGAGTTTAATTCGTTCCGTGACGGAGCTTGTAACTCAAATTACTTGTATGTCAAATCAATTTTCTCCATTGAAATGAATTGAAATGCCATTAATCCGTTCCGGACCACCCCCCAAAACACAATTTTTTGTTACGTGTTTTTAAATAAGAAAAATGTACTTCTAAATAACAAATATTGTATAAAACACAGTACAATAGAATGTACTGCAGTAAACTGGTTTTATTAAGTATAATGTACAGCATTTATCTTGGAGATCAGATGACTTGAAGATGCTGACGGAGGTGGAGGAGAAAGGCTGAACTGAATAACTGAATCTGATTCGCTGATTTTTGCCCTTTTTGCCACGCTTTCCTCATTTTCATCTGCAGGGGTTGTCGATAAAAACCTGTCCAGCGAGGGCTGTTTCATTCTCCCTTTCAGAATGTTTCTGAAATGAGTTAGGGCACGTGTCATTAAATAGCGCTGTCGCACGCCCAGTTGCAGCTTTTTTCTGGGTGTTTCTTTTGAATAAAGTCTGAAAGTACGAAAATTATCTTAACACCTTTGGCTGGTGTTCTAGCCTTTATCGACTCCTTCTGCTTCAGTATGGTTCAGATCGTAGTGCTACGTTCGTACTGCTTCGCCAAGTCGACTACACGCACACCTTGGGCATGTTTTCCGAAAATTTCTTTCTTTAATTCAATGCATATCATCCGCTTCTTCTTCTTAGCACTGTCTTTCACACTCACTGTCTTCAGACCAACTAGCACCAACTAGCGGTGGAGTATCTGAAGCTGGCTCGTAACACCAATTTTAGATCTCAACTCAAAGCAAAAAATCATCTGAGAGACGGCTCGTATCTGGAAAAACTTGTTAGTTGGGATACTCGTAAGTCAAGTTACCTCTGTATGTGTTTGTTTTTGCTTTGTTTTTTAATAAAGAAAGTGACTTTAGTTTGCTAAATATGAAATGCCCCAACTTCTGTATCAGATTTTCTCTGTTGAGGCTAATGGCATGTATTTATGCTAATTATTTAGGTAGAGGCACCTCATGGACAAAGGAAGTAGTTCTCAAGGACTTGCATTTGAATTTTTTAAATTACCCTCCCTGATCAGATTAGTGAAGTGACGATGGTGAAAACAATGGTTGAAGATGATTGAACAGAGATGTATGTTTCAAATTCACAAATGAGTCTCATCCATTCATGGTCAATACTGCTAGGCAATTGTGATATTATAAAGAGCCGCTATGAAACAAAATATAACCACTTTAAAACGACAGATCTTATTTATAGGCATAACCTAATCACTAACGGTTAATTATTAAAGGGTAATTTTTGTAACCTTTCAGTCATGTTAGGTGCTTATACGATGCTTTATAAACAAGAAACTTTAGTTGCAACCCCTTGGCATATAATCAAAACACTGTGGTGTGTCGAAGAATAGGACTGGCAGCATAATTTCATATGAATTGCCTTTCTTACTTTTGTGTGCAGTATTAGGACAGGTCGTTGCGCTGATTTCATTTTCTTTTCTTTTCTTTTTTTAAAGCATTGTTTAGAAATTTCTCATTTATCCACACAACTGTGTGTACTTTTATGCAGAATCGGCGTTAATGCAGCAAAAGAGTAGAGTAGAGTAGCAGTAGAATCACTAAACCAAACTTTCCTGTCTCAGTTATTCAGGTTAACCAGGAGATACTAAGGAGGTTAATGTCAACTCAGGCTTAAGCCACACATGTTCATTGTTCAGTTGCAAATACAGATACTCGTCAACTTACGACTGCGACCACAACTGGCATGTCTGGTGACGACATGTAAGGTTACGACAAATGTCTGGCGGAAAGCGAGCGAGTGAATCGAGTGTGTTGCCCAGTTGGGCGTACGGCAGTTTCCGCCCCAGCTCCTGGCAGCGCCAGCGTCCCACGGTCTCATCACGCTACACACCACACACACCCACAGGTACAGTAGGAACCCGTGACACCACAGTCGAGTTATCTGTGTCTTGCAAATTTTCATTCAAAATACCCCATGATGGCGGGAACATCGCGGGATTCAAGCTGAAGCCTTTCGTCATTTATCACTCTGTAAACCCGCGGGCTTCAATAATGTGAACAAGCACACTTTGCGAGTCTACTTTCATTCGAACCATAAGGCATGGATGATGCAGGGACTGTTCGAAGACTGGTTTTGTCATGTAACCGCGCGCACGCACCTGTTACAAACACTCCCAGCCACAGCGCTCTGCATTCATGTGCGAGGTGTCTCCCATGCGCGAGCTTACCTGATGCATAGGTGTTCTGCATATGGATCAATCATGGACTCAAGCGCGCACGTGTCGGGGCGAAGCATTGAATGGCCACTCCACGTGTGTAACTCTGTCGAGCCGTTTCTCGTCCATTTCTCTCCCCCGGTTTTGATCATCACTTTTGTTGACTCGGTTTCCTGATTCTGCCTTTTCTCTTTGATGTCGTTCGCCCTTCGGTAACCCTTCCCGTTTCTGACCATGAGTATTGCCTGCCGTATTGTGTACTTCTGCCTGGGTCCTTAATTCAACTCCCGTTGGGTAGGGGTGCACCGATACCACTTTTTTACAAACTGATATGAATACGAGTATTTTTATTTGTGTACTTGCCGATACTGATACCGATACTTCTTAAATTGGATTTCCATGAAAGTGTAATCAATTTGGAGGCAGGTTTTATTTTCTCTTCTGCAGATTATAACAAG
>JAQLOM010000003.1:8012070-8025125 GCA_030068315.1 Chrysichthys thysi
AGCGAACAGATTTTTAACCCTTCACAGATTTCTAGCTTGCAAAATGACTCTGCTAATGCAGGCTGTGTGGAAAATCCTATATACTGGTATCGGTATCGGTGCAGCCCTACCGTTGGGGATTTTATAAGTACTGCAGCCCTGTGTTTGTGTCCGCACCTCACCTCAGCTCCCTGACAGATTCATTAATTGTTTTATTCCTCAAGTGCGTGAATATTGTTTAGAAAGGGGAATTCCTTTCAAGATTTTCCTGCTGCTGGATAATGCGCCTGGACATCCACCTTACTTGACTGATCTCCATCCCGATGTGAAAGTGTTTTTTTTTGCCCCCAAACACGCCACCACTTATTCAACCAATGATAAAATATGACTTTAAGATAATTGCATTATCATGAACCAGTATAATATACTTGCAGTAATTTAACATAGGCCGACTTACGACCAAATCGGGTTACGACCGGTCGGTTGTAACCAAATGCAGTCGACGAGTATCTGTACAGTCAGCGGAGTAATGACAATACACTGTTCATGTTGAGTGTACCTGTGGCTCAAATAAGTTGACATGCATAGATTTTACAAAAGCGCTGGGGGGGACGACAAAATCGCAGACCCCATCAGTACAGCTTGAATTTACAAACAAACCATTTTAAACAAATTAGATCAGAATATTACATGTGCAGAATATTTTTTTTATTACTGTTTCACTCATAGAACCGAATCTAGAACCACAATACTGGTCAGTAGATACCAGTTGATATTATATATAGTATTTGATAATAATAGATTGTAATTTCCACAACTGTAATTAAAACAAACAAACAAAACAAAAAAAAAACTGGGTGTGGTTCACAGGCACCACTTTAAGAACCACGGAGTCACACTATATTACAGAAATGAAGGAATCACTTGTGCACTGTTTAGATGGTTCTTACCTGAATTTTGTGATGTTCTGCACCATTGAATGTCATTCGATTACTAGGGTCATGATTTATTTCATTGTTCTAATATAACTTGATAAGAAAATACCTAAGAAGCACATAGGATAATGTGATACAACAGTAGCTGGTTTTCTGTTTATTTACATGATGTTTTTTGCTTGTATTTGATTTTTTTTTTTGGGGGGGGGGGGGTGTTAACTGCTCGTGCTCAGTTATGCTATGCCACAGTGTGACCTCCTTGGGTGCAAGCTTAGTGTGGATATTAAGTGTTAAACCTAACTGTGCCCAAAAAATCCTAAATTGTGTGTGTGTTTTCATTCTTTAATTAAAAAAAAGAGTAGCTGGAAAGGTAATATAATAATGATGATAATGATCTCAACCTAACTGGGTGTGTACAGTGAAGTCCTTGTCATAACTGCCCTCGGTATTTCATGACTGAAAAAAGAATTAAGATTATCGAAATCTTGTACAATCAAAAGGTCGCTTGCTGTGGGAGAATCGTAACATTGTTTCATGTGAATTATCTTTTGTGTGGAATAATAGGACATCATGACTAATAAGTGCTAACCATAACAATAATTTCATCTTTACTTTGCTTTTCCTCCCCCTTTAACTCTATAGGAGGTATCTGTATTGATCACTGCCACTGTAATAAATTCACTCATGATGTAAATTCATGCCATTTATCTTATCTAGTCTAGTACTAGTACTCTAATGGCCCAACCTGTAATATTCACTCAGGAGTAGATGTTTTGGTTGTGTAATTCGGAGTATAATTTTTTTTTTTTTTACTTTAATTCTTTCTTTACTTGTTCATAATGTTTATGAATAAATATCTAGAACTAAATTTGCACTGTTACTAAACATTTCATATGAAATTTTAGCATGGTTAATAACTGCTATTTGTATTATTCCTGTTGCAAGATGTGCATGAGCCAAATCATATTCAGAGGCAAGGATTCTTAATTATCTAAGAGTCTACATTACAATTTAGACATCGTTAGTATTCTTAGCACATTCACCTTATGCACTTTGTTATACTGTACAGTAATTACTTTCCTTTGATTTATGCTTGTTTTTTTGATCATAATGTAAAGGATCCATTCAAATGTAGCACAATATTCTCAGCACTAAAAGCATAACCTGGTTACTAAATATAGTGCACATAGACTCATTAACAGAGGCATTTGTTACAGGCTCTACAATAACTGCCATGTATTGTTAAGCAGTTTGTAAATTGCTTGTAATCAATAAAATCAAACCTGTAAAACATTTTGTTTTCATTGTTTACTTCTGCTAGGTCACTGGGTTATGGTGTCCTTGTAAAGGGAAAGGGCCCACACAGGGAGTAAGTTGGATAAGATGTCAATCAAAGACACATTAGCATTCGTTATCACCTAGGGGCAATTTAAAGTAGCTAGCCCATCCACTGTTTTGGGAAATGGGAGGAAACCCAAGCAAAGAACGTGTGAAAATTCTCAGGGACAGTAACCGAACCCAAAAATGATGCAGTAAGGCAATTTGTAATTATTTTTTTCTATGATGGTGTCATTTCCACACTCAGGAAATGGCAAAACACTTGCAGTGTCACCATTTGGCATTTGGCATAGTGTATCCCTTTTGTGTAGAGCTTGCCTTGGAGATGTTTGTTCTGGAGTAAAAAAGGTAATTTAAAAAAAATACATCTCTTGGACACAGTTATGTCCATTTGGAAAATGCCTCTGGTTGCAGCAGTTAATCATTCATACTAGACTGTTGCAAAATATATAAAATCATAAATAGTAACTGCAAGAATCTTGCAAAACAGTACAAGAATACATATTTAAACTCAGAGGCTTACATTTTTTCACATTCAAAATGATAATTTAAAAATTATAAATGCATAGTGTAATATGGATTAGGGTTATCAGCAGCTAGTATTGTATTTACACTGAGCCATGGCTTTATTTATTCATCCATTCATCCATTCATTTAGAAATCTTGCCAGAATAGTTGAGACTAGGGGTGTGCATTGGGACTGGGATCCTGCAGGACCCAGGAAGACAAATGTGATATTTTTCCTTTCATGCTGGCATGTGGTCAGATAATTTAGGAACTACAATGGACATAAAAAGTCTACACACTCCTGTTATTTATTTATGTATTTTCTTTGTGGTGTAAAAAATGAAATGTCAGGTATTTTTCCATCTTTAATGTGCTATAGCAACCAACAAAATTTGTCAAAACTGAAAGCCAAATACAAATTTTTCTTTTTTCTGAAGCCTTTCCTTTGTTGACTTGGATTTTTGCTTTGGGATGTTATCATACTGGAAGGTGCTATTTTTCTCACCTTCAGCTGTTTAATAAAGGCCTGCAGGTTTTGTGCCAAACTAGATATAGATGTTATTTGGAGCGATCCCATGATTCATATTATCCTGACTGGAGTCCCAGTCCCAGCTAAAAAGAATCAGCCCATGCTATGCATGGTGCTGTCTCCACCATGCTTCACCATGGGTATAGGCTAATGAGAGGTCTTGTTTTTGTACCAGAGTTTGTACACATTTTGCCACATGGTTTGAGACAAGTGTATGGATATTTTGGCAAAATTTAGGAATGCTTGGATTTGTGCATGTGACAAAAGGCTTCTATCTAGCCACTAGGGATTATTGTTACATTCACTGAGGTACCAGTACTTGCCAGTTATTTGTGCAGCTACTCTAAAATTGTTGTAGGTCTCTTGGCAGCCTCCCTGATGAGTTTTCTTCTTGGTCCAACCATCCATCCATGATCTATACCGCTTATCCTTCAGGGTTTGCGGGAAACTGGAGCCAATCTCAGCTGAATTTGGGCGAGTGGCGGGGTACACCCTGGGCAAGTCGACAGTCTGTTGCAGGGTTTTGGTACGTCTAATGTTTTTGAAATTTTTTTTGTCTCCCATTTCTGATCGATGGCTTTCAAGAGTGAGAATCTGCACATGCTTTGTAAGCTGCCTGCAGATCATGGCTTTGGCATTTGGTTAAAATCAAGACGGTAAATAAATCCCACAGAAACAACTGATTTCTTTTGTCTTTATTGTAAGTTTTTTTTCTTTTATTTTTTTGTTTTTTTTTTAAAACCTAAAATGTAAGTATTTGTTCTTCACTTGAATTTTATTGGTTGCTATTTCACATTAAAGGTGGAAAAAGATCTGGCCTGATTTATCTTGGTTTCATTTGTTTATATCAAAAACCTGCCATTTTATCAGGCATGTGTAGACTTCTTTTTATGTCCACTGTATATTTCGTCTGTTCAAAATTGAGTAAGAAAATAATGTTCAATATTATATCCATCGCCGGGTACAGCATCATACATAGTCATGTCAAAGTTTAAATTGTGCATGTCTACAGTGTTTTTGTATATCATGTATAGTGTACTCCGCATGCACTGACTCTTTTCCTGTTCTCGGGAAATACATTTCTACTCTTTAATTTAATGGTAAAAGCAGAGCAAACTTTCTTTTCCTACTTTAACTGAGTTTAAACCACTGAAGTTAGTTTTTTAAGATCATAATGGGGTTTGTGAACACTGATTTCACTGATGTTTTTTTGCTTGTCTCGGCGTGCACACACTTTTCTTTACAACCAGTGATTTATTTGTCTGAGTTCCCCCCCATTTATGTATTTTCCCATAATAATAAAGTTGTTAACCAACTCTCTAACACTGCCAAGCTGTGCTGATTTAATTTCTCTTCAAAGTCAGTTGCCTGTTCTCAATTAAGTTTAAACTAATGGGGATCAAAACACTATTAAAAACTCAATCGCTTATCTTTAAATGTGTAATTGCACTGTGTGCTGCCAGCACTTGGGGGATTCCTGTCTCTTACTTTAGATAGCTTGTCAAGGTGATCTCATTCATTTGCCTGTCCCATGTATAATAACCCCCCCCCCTCTTTTTTTCTTTAATGAAGTGTCAGTTACACAAAGCCTCACAGTTATGCTAACATGCTAAAAAGCATAATATGACTTCGTACATGTAGAATGGTGTAAAAGTGATGCTTAAAATTCTGTAATATCTGTAGGTGACTATCTCCATTACATTAACGCCATCACATTACAAATCATTGATTGAGAATAAGAAATTACAAATACCATTTTTGATAAGAATTCTCTCTTCACTTGGTTTGATTATTATCCTGTTTGCTAATCCACTCCCTACCCAATGACACGGTACACTCCAGCAGCGTGACTGCATTTATCTCATACTAAAATAATCCGTATTCATTGACCGTTATTTAGCAAGGCATCACGTTTTGACTTCATGATTATGTTTATTCATATAGGATGAGTTTTATTCATATATTATTTCATTCATTCCCCAAGCATAACGAAAAGCAGGTGAAGGTATAAAGTTAAACTTCACCGTGTAATACATTTACATATGGGTTTTTTTTTGGAATACTTATGATGTGTTAAGAGGTTCTGGTGCTAATTTGTTGTTGGTGCTGTATTTTTATGATTCTTGTGAGATATTAGTGGTTGGTTGGGTGTCTTGATGACATCACAGGGTGGGGCAAGGCTAGCACAATTAAAATGGTGTTTAATGGAAGAAAATGTTTCGAACGTAAAAGATAGGATTCAGGTTTTGTTGTTAAATCCTAAAAAAACAAAAGAGCAATAGCTTCTTTTTTCATATATCATCTTCTTCTAATATTTAATGCAGTGTTAATAAGAAATCCAGCGTAGAAGTAGGAGGGACAGCAAACATTGTACTCAGAACCCAATGCAGCTATATGACACAGATATTCCAAGTTGTGGCAGAGGCTCAACCCGGCTACTTGGCAATCTTACAAGATGATGAGTGCAGTTGTGTTGATGGCATAAGCATTAAATTAAAGCTTTAGAAGCAGATCTGCGTGAGCCGAGTGTACGGATGAGGAGGTGAGAGCTGAGACAGGCTAAAGCTTTGCTGCATTGTTTAGGTCGAGCACTAAGGCTCTGCTGTATCGTTTTCTTCAGGTACAGATGGAGTAAGGGCTAAATGCCACTAGTGTCATTATCAGAGGTAGTTGAATGGCATTGTGGGCAATGCAGCAAACTGGGAACCCAAGTGAAGCTTGTTGGTAAAAGAAGTTTAAAATTAATCTCACCCAGCTTTGAACCTCACATGTTAATGATCAAGATTACAGATTTTGAGAAAACCATTCATGCTTTTGTACCCTCATGTCTCGACTATTGTAATACATTATATTTCAGGATTAGTCTTCTCGCTCGCTCTCTCTCTCTCTCTCTCTCTCTCTCTCACACACACACACCTTCAGCTAGTGCAAAACGCAGCGGCTTATCTGTTAACTGGTTCGAAGAAGCGGGACCATATTACTCCTATTTTAGCATCCCTTCATTGGCTTCCAGTTCGTTTTAGGATTGAATTTAAGATTCTTATGTTTATTTTCAAGGCACTTCAAGGCATGGCACCATCGTACCCTAATGAGCTGATTGGCCGGTACACTCTGTGAAGGAGTCTTAGGATACCTGATTTATTTCTAGGCTAAAATAAAAAAGAACACATTACCATTGGATGTTAGAATGGCTCCCTCTTCATCTATTTTTAAATCTCATCTTAAAACCCATTTTTACTGTTTGGCTTTTGGGCCTGATTGACCTTTCCTGTTGTATTTGTCTGTGTTGTTTTTGTTCTGTATACTTTTATATTTCTTTATATTCTTTTATGTACAGCACTTTGGTGTCATTTCACTTTGTGTTTTTTTTTATATTGCTTTATAAATACTTAAACTTAAGATTAAGATTAAGCACTTAAGGTTAAGGATTTTTCTTTTAACCGTGTCAGACAGGTAGTTAAACGCACACCCTTCCTCTGCACAATGCCCAGAATCTTCCAGAAGCGCTGAACTAAAGGCTTCCAAACAAATGAGAGAAAAAGTCCCACAGAAAGCAAAGGTATTTTATTTCATAAATGTTTAAAAAGCAAACATGGACAGAGGAAAAGGTCTGTGTTGTATTCCTTACTTGCTAAGTTTTGTGTGTAGAAAAAGCCTATTCCGAGTAACTGTGTTTTGTAAGTCTGACATCTGGTATGTACACATTGTATGAGTCCTGTGGTAAAGTGTTATGCAATAGTGAGATGAAAACTATACAGAAGAGAGCAGAATAGTGTTGCCCTTTATTTTTATACACACTGAATATCTGTTCTCAGCCAGTGAAGAATAGCTTACCACTTCCCTGACGTTCTCCTCAAAACTGTTATAAAAGGTGTAGATTGCCTAAGCACAGAGTGATGTCATGTAGAGCTACAGAGGTCAAAGAATATTACTGATATATGTGTATGGTGAAAAATATTACAATTGGTTGTTTATGATGATTTGGAAATATTGATAGCTTCGACATCTCGAGTTGAAGGTGTCAGTTCGCAGTGTCATGGAATGCTTCATCACTAGATGGCAGCAAAAAGCCAAACTAGTCCATAATAATAATAATAATAATAATAATAATAATAATAATAATAATAACAACAACAACAGCAACAACAACAACAACTACTACAACAACAACAAAAGAAACCCAAAAGTAACCAAACTGAATTACTTTCCTGTTGTTTTTCTTATCTGGATCCAACTGAATTGGCAAGACATCTACACATATTCATGTTTGCATGAAAAAGAGCTGATATAAGTATATTTTACTCTGAGAACCTTTTCTATCTTTCTTTCTTTCTTTTTTTTTTTTTTACACCGGCATAGTTTGGAAATTGGATATGTAATTGTGTAAAAACAAGACTCACATTCTGTAATACAGTCATAAAAATGAAAAACAAACAAACAAAATAGAAACTTGGACCAAACTAAGGTACATTTTATTACAAAATGTCTAAATTCTACCTGACGCTATAAACAGTGAAATAAAGTGTGAACATCTGGAACATGGTTTAAAAACTGATACGGAGTGCTTCAGTGTGTCGTATGTTTCGTTGCAAACACAAAGGCAATAACGGTGAATGTTCTGACCTTCTGAAGAACTCATCCTGTTTACTCACAAGCTTCTAAACTAATAATAATAATAATAATAATAATAATAATAATAATAATGGTTTGTATTTGTCCATCGGTTTTCAAGAAAGTATTAAATAATACTGAGAGGATAAAATACAAATATGAAATATAATGAATTGTTTGTAACCTAAAAACAGGACAATAAGAGGAATCAATATTTCAAATGAAGTTAAATAAACTACGAAATACTGAATTATTTACATTATATACATGCCTTATGCTAGGGGAAAATGGAACTTATGTGAATGCAATTATAAAAGTTATGGAACACTATAAATTACTCTGCGCAGGTTTTTCTGGACGCAGAATAAGTGAGATATTCAGCAGAGGGAGAATCCCAAACGACAGCTTAATTCAATCAAAAGTCTTAAACTATGTCCAGAAAGTAGGCTTTGCATTGTGTAATATACAAATGTTCATATATGGAATCCCATATTTTAACAATATTTTCCACCAATAATCACATCAGCAAAGTAATGTACAGCAATATTAGCAAGGGGAAATAAACTGAAACTACATAGTTAAGTTATCATTAGTTCTCATATTGGGAATGAAATGATTGGTCAAGCAGACAGATGTAAAAAAAAAAAAGCAACAGACAAGAAAAACAAGAAAAAAGCAGCTATGCTCGTTGTCTGATCCTGAGACTGTCTACACCAATGGTATTTAACAATGACTTTGTGCTTATATGTTTAAAATATTTTTTTTTCCACGTTTAAAAATAAATTAAAGGCCAAATATGAAAAGAGCAAGGATATACAGACATATATATATATATATATTTATATATATATTTATATAATAACACAATAAGCTATATGTTAGCTTAATTAGGCCAGGAACAATTACGAATTGTGCTTTCAATTGTTATCACGTCATTTATAATTTATTTTGTCAATACTGTGGTATCCATATATTACATAAATGTCCATGTTCAGTCTTTTATCTTTATATAACATTCTTGTAATGGCGTACACTTCAGAGGACACTCACTTTCACAATGTAGAAAAGAAACAGAAAAAGAAGAGACAATAAATATTCACATTATGCAGCGCACATATTCTTGCCTTAAAGCGTAATTATTGGCAAAGCCAAGGTTTTCCGACTTGAGATGAACCACATTTCTTGCCGCTCCCTGGTAATATCTGCAAAAGGTATATAACAGGCACAGTGAGGGGGATAAAGAAAGCAGTATTCAATGGGAAAAATAATTTAAAAAAGCACAACAACGAACACAGAACGTGTCTGTATATTTTTGGCACTTGGCAACTCAAACAAACTGATTTGTCGAATGAAAGGATGGTGAGTTGGAGGGAGGAATATGAGGGTTTGAGCCTAAATGGACCTGGTGTTACAGTAACAAACTCAACGAGTTTTTGTTTTTTTGGTGATTAGACTGACGTTATAAAACGGCAACGCTCTCTGGTGTCAAATTTGCCCATGTTAGAGGCTTAAGTAATCTCCTTTAGGAGTTTAGGAGGAGGGAGACCCGGAGCCCCAGCAGGCTACACCGAGTGACTTAGGGCCCTCCCCGGGCCGGCTAGCAGCGTTGCCGTGACAGTTACGCAACAGAAAGGAAGAAACAGAGGTGCTAAATGAAGTACTCTTTCTTTTCCTCTGCATGTGCGTAGTTCCCCTCCGCATTGATGATGGCCGTGTCTGCGTCAGGGGCGTCCTCCGCTCCTTTGGCCTCATTGGTTAAGTATGTCCCTGTCCACACAGTCCCACATAGGTCACAGACACGTAAGGAACAGCAGTGGACAATGTTCAAGCATTTTAGCACACTCTCTAGGCCACAGGAGAGGGCCACGGAGAGACGAGGTGATACCTACCTTTATGCCTGGCCAGATAGCGACCCAGGACGATGATGAAGCAAAGCGTGATGAAGACCACCACAGCCACTACTCCTCCGATCAGTGCGTGGTCAGGACCATGCTGAGTCAATGCATTTGGATCTGGAGAAGGAGACAAAAAGGAGATCGGAGTGATGCAAGTACTTTGGCATGAAACAGCAAACAGCCTTTTTTTTTTTAAACCTTAATCTCTGCCACACATGTAGCACGTGTGCACAGACAATAATTTCAACACATATTCTGTACTGAGAAAAGAAGAGAAATCCTGTTTAATTACAGGAAAGTCTATGCGCAGTTGTTGAATTTTGCCTAATAAACGATGTCCTACAGCTCCAGTGTCTGCACTTCCATCTTTAAGTTACTGTCTGTCCACATGTTGTCTCCATGTCTGTGTGGATTTCCTCCAGGTTTTCCAGCTTCTTCCCACAAACATGCCGGTTGTTGCATTGGTTATGATAAAGTCCCTCTAGGTATGAGTGAGTGTGTATGTGGGTGTGATACTCTACTATGGACTGGCATTCCATTCTCAGGATCCACCACGACCCTGAGCAGGATAAAGCACTTATGAAGATAAATGATTGAATGAACTCAAGTCTTAGGATAAATGATGCATGTGAGGATAAAGACAAAAATCTAATACAGGCGCTCCCCTAGTTCTGAAGTTCCGATGACGATTGCGATGCGGTAAAAATCGTAAAATATTTAAGATTCGCAGGCAAGCATCACCGTCAGGCCAGCGTAACAGCGTATGACATACGATACGTTCAGACGATGCAAGGATGTACGCATCACAACCCTTACGTTATGCCTCACTCTCTCCCACAACTCACGGATCAACTTGTGTATCGGTGTACTGTACAGTACATTACCGCCTGTCTTTTTGTGTGCTTCAAGAGCTAATTTTAATTCAAACGCATGTCTTCTAAACGCCCCAGCATGTCTCCAACAGGAAAAGACTCGTCGGTAGGCTAGGCTAAGCTACCTAAGCTACGCTAAGCAGTGGCCTATGACATTCGTCATACGATATTTTCCACTTCCGATGGGTATAGCGGAACACATCCCCATCGTAACTTGAGGACTACCTGTACCATGTCCTTGCCCAAACTATTTGTGCTATGGCATAAGGCATATTCTAAGTCACCTCTGTGTTTGTGTCTATAGGATAACGTCATCAAAAATTATTCCTTCGTCTGAAAAAGTGTTTGCATCTCTGAAGTGATGAATTAGATACATTCAGAGCTTTACAGCTACCTTTGATTGAAGAATTCATGACAGCATTCTGCATGTTTTGCATGTCAGGACCCTCTGACAGGTTGAAGCACAATGTGCATTCTCCTGCACAATTTTCATCGCTTGTCTATTCAGGACACCACTGATTGCCCATCCTGAGTAAAGTTCAGGAAAATGTGTCAGATTGCTTTTTTTTTCTCTTCTCTATCTTATGGAGAAAAAAAAGGCTTTCTAGGAAGTCTTACTAAATTTACTGCGTTATCAATAGCGTTGGTGGTGTGAGTGAAACTGGCTTCATTAATTGTTTGACAGATTAAGGTTGGGAGTATGATTGGCTGATTTTTCAAGTCGGTGCCCTACTTTAAAATATTTTCATGAAGTAACTTTCAGCGGTACTTCTAAAAGTTTTCAGTAAACTTAAAGCAGGAGTTCAATTTTTAAATAATGGGTGTTAATTTACAGTGTTTGATCCCCCCCACTACTGAAAGACTTAATGCCAGTTAAATCATATCGAGAATATCAATACTACTCCTACTGTAGTTAATAGAGAAAAATCTGAGCCTTAGTTAATAATAATAATAATAATAATAATAATAATAATAATAAAAAAATAGCTTAATGTGAGGAAAATGATCAGGGGTTGTGAACATTTGTGGCTATTGTCAGGTTTGCTGCTTTCTTTGCTTTCACACACTAACCTTGACATCATATGGCATCATAAATAGAAAACATCATTTTATTTAAACAGATGAGTAATCTATGCTGTACATATTGCACTATTTATATTGTCAAAACGAATTCCGTGCCATGTTAAGCATCAGTGTTTAGCAGTGTCAAATCCTGAAAAAAGTAGAACAACAAAAACGTTCCCATGGGGTCATGCTATTGCCTTTGAGCATTCCCATGAGGCTGATCAGTGCTGATAGATTGTCCATTTATTTTAGTAGAAAGCATATTAAAAATGCCCACTGCCACCTGAAATAAAACAGACTTTCACTATAACACTCCTCTGCTCTGACTCAGCCCTTAAAGAAATATGACCAACTTTAAAAATGTCTGAGGTTGCTGAGGGCTAATTTGTCTCTAGGGTTTAACTTTGAGCGAGCGGATGCGGGTGAACTCAGTCATCTTTGGAGCTTTGCTGAGTAACTGCCACCTAGAATAATGACTTTCCCCTCCCTGCAGCGACCACTGCCGCAGTGATAGCCCTCTAGTGCACTCGTTGCCTGTCGTGTTTGCCTTGACCCCTACCTTCTCAGGACGTTGTGAAACGTCTGCTGGTCGATCTGGGTGTTGTAGGTGTTTGGCACCTTTGGCCCTGTCCACAACCTGAGCGTGCTGTTTCAGTGCTTATGTGAGCGTGTAAACTTTAACTATGTGTCTTTACTGCGCTTCTAGCGTGCTCTCATTAGTTCACAGTGATGAATGTGTCCTGCTGCTGCTGCACTTGGCAAAGTGACCCTGAGAGATGAGAGGAAAAATGGCTTCTGCAGTGCCATATTTAACACCCATATAAACCCATTTACTTCAATTAACATGTAGACTTAGTTTTAAAGGTGACATGGTGGACTGGGCATCACGTTTGAGTAACTGCTTTTGATTCTGTGAGGTTTTAGTAAAGATTTTGAGAATAGATATTGGGTTTCTCTTAACATCATTCACAAGTTCAATTTTGCTTAATATGTTGTTTTATTCAATACACTTATCCACCGCATAATATGTTACATTGTCTTCTGCGAAGTACTGAAATGGAAGGAAAAAGTACATTTTTTGACAATTACTACCACATTTTCTCGCAGTATGCTCATTTTGCCAATCCCCAACCACCAAGCGAGATTTGGTTACAGCTACCAACTGGTGGAAGCCATCGCTAGCACAAGCTTCCAGAAGCCAGCCACTGAGTCTTTCTGAACTGCTTCATAGTTGTTTAAAGTTATATTACAGGGAGTGCAGAATTATTAGGCAAATGAGTATTTTGTCCACATCATCCTCTTTATGCATGTTGTCTTACTCCAA
>JAQLOM010000003.1:8055331-8068560 GCA_030068315.1 Chrysichthys thysi
GGATTGTGTTTACCAACAGTGGTTTCTGGAAGTATTCCTGGGCCCATTTAGTAATGTCATTGACACAATCATGCCGACACGCAGTGCCGTCTGAGGGCCCGAAGACCACGGGTATCCAAAAAGGTCTTTGGCCTTGTCCCTTGCACACAGAGATAGCTGCAGTTTCTCTGAATCTTTTTACACCCCTGTATTTAAACTTATAATGCATGTGTTAACTTACTTTGCTACTTTTGTTAATTTCTTAACATCACATCTGGTTTATTAAAAATACTAAAAAGACCAAAGGATAAAGTGTTATTTTTGTTAATGTCAACTAATACAGTAAATAATGCTAGTTAAGGGAACCTAAATGCAATGCGTTACAGTACCATTGTAACAGTTGTGTGCCTAATTATAATGTGCTATTTCACCGCATGAACTGAAAATATCACACCATCTGTGAGCCTATAGGCCGAATAGAAGCTTTGAAAATTATTGAGATGAAGTCTCAGACAGCTCATCACTATGCTAAGAATAAACCTAATCAACCAGGTCATCTTGTGTGATCCCACTATAATGCAGCTAATGCATCTGGAGTGACTATAAGTGTGTATGTGCCTCAGGCAAAAGTGTCCGAATTATAAAATGCTGAAATATTTAGCATGAAAGTAAATGTCAACTCTTTCATACTTGCTAAAATGGAAATGACTTGGAAAGAGCCAGTATTGTCAAAAAGGAAAAAAAAAAAATAATGTGTTTGCTGACATTTTACAAAATGCTGATTAAATGTTCAAAAGAAAAAGAATGTGATTTTCTCCAGTCGCATAGGGTGGGAGTGCACATCCCTGTAACTGTTATTGACTGTCTTTTTGAAATTCTTGTGCTGTTTGCTATGAAGCCTAAGAGTGGATTAGGCGCTTTTCAATTCATCTTGAGCAAACCACCTCCATCTTACTGAATGACAAAATAAGTTACAAAAAACCCCCCAGAAATAGCACTCCTTTGAAAGCCAATTAAAAGCAAAACAAACAAATATTTTAGCTTTTCAATTACCCTGATACGAAACATAAGACGATCAGGCTATGACCGACATGCAAGATTATTTTATATTTAGCGGTACTATGAGTCTTCTTATAAGCATTAAATACATTTATAATACAAAGTTTAAATACATTTATTATGTGTTATACAGCGTACATAATATAATACACTGTATAATACCTAGCATAAGCTGTATAATTGCATTTAGTTCCATCCATAATACTTTCTAATGCATCAAGATATGAATTAATAATAAGTTTCAAAATGCATTACAGGATCCTTTTATTCGGATTTTGTACAAACATAAGCTTTGCAGATCTGCACCTCGATGTACAGTGCAGAACCTGTGATCGAAATACACCACAGCATTAGAGTCGATGATGTGTATTTATAAGTAGACATTGTGTGAGACAAAGGTCATCATGATGTTCATATTTAAGGCATAATGATGCCATTATAGCAATCGTATTTCATTGATTTTATATTTCCAACAAGGATTTTCCACTTCACAGAGTCCCAAACACTGTTTCCTAACCAGTGATATTTTGAGCATGCATGAAGGTTAATTTCTTTTTAACAGCTGGTTGAATAAATAATGTATCCCATTCATTAACAGACGGGCATTTACTTTGATTAGCAGTGTAAACACAGCATGATGCTTTAAAAATTGTTTTACCCAGGCACAAACTGGAATTCTGATGCGTAATGTCTTCACACATTCAGCTGGATCACAAACAACAGTAACCACACTTCATTGTTGCTCTTGATTTTGTCATGCTCAGACAGGGGCCTGTTATCCACTAGCAGCAAAATGACATAGTTCCACTATTCAGACATTACAAAAGGGGATGGAAAGGAGCACAGACATGCCATGATTCTGGTAGGTAACTGAGGTGCATGGGTGAGCTATCTAATGGATAGATGATTAAGGGTTTCTGGTCTGAGAGGAGATTCTCTGCCCTTTAGTAACACTGCAGGATTGTAAGCCATACACACATTATAAGGATTCTGACTGTGTTGAAAACATTTGCAGCTGTGTCCTTAACCTCTGTGTAAGCTTTGCATGTATGCATCTGTATAGGTCCTTTGTATTGCATCACACTAAATATACAGACTACAAGAATTTGGATGCAGTAATAGATAACTGTAAATGATAGCCAAAAGCGACAGTTATTTCTAGGTTGAACTAAACAAAATAGGCCCACTAGCACTTTTTCTATTAAGTGTATATGGCTGAGGTGATTGGTTGGTTGGAATTACTGTATTGGCATCAGGCTCTGTCAAAATGTCAGCCTCGGGGCCTTTATTTCATCACAATCGAGCCAGCAGGCATTGAAGTGAATATAGTCGATAACCTAAGCTGATTATTTGAGCCTTGAGCATTGCTTACTGGGAACGTAATGTTTTGGTGCTAATGTGATGAATGTGCATATGAATATGATGATGTCACCCTCTAGCAGCCTCTAGCAGAATGGGCCAGAAATATGCATTTGACAAATGGGGATTTAATGGCATGCTGCTGAGAAATGTGCATTGCATTCAAAAAGGAATATAGTGTGTAAGAAAAGCATCAAAATGACAGGAATATAAATGTCAAGATGGATTCTGGATGGATGTAATAATTATTAAAACTGAATTAGGAAAAACAGTAACCATGATCATGCAAATATTTACTCATTTTAATTCATTCTGAATCTAATTTTAATCTTGTTATAGATTTTTTTTTGTTTTTCTATTATTATTAACTCTCACTCTATAATAACTCTTTCTACCTTTCTTGGTGTTGTGTTTTGTTTTGCTGGACTTGATTGATTGATTGATTGATTGATTGATTGATTGACTCTTTCTACCTTTACCTGTATTTGGTTTTGCCTTTTTTTTTTGCTCGACTCTTTCCACCTTTTCTGTTTTTGTTTTTTATTTGTTTGATGATTTTTGTTCTTCCTTCCTTCCTTCCTTCCTTCCTTCCTTCCTTCCTTCCTTCCTCTCTGTCGTCAAGGTCAAGGCAAACAAGCAGGTGTAGAAAACTTGAGGCTAGACCAAACAAACCGGCAACCACTTCAGACAGGTGATCCTTCAGATGCAATCCATAGATCTAATTGTGGCTATTTTGCCTCACTTACTTTCCCTCTTTCTATCTCTCATGCTGTCCTTTCTCAACACGTGACCCCTCTTATCAGCTAGTGCTCCCTCAGAACCCAGCTCACCCCTCTACCCTGCTGCTGACAAAGACACTTTGGTCCTACAGAGAACACAGGTTTAAATGTGTTTCCGTTTCCATTATTTACCACACACTTTACTCTTTCTTGGAGACGCCCAGTCATAACCCTGGATATATTTCCCCAAGAATTTAATCCACAAGTTAAGTGATCAGCAGGAATTAAAGGAAACATATGCGATTCCTGAAAGCAGTTACATTGGGGACCTTCGAGGCAAATACACCTTTGGGAAAACTGGCAGCTTTTTGCCCATATGTGACTGGAGACAAAAAAGGCTAAATAAATCATGCTGCAAAGTGGGTGACAGAATAAGTCTCGAAAAGACAGCCCCAGCAGGTTGTGTATTTCTGCTGCCTGTGGGCTTGTGTGTTTGCCAGCACAACAAATGGCATTTCTCTGTCCCTGTGTGTCAGTGTATACGGAGGGCTGTACTTTCCTCTCTGGCCCATTCAGTTATCATCAGATTTCACTAGGAAAAAGGACAGTCTTCTCAAGAAGTCTCTGGCATGGCCAGTGAGCCTCTGTGTCTCTGTGATACCTATCACAGACCTGTCACTTTTCCTTCACCTTAACAACAGCATATCTGTCCTCATGCCTCCACAAGAGAAGGCACTAATGGTTAGTTGCCAAGCAGGCATTGCGCTGAAAGTTTAGTACACTTGCCAGTATATCAGTGTAGTTTGGAATTTTCTTGGACTTGGTTTCCCTGGATTCCACGGCTAGTGTGGTGGTTGAGCTTTCATCTCACGTTTAAAAATACAGCGAAAGGAAAGAAATGACCTCTGGCAAAAGTGTGTGAGGTCCGGGTAAGATGGAATCCTGCCAGTAGGCACTCATATATATGAGAGAACCTTAAAATCTGATTAATATCTGGCCACCAAGGCGTGGACAAGATTACTGGGGCTTCTACTTCAAGGCATTAAAGTAATTATGACTAAAGATGTATTAGATGGACCACCTGAAAGTGTATCTGATGCATGTGTGATGGTAATTCAATACATCTCGTGCACATTTGTGTATCCTTGACCGATTGCTGCTTTGTGAGCAATTTGAGTGTAATTTGTAGAAATGAAAATAAATGCAATGTAATACACATGAAGAGAAATCCATGAACGCTAGAACCGGGCCTTACTTGAAAACGCCATCCTTTGCAGCATTCCATGCCAACATGTTTGTTTCAACTCTCCAAATTGTTCAGGGAGCTTGTTAGGCTTCCTAGAGTTCTGCATTGCAAAGTTTACCTTTATTTAAAATTGAGGGACTGCTTTAGCACTGAAACTACACACTTTGCTAATAAACACACTTGTCACTTTTGTTCCAGCAGGGTACGCCATGAGAATCATATATTTCCCGTGGCAGAACAAAGACTTGAGAGTACATGAGACGCGATACATTCTTTCAAATGTGAGAAATCATTTTTGCACTCACACAGACACACAGAAAATCTTAAATGTCAGTGCAGCGGGCTAATGAAGCTGCTCTTTTCCACCAGAGAAACAGCCTAGGTTTTTTTTTTTTTGTCAGAGAGGCCCAGCAAGTGCTTGCTCTAAATGACTTCCTCCAAAACATTGAAAAACTACCTGCATACCACTGTGAGGGCAATGGGTATTGAACAGATTGAGGGCTGAAATTGTCTTTCTGGGAGAATGACATTCAAAGGTAGAGAGATAATTGGGGAAGTTACTTTGTACAAAATGAATTTTACCGCCAAATGTCAATGGGGTACTTACCTAATACCTAAAAATTCAGAACCGAAAGCAAACACCCCACCTGAATGACTTATTAATCTTTATTATTAACACGTGAACTTCAGCGGTGTCCAGGATTTGTTTTTTGTTTTTAAAGAAATTCTGAGTAGATTTTTTTTCTTTTAATTTAAATTTCTTTCATCAACATGTTGACCTACTTATCAAAAGTGTTTCCTAGATTACTCACAATGGCATTTGTCTACTTGCTGATAATGGTGCCACTTGTTTCATCTCTACCTAAAGAGAGTGATGCAGCAGCACTTTAGTCCTTTAGTCTTTTCAGCTCTCTCATCTCCTCATCTGTGCACACTGCTCAAAAGCTTCAACTTTCACGCTAATACCACCATCAGTGCTCCTATGCTTGTCATCTCTGCAATTTTGCTGAGCTGAGTATTACAGGTAAAATGTGACCATTATCCCATATGTTTCAGACCATACTTTTTTTTTCTCCTACTAAACAACATTGAACTGCATTTGCAATATGCCCTGGGATATCAGTACAACATGCAGTACTGTGCAAAAGTCGTAGGAACCCACATTTCTTAGTCCAAATTTTGTTAGAGATATTTATTTTATGAATTATGTATTATGCAGACAGCACCAAAAAAGTGATTTCCACACATTATTTTAAATCACTTTTAACATGACCAAAAATATTTTGTATTTGAAAAATGCCTGCGAGTATGCAAGTAAAGAAAACAACATATTACATAAGAGACCACTTTTGTGACAAAAAAAACAAACAAAAAAAAACCCAAAGAAGCAAATGTGATAGTCAAAGTCTCCAGAAGAACTGTGGCAGATCTCTAGTAGACTCTCCAAGATGCTCACGTTGTAGTATTGTAGTACTGCACATTGTAGTATTTTACTTATAAGTAGAAAGATTTATTTTAAACTCATCTTTACTTTACAGCATTTCTTTGGCTGTGCCTTTGCCTGAGGCTTTTGTACACAGGAAGACAACACAAACCAAATTAGTGCCAGAATCCTCAGGCATGTCACAAATATTTCAGTATAAACAGCCTAACATGTTTCAGTGTGCAGGTTTCTATTTGCATCTGATTTCGGTCACTGTGCTTTTAAGCTGAATTAGTTACTTTCAGTATTTTATAATGTAATGTAAAGAGCTAAGCGACATGTGAACTAATCATATAAAGGTAGCAGCAAAGAGTTTGTAATACAAACTACATAAAGAAGGTGATATTTGAATCTGAATAAGTCAGTTATTTTAAAGCATGATTCAGTCAGTACAAGGAGTTACACAGAAACTACAGCAAAGCTATATGAAATTAAAGTCTTTTACATTAGCTGGTAAAATTATTGTATCTGGCTGGCCTTTTATATAGGAGCTCAGTATTTTAACATCAGCGTACAATGAAATGCAAACATATTCTCCCCGGCAAAAATGACAGATGCGCCAACTGATGGACAGATATACAGTTGTGCTATTTCAGCCTGTCCTCTTCCACCTGTCTCATACAGTAATCTCTTGCCTAGACTGATATGGCACCCTTACTCCCATTCATATGAAAGAAAGTCTGTCAACACGTTCGAATAAACTAATCATTCGACATTAATTAGCATTAGACATGCATATAGTTAAGACATTTATTTGATATTGAGTGTTGGATATATTAGATATTTTTAGCTGAAAAATGGAAAATGCCCAAAATTCTGACTTAAAAAAGAAAGGAAGGTGATGTAGGTTTATGAGTGTATAAATGAAGTGTAAAATTGAATGCTGTAAATAAGTGCAAATGGTAATTATAATAGGAAAGTGATTCACAGTAAAATACTACTCATTTCCTTTGCTGATTTTAGGGCTCTTTCCCTTTTGGCAGGGTGACGAGGTCATTGGAGTGCAAGTTTTCAACAAATATGCAAAGTGGGAAAAGTTTGAACTCAACTGATCTACATATTGTCCCACATGACTAGCTTCTCATATGTCTCTTCCCAAATGGCACCCTTTCCCCAAGGTCTCCAGAACAAAGGCTTATAAACTGACCCAGTCACACTGACCTTTCTTGTCTCCAAAGAAAAGGGTTTGCTGTGCAGGGTTTGACCACTGGAGGGAGGTGTTATCGTTGTAATCCACACGACAGGTCATGTTGGCTGTGCTCCCTTCCACCACCGTCATATTCTGGGTGACAGGAAACTGGCCCTGACTGCCTGCAATGGCACAAGAAAAGAGAGAGAGAGACAGAGAGAGAGAGAGAGAGAGAGAGACAGAGAGATAGATAAGCCTCACTGACTACTGCAAGTAAAAACTTGCTTGCCTTTTATAGTCCATGGTCTGTATACCTTTAATCTTTAACCTTCTGCTAAAAATACAGCAAAAATATTAATCCATTAAATTATTCTCTGGTACTGGAGGCTCCAAATTAACAACCACAATGAAACAGAAAAATATGATGATTGGTGTTTCACAGTGTACAAAAAGCAATTTATTTCTTCCTTATCATTAGTCTCATAAAATAGTAATTCTGTCTGAATATTAATGACTACACTTCAGCACAGTGGGACATCATATACAAAACCATCATTCTTAGCAAATGTGTTTTCATATAAATAGTGGATACAGCAAAGTAGACAGTGGCAAACATTACCTACTTTCCTCCGGGAAATGATTCATTAAATAAATCTACTGTGGAACCTTGGATTGCGAGCATAACCCGTTCCAGAGACGTGCTTGTAATCCAAACCACTCGTATATCAAAGCGGGTTTCCTCAGAAGAAATAATGGAAACTCAGATAATTCGTTCCACAACCAACAAATATTTATATAAAAATGATTAATACAAAATATAAAGTAAATATAAATAAAACAAAATAGCCTGTACTTTAGCTTTAAAAATAATCGTGGCTGGTGTGAGAGAGACGTGAGAGTGACAGAAACAGGATTATCAAAGGCTACAACAAAAACACGGAAACCGGAGTACAAATGAGAGTCAAAACATGAGCAAGGTAAACACTAGAACATGGCTTGGCAATAGCGCGGGGAAATGCAAACTAATGCTTCGCAAACTTCGCGTTCATGAGTCAGTCTATTTATAGTCTATAGATTTAGTCCTAATGTCCTCCGGCATGCACCGCCATTGGGAAACCGGGTGTGCTGCATGCGTGCTCCATGCGTGGAGATCCATGACAGGGAGCAGGAGGATTATTGTGTGTGACTTTCACTACAACTCACAGAATCACTGCAGTCTGTCGGCTCACTGGAATCATTTTCTTCTCATGTGACTTTAACAAGGAAACTATTCAATGATGGCTGCTTTTACCTCCTTTTGAGGATTTCGCGGAAATGCGACATTGCATTGTCATTAAACAGATGAGTGACACGCACACCAACAGTATATGCTAGCACGGAAGCCACAATCCTGCAGTGAGTGAGAGAGAGAAGTTGTGATCACGTGAGGCTCGGCAGACGAATATTACTAGCATTGCAAAACATCGCTTGTTAACCAAGTCAGAATGCATTACAAATTTTTGCTCGTCTTGCAAAAAACTCACAGACCAAGTTACTTGCAATCCAAGGTTCCACTGTAACAATCTAATTGTCCTCTCAGTCTAACATCTTAACATACGACAAATGAAGAACTATTAAGTTACTTGTAAATGACTAAATTTATTTGTATGTATTCAGTAGATAGCTGTATTTTAGTCTGAAAATTAAAAGTACTGGGGAAATTACTGTGTGGCAAGTAAAATACATGGAAGTACCAAAATAATGACATTAAAAACTGGAGAGAAAGAGAAAAAATTACTAAAAAAAAAAAACAAAAAAAAAAGTAAACTATTAGTTTTCCATACAATTATCAATATTGGGAACACTTTAGCTTAAGGGTCACACCTACAAAAAGCCCAATAAATTGGTGATATTGCCAAATAATATTTGACTGCTTTTATGTGTTGACACAAAGAACCTTAAGTTGCATGCACAACCAAAAGCTGTTAAGGTACAGGTAACCAGGCTGGAAAACTCTTAAATTTAGCTGATTTAAATACTGATAATTGTGGAGAATGAAGAACATAAATAAGCACAGCATTCGAAATCAGAATCCTGACTGATGACAAACCTTATATTACACATGCGAACCCTTTTAGCTTACAGTGGCAAAGACAACTATACTGAGTACAGAGTATGTAAAAATCTATAGACAGAATAAACAGACACCGCAACGTCTGCACATCGAGTCAACAATGTCTCACTTCACAAGCACAGTGGCATTATTCCTGCTTTTCTTTTCATGCACTCTTCTCTTCCTCTGACGCTCGATCAGCAGTAATTGGTAGCAGAGTCTAATTAGAGCTAGTCATGTTTGCCTGGCATCTTCTGTTGCTGCAGCTGGGTGCTAAATTGACACAAAATCCCGACCATGACAAACTTCGATCTGTGCTAGAGACCTCTTCTTTTCTCTTCTGTTAGCGAGGGAAAATAGTGTAAATGTGTGTCTTAATGTCCACATCTCTCTCTCTCTCTCCCCTTCTCACTTTCTGTGTGTGTGTGTGTGCGTGTGTGTTAATACAACAGTGTGAGTGAAATGGTCTACAGTGGCCACCCAATCCAAGCATAATCATTTTCCCTCAGTGGATTCTGCTGTGTCTTACTCCACATTTGTTCTCTTTTTGTTGTTGAAAAGTCCCTTAATTGCTCTCTGGCTACAACTCCTCTCTAACTTGTTCTTTTTTGTTGTACGTAAGCCAAAAGTTAAGCTTTGTTCACACGGAACATATTTTATATGCAGTTCTACCACAGTGCTGTTGAATTCTTGATTCTGATTGGTCAGACAATGTTAAAAAATGTTCTATAACAGGAGCTCTGAGTACCTTTATTGTATGTGTGTATATATATATATATATAATTTTTTTTTTACCAACACTCTATATCTGAATTTTTTATTTGATATATTTACTTCATTTATACTATCTTGTTTCAATTTTTATGCTAACAATTTTTGTGTGTTATTTTACTGGTTCTCTGGTGTTATTTTACTGGTTCATTTTTATCCATTCTTGTCTGCAGCAGCATGCATGTGAATGTCCAAAACAAGAAAGTCGTTGTCCAAAAACATTGCGCCATATGACAGCATATAAAGTTCTTGAACACGAATCTTGAATCTGTTTCCAGTTGCGTTGTTTATATTCATATGCTTGTTCTAGCATGCTATCGTTTCTTAACGGAAAAAAAAATGCATGTGATCATTGTGATGGTGTCATTTTCAATTCATGTTTTTGGGAGGAGTATCACGTGTCAGTGCTTTGTAACAGTCAGAGCTAATGTTTTCTGTCATAGCATAGACTTCAGGACAGATGTGATTTCTCTGTAATGACAAGCTAAATTAAACATAATGATAAACAAGTAAAAATGTGATGTGTCAATTAATAAGAAGCTTCTGTGGGAGAAGAGGAATATCAGAAGAAGTTTTTGGTTTTGTAACTTGTTACTTCTCATTGAAAATAACCAACTTTGCCGAGGTAAGACCAAATCCCCATTTCTTTGACTGTTTTCTTTCCCCATCATGTTTTTTCCCCCATACTTGTAATTCCATGCATCATACCCTTGTTAGTGCTCACCACAGCTATCTTTCTGACCAGACAAACTGACATGGTGCTAACTCCTCATATCTAGAGGTCAGCATGTGAGCGTCTCTCGCATTACTGGTGAGTTAATCCTGTGTTTTGACAGTCTCTGAGCAGCAAGGAAGCATCACCTGGGCTTCCCACTAGCATATCTTATTGTTCTGCTCTCATAAAGGTGACATTGGAGCTGCCTCTAACATGGACTGCATGCTATGTATGTGTTGTAGGCACTGTGGAGGATTCAGCGTTCCTCATCAGTCAGGAGCTGCGGGAGCTTTCAAGGTGTGAGATGCAGCAATCATAGACTCTGGGCTTTGAACCTTATGCATCTCTGTCTTGTAGTTTATCAGAAAAGAAGAATCAAGAATAAATAATGGGTCTGAATCACAAGGAACAAACATGCTTTAGGTTAAATTCCTAAATGAACGCTATAACGCTCTAGACATTGTTAAATGTTAGTGTATAACCAAGGAGTTCTTAGCTAAATTAATTCTGTCCAATATTTGGTGATTAAATGTCGGAAACACTGCACGTAAGAGAGGGATTTTAATCAAATATGACCTCCAGCTATGGCATATGTTGCAAAGTAGACAAAGGAATTCAGCATTTCAACCTTGTACGTGGAAAATGAATGGAAATCTCACTTATAATGGAAGACTAAGTGCAGTGGTTGACATCAGAAAATGTTCGTAATAAATATGCTATATTATTAGCAATAAGAGAGATAAGAAAGAAATTCCATCGTCATGATCCTCCAGAGTACAAGATCATAACAACACTGGTATGAACAGTTCAGTGACGGGAAAAAAAAATCTGGTTAGCTTTCCTAAAGGTGATATTCATGCATGAACAAACAGTTGCACTTCTGTGTTTACTTTAAGCTATGTTGACAATGCTACTTACAAATAACCATTATTTCTTTCTGCAAAAGTAGTCACATCTCAGAAAGGATTAATTATACAGATTTAATTTGCACCTTTGAATGGAAAATTCATGAGTGTGCGATAAAAATATCTATGCATAAATGTTTACTGACGGCAGCAAAAGCTGCCCTTAGTCTTTCATTATAAGTGCTTTGAGAGTAAATTGGTTTTCTGTTCCTTTCTCGGGACGGGGAAACTTGCTGAAGTTATTTTCTTGGAATCACACATACATTACAGATGCAGTGGGTAAAGATTAGGTTGTAACAGACTGAATTTTTTGTTTAACTTTGTGCTTCATTGTAGCGCATCATCGTTTGATTTTATATTTGCAATCTGACTGACTGATTACATGCATTTGTCAATGTTAAAGCTGACTTATTTTTGCAATGCATCATGGGAATACAGACATTCCGGGAGCAGCCAAAAACTACACTGCATGAACACTTAAATATAACGACAACCAAATTTGGGATGTTAGTGTTCTAGCATTTGGGGTGTTACATAAACTGACTAACATGCTGGTAATTAATTCTAGTAAAGTAATCAATTAAAGAAGAAGAAAATGTGACCTAATAATAAGTCCTGGCATAATGAGTCGGAATGAGGAAATTTTCAAAAGTGAGTTATTGTTACTTCCACATTGTCCATCTAAAGACCTTCAAAATGAGGCATGGTTTGTTGAAATCGGACAAAAAAAGACCGAGTTACATCCAGCTGAAGTCGACCACGTCTAATGGGGTTTGAAAACTCGCTTTCCATTGGTTCATAAAAGCCTTATCAGGAATTCCATGTGTATTATCAGGAAGTAGAGGAACTACGCTTCACAACGATACCAAACATGGGTAGGGGATTCCCCCGTCTCGCTGCGAGCACACGGTGAAAAACATGGATTTATCATGCAATATTACAACAAAGGACTCATTAATGAAGATATACGAATGAACATAATGAACAAAACCTTAAAATAAAAGTACTTTGGGATGTTTTTCTTGCTGTTTTATCATGGGGATCAATAAATGAGGGCTTTATGAACTCATTTTTGAGAAAATCTCATTTCGACCAAAACCATGTTTTACCTCTTATCTCATAATTATGCGCATTCCGACTCATTTTTCCAGCACGAGTCACAAATTCTAAGTTTTATCTATCATTTCAGTTTGCTGTTTCAGTTTCGTATCCTATGTCATTATTTCAAACATGGAACAGTTTGCTGAAATAGTTTCCTCCGCGCATAACCAGCTGAATAAAAGACAGAATTTCAGCAAAAAATATTTAAAGGTGATCATTTGCACAATAAGTGAACTGGATCATCAGCAGGAGCCTGGAGAGTACACAGAGTTGCACATGATGGATTTCAGGCTCTTAGGTCAGCAGTGTGCATTGTCAGTGCACTGATATTGAACACAAAATTTCACTGCATCAGTTAATAACAGATATCGATATTACATCAAAAGGGAGAGTATTACAGCACAGCGAGCTCACTCAGGCTTAATCTCAAAACTACAAGATTGTGCAGTGGCAAAATTGTGCCGCATGCCTGGTAGCAAATGATGACATCTCACATAAAAGGATTTGGACCTGAAAATTATTTTCTTTTTCTCTAAACTGAAATTACCTGTAGATCAGTGGTTTTCTCAAGCCTTGCATTCAACGGACAGACAATACTAGGTCACTAATCATGTAATAAATATATTTGGAAGCAACCAAACCTTGTCTAAGTGAGGATTTTATTACACACA
>JAQLOM010000003.1:8128500-8139643 GCA_030068315.1 Chrysichthys thysi
AAACACACACACACACACACACACACACACACACACATACATACATACATATATCCATACACACCTGTACACTTTCAATCAACTCTGCCACATTTTTCTTTAATAGATGCCTACAGATAAAAGGTGAAAACAAAAATGCAAACTGCACTAAAAGTGACTTTGAACTCAGTAGGTTTTCACCCTGTGACTTGATTACACACCTAAATCGCATTTAATTAAGCCGATTAAGGGGTGGGCAGGGGAAATTTTTGATCACGCTGTGATCATTTGAATGTTGTTTAGAAAAGCACCGTCTTAAACAGAGTTCACTGAAAGACTGAAATGACTCATTCATAAGTTAATGAACCTTACCTTGTGCATAGAGATCAATGGGTACTGGGAAAGCAGTGGGGTGAAACCCATTAGAACTGCCTCTAGCACTCCAAACCCCAAGTTCTGAACTCAAATAGCAGTAATCTGAGATGTCTGAGAGTGTGTGGCGCTTTATAATATGAGGGTAACAAACCACACTTTTGAATTACCTGGTCTACTGAAGGCCCAATTATCACACATTGACCTGTGAAGGATGGAGATTATATTATGAGTGATTGCAGTGAAAGTGGAGTTTCTTAGTTTTGACAGTGTGTGGAAGTTAATTTGGCCTCTGTCTCTCTGGTTTCATTCTTTTGGTGAGAAGCCATGCGTCCGCCAACGGAGCTGATCCATGCCTGCTAGAGCCACATGCTAGCCCTGAAGACAGAACTATTGTATGTATGGCAGAAGAGCTATGGAGTGAATAGAACAGAAGTATTGTGAGCGCAAGTGCATGTGGATCAATCTGGGAAATTACAAAAGCAGAGAAACGAACAAGTGAACTAGAATAATGAGGTAATTCATCATCGCTTGTCACAGCCTTGCACTAAGGGATGGAAGGAAGGACACAGGAAAAGGAGGAGCACTGAAGGGGGAAAAACACTGGTTTTTCTTTTTCCTTTTCCTGCTACAATTTATGTACACCATGGGGAATAGATCTGCTAACAGGGGATTGGTAGAGTGCAGCAGGGAGATATAAAATTAGGATTTCATGTTTTACATATGCCGTCATAGGAAATGGATACAAAATTGCACACATTTGGAGTGTAAATGGTTCAGTTCCAGAGATGAATATACTTCAGTAGGTCATGAAGAGTAATTTGCTATATAATCACAGACTCATCATCACAGCAAGAATGTACTTTGGCTAAATTACAAAATTGCAAAAATATCTTAAAAGCAGTGGGTCAAAGTGGAAAAGAAGAGAAAGAGTTACTGTGCATGCAAAAAGTAAACAGAAACTCTTCGGCCTCAAAATATCCTCGTCTGCTTTAGTTTAGCATACCACGTGGTTGTTCAATTCTCAGATCTGCTTAGTCAGAAGTTATTGATTACCTTAACTGCACACAGCTCTATCAGGAGTTTTGGCTGTAATTCAGATCACAGGTTTATTTAACAAAGAAATATGGCGAAGTAACAAACTATGTTGGGTTGCAGAAAAAAGAGAGACTGGTGAGGGAACGACTGTTTGTAGCTGCTATAATATAATGCAATACCGTAAAATGGAACTATAAACCGTTAAAGCATGCTGTTCTTGATAAATTACAAATTGTAATCAGTGGCATATCGCTTTGGAAAAAGAAGAAGAAAACATTTAAGACATGCCGATATAGGAAAAGAATCCCCACAGGAGTGGAAAAGGATCACACCACACTGTCGTGAATTATTTTCCTATGGCAGCATGTTCCGCCATGTTTTATCGCTTACTTTGTTAAGGGGTTTTCTTCTAGCTAATAAAATTGATTACTTACAAACTGCATTGAATCTTATGCAACCTATCGATAACACATAGACATCCAGACAAATTCACCCAACTAGCCCAAAAAAACCCCAAGATGTAATTCTTCCCCATGGATGACTCACAAGAAAAGCACACACCACCAGCTCAGCCCACATTCCTCCTACATTTCTCATATCCTCTGACCTTATGAAGAGCTGGTTCAAATCTCCAGAGCCCTTTGCAATTCTTCATAATCAGTGTAGAAACACTTTCTCTCTCAGACAAAGCACTGGTCAGACAAAGCCTGGAGATCAACTCCAGACAAGCAAAGCATTCACCTTCATATAATATTTTAGTATCTCTCCACTGACAGATGCTTTATATGTTGTATGTAATATTGCTTCATATATTAACCACACAAGGAATACATATATAATAATCTTAACTCCTTCACATGTTTTTGCTATGAAGTGATCATGCTGTGCACCGTTTGTCCAGAATCCCAGGGACCGCATCACCGTGATGTATTTGTGGCATTCAGAGGTGAGCAGTGGCGCATGACATCTGTCTGTATGTCCATGAAAGCAAACCTCCTGCTGCTGTAATGTCTAGAGCCCAGTGGCAATCTGCAGGTCATGAAGTCTAGCTGAGGAATGAGTAGCTATTAAAGCTCTTGCCAACAGCCTGAAGCTTAATTACACATTATTTTATTCTATTGTCCAACATTACTCAGACAATACTCATTAAACTCAATGTAGAGTTCATGTGGTTTGGGGGTTCGGACATTCCTTATTTTCATAACTGCTTACCTTTTCATTGAGTTTCACTTATGGTACTCAGTCATATGCTTTAAGAGGAATAACTGCATAATTAGTTAAGTCTTTAAAGGAGTTGAATAGGATTATAATGCTTGTCTGTTGGGAAGGGATGTAATAGATTTTCTCATGAAAGTTTCTATATCAATGCATAAAATGTTAGAATCGAAGGAATATTTTGCCCAAATGGCTTCCTGTTCAATACATGTGCTCAGTACATTGGATATTACAAACTTTGCAATGCCTCATAATAGTTTAAATATAATAATGCTCCCTAATAATGCTTGAAATTGTTACATGTAATATTATTCATATATAAATTTAAACATAATTTTAAGGAAAATCAAAATACGTAGGTTGCACTTTGGTACAGAGGCTAATGTTGTCACAGATTCTATATCTGGAGTTCAATCCTGAGCTCAGGTTACTGTCTGTGTGTCCGAGTTTCATTTTCTCCCCGACGTTCATGTGGGTTTTCTCTGGACTAGTGCCACCTCCCAAAAACATGCTGGTAGATGGACTGGCATTGCTGAAATGCCCGTAGGTGTGAATGTGTGTGAGAATGTGTGTGTGGTGCTCTGCAATAGACTGCTGTCCCATCCAGGCTGCATTCTCACCTCGCAGGACAGGGTCTGGATCTTCTGTAACCCTGATCAGGATAAATAAAAAAAAAATTTTTTTCTTTTTCTTTTCTTCTTCTTCTTTTTTTTTTTAACCTCACACAACAGAAGATTTAGCAGGCTGAACTGAAATATAGAGTATAAAAATACATGATGTTTAATTCCCGCTAAACTCTGAACATTTACTTATCTGAGGCGATGCACCGAGAAACCCATTAAGTAATGGATTCCAATTATTTACTCTAGTCTCCGTGTCAGAGCACTTAATAAACAACAATCGCAAGCTCAGTCTGCTGTGTTAAATCTGCCACAATGTAGTGTTCAGTCTTGTCAGTTATTTGACTGCTAGAGCTACCCAACATGACAAACATGACAGTACCACTGTCATTATCCTGAAAACACCGGAGCCCCTGAAACCCAAAAAGGCAATAATGCTCCTCTGACACGGAGCACTCCCCCTCCTCAGCTCATTCCACAGCAGATCTGCTGGTGTTCTCGAGCCTCATTGACCTTGTGCCTTCTGCATGGCTTCCTTCTTTTAAAGCTCACCTCTGGCTGGCCTTGGCACACACAGATATCTGTCACTGTCCACTTCACTGATATCTAGAGTGACGTGCATGACTGATGGAATCAGACAGTGGGCCTTGAGGAGAGACAGGTGCCTTATGTTCATCCTGACACTGACGTGGGCCGAGGTTCCGATATAATCTAATCTCACACTGCCAAATTAGTGAATGAATTTTTAAAAATCCTACCATTTTTATTAGCTTTTATAATAAACTGTTTTGGAATGCAAATGATATATACTCACTCACTCATCTTCTGCCGCTTAATCCTGTTCAGGGTCGTGGGGGAAAGCTGGAGCCAGTACCAGCTGATTTCGGGTGAGAGGCGGGGTACACCCTGGGCAGGTCGCCAATCCACCGCAGGGCAACACACAAAGACAGACAACCATTCACATTCACGTTCACACCTACAGGCAATTTAGAGTAGCCGAATAATCTTTTCTGCATGTCTTTGGGCTGTGGGAGGAAACCCACATGGACACAGGTCACCCAGGTCGACCCCAGTGATCGAACCCAGAACCTTTCTTGCTGTGAGGTGACAGTGCTAACCAATATACCACCATGCTGCCCCGAATAAATACATAAATCCATCCATCCATTATCCATACCACTTATTTGTTAAGGGTCTTGGGGAAAAAGCTGGAGTCAATCTCAGCTGACTTCAGGCAAGAGGCAGGTTACACCTTGGGCAAGTCGCCAATCTATCACAGGGTTAACACAGAGCCAAACAACCATTCACACTCACGTTCATACCTATGAGCAAATTAAATCTGCATGTCTTTGTGTTGTGGGAGGAAACCCACACAGACACAGGCTTCATGTAAACATTGTTAATAAATATGGACATCACAAGAGTTTTGGTTGATGAAATTTAAGTGGAGAATGTAATAACATTCCATTAATTTATCCCATTTATTTTCCTCTCAAATGTGTTTATGCATCTTTTTTTTGTTTGTATTAATGAATAAACTGAAGATTTGCAATAACACCATTGCTCGGAAGTGTGTTCAAAATTATAATAGACTTGGCCACCCAAAGTCTAAAAGTATAAATGATTCATTCATTTGTTCATTAATTTGTGCATTCACTCGTTACTTTTCCAAATTACATACCAACTTTGCACCTCAGTAAGACGCTCATAACACATACGCACTACAGACAGAACAAATGAACAGGCGAAAGGAAAGAAAAGAAAAGAAAAAAGAAACAAAGCTTCCAGTTTAGGCCACACTCACTTTTGGTTTAACTCCGAATATGGATACAAATATAAACACTTGGAGTATTAAACAGATACAGAAATGGTTACACCCCAAGTGCAAACAGTTTTCAATGATAAAATTGCAAATACAGAATTTCCCAAACCTCAGTGCACCTGCTACCATATTTTACTTTTTAGGGAATTCAGTGATGCTCTTAGGCTCATATTGGAGAAATAACTTTAAGATAGATGACTTTAAAGCTTCTACAGGAATGGGGCCCCAGTGGCACTAGCTCTGTGAGTGATTTTTAATCAGAGAGTATGACAAACGCTAAACTCGACCCTCTTCTCCTCTGTCACTGATGGCCCGCAGGCTGCCTCATCTCCCCCCAGTGAGCGTCTGTAAAGGATAGAAGCAGAGCCATCATAGCAAGCTCTGCAGCAGGCTTATCAACTCCCCTCAACTTCCCCTGCTTAACTCACCCAAAGAGGGGCTGTGGTATACAAAGCCCCCAGCTCGGGGAGAGAGTTTATTTAAAAAAAGAAAAAAAAAAAGGCCCATCTACTAGCTGTCTGAGCTGTCATTCGTCTTTATCATGGAAGGATCAACACCTGCCAGGGTGTTAATCAGTAGGAATGATGCTTTTACAGCGTTTCTTGTTGAAAACAATTAATCAATTTTGCTACATTCATACTGCCTTGTAAGCGGTAATTGGCAAGTTGTAATAACGTCAGTTCCCACAGGGTATTTGATGTGTGAAGTGGAAACGAAAACATGGATGCCTCCATGAAAGTGTGTCTGTTGTTTGCTCTGTCTAAATCCAATATGGCTATAAACTAATTTAAAAGCAGAGTTGTTGTCATCATTTATAGCGTTCACAGTGTACACAGCCTTTTCTGGGGCTTTTACCTGTTTTAGGCAGGGAATTACAAGTTTACCTTGAATGCAGCATCAATTTTTAAACGTTGCTTGAATACGTGTTTTTCCACAAGGTGAGATGTTGAAAAGAAATGGGTGAAATCTTCCTCTGTAATCCACCTCGTTGCTGAATGGTGTTTGCTTTTTGTAACGTACGGCTCGTGGGTGGTGGTGGTGGTGGTGGTGGGGGGGGGGGTAACTACACTTGATTAAAATGTTGAACAATTAGATTTATTTGCAAACGCTGAAGGTCATGACGGCTCTTTTTCTCTCATAGCTTTAATTTTAGACAATGAAATCTCTCTCTTTTTTCTGCGTAATTTACTACATATGAAATAAAGGCCTGATCTGAGCCATTCATGCGAATTCACAATTGCTTGTCCTAATACTCTGCGACAGCAAACTGAATAGTGGAGACACAGATGGCCCTAATCATTACTTGCCAAAATTGTGATGTGTTATTGTTAATGGACCATTACACTTTGTTGAGCAAAAAAAAAAAAAAAATCAAACGCCATTCTCCATTAGAGCTTAATGGCCACCTTTTCATCTTGGCAATAGCAGGCATCTAAATACCGCAGGCTGCTCACTCCGAGGGTGTCAGGAACAGCGGCGACTCTGTGAACTGCACAAAGCTAATGTCTTATGCATTTTTAAAGCCAGGCAAATGCAAGGGAAATAGATGATTTTTATGTACGCTGCCCAAGCACACTCAATCAGTGCTAATGTTAAAAGCAGAACATGAATGCAAATTATTCAGCGCTGGAAGGAGTAGCTTGTGTATGTGGGTATGTCGGGAATCACAGCACTGCACAGGCAAGAACTCAACCTCTATACAAGCATGTCTCAGAGCCAAACTACGTGCTAATTTGCTAAGTTTTCCTAACTGTGAACTCAGTTAAATCTAGCCAGGGATATCACAAGCTCCAGGGCAGCACTGGGACACTACTTGCCATATCTCTCCATAGGCTCACTCGTTCTCACTTCACACCAACCATCATTATCTTATGCAGCCTACTGACATGACACAATTACGAGGAGAATAAGGTGTCCAATATTTTCCGTTGCTCTTTGCCTCCTAATTTCTCTTTTTGCAGGGCCCTCTCCCTCTGCAAATTTATATATACCAACTTGCCTCGTGGGCACATTTAAACTTCTACTTCCGACGGTGAATTGAAAAAGCCTTCAGTTCAAAGAGGTTAGAACAGAAAGTAATTCATGTGATATTGGTTGGAGAGTGCAGGCATAACTTTTGAATGTTCCACTTTATTATTCATATACATGTACATGCTACACTATATTTATTCAAAAATATCATGTAGAATAAATCGAACATGAATAGGTGTGATGAGCTTTATGATTTGACTGCATCTATAATGAACTCCCACTACCTTTACCCAATATTGTTTTCAGTAACGTGAGCAAACAAACATACCTTGTCTTTGTGCAAGGTTGACGCACAAATATGCATTATGCATCCTGCCTCATCTGTCTTTAAGACAGAACGTATAAGTTCTGTAAGGTGAATTTTATAAGCATATCTACGTATTATACTGTGAGCTGCTTTTTGAATGAAAAAAAGGAAATCGTACCCATTTTACAGTTTACCTACAGTAATACTAATACTCATACTACTCATTAGAATTCAAAAGGGTTTTTTTTCCCATTTTTGTCTCCCTAATTTGGTCACTTGCCAATTTGTACCCACTAGCTCACTCTCCCTATCTTACGACAGCGACTAGCCGGGGAGGGTGAAAGACATGCAATAAGCAAATCAGATTGTCAGCTCCAGTTCACTTTAAAAGTCAAGTGTGCTTGCACATTGGTGCATTGCTATTATCATGACAGATTTACCATGCTTCTGTGAAGAAGTGAAAGAATGCACGCAGACCATCTATAGCAACAACAGGATTCCACCAATAATAACATACAGTGGGCCCGCAGCTCACAAACTTAATTCGTTCTGAGACTCTGTTCGAGCCCCAATTTGTTCGCGACCTGAATCAGTTTTTCCCATTGAAATTAATGTAATATAGTGAGCGCCGCCCCGCGCGAAAGGTGAAACCGCGATACTGTGAAGTCACATTAGTTTTTATTATTTATATATATTTTAAGGCTTTATAAACCATTTCCACTCCCTTATTAACCTTTTCCACACTCTTATAAACATGTCCTATGCTCTTAAACACTTTCTACACTCTTAAACATACGTCATTTTAACAACATATAAAATTCTACATGCGTGCTCACTGCCGGTGAGGTCACTTCCTGAGCTGAAGCGGAAGTGGTTTACACAGCTACTTTCACTTTTCATCCGCTGATGAAATACAGTGCATACTGTTTTATTTTGATTTAAATGTTCTTTCAATGTTTGAATGAAGATTTTTTTTAAATATTTTATATTCCAGAGTCCCGCGAAAGCCAAAAATTTCTGCGAATCAAAATCTGAAAATCCGCGGTGCAGTGAAGCCGTGAGAGGTGAACCGGGGGTTCACTGTATACAATTAATGTGTTTCAGCTCTCAAAAACATGTTTTTTTTATTTTTTTAAAGTGTATTATGAGTTTATGTCTGGCAGTAAAACAAAATAAAATTAAAATAACCTTAATTATAGAAACATAAACCTAAATAAAATAAACAGATGATTTTAATGCATGTAACCTTTGCGGTGGATTCGTAGTTGCTGGTGTAGGTGGACGTTGGCGGAGGGATATAGTGGCGGTTCTCATGTTTTGCGACCATTTTTTTCTTTATTTCAACTGATATACACTTAGGCTTCTTACTCTCACTACCATTTCCACTTTTCTCTTTCTTGGGACCATCATGAAGGCTTATAGAGCAAAAATGTGGAGAACCACAGCGAAAAAATGCATTGAACCCGATCACACCTCGAGTGCTTGACCGGAACTGAATGTTTGTGCCGCATAGCGTGGGTTGACGATATGTGTACGTCAGCACATCAGTCGAGGCTTTGTACGTCGGTCGGTACAAAATTTATTTTGAAATTTAGTTCGGACGCCGATCTGTTCGCCATCCAATGCATTCACGAGCCGAGGGTCCACACAAGCCAAGCGTCCAGTGAAATAATCTATCACACTGTAATCATTTTAATGCAATCTTTTGCATGTTTGTGCACTGCTACGCATCCCTGTGTGTAGCAAGCAGAGTGTACATGCGTTTTACGCCTGACTATCTAGGCACATATTATTTTGATAATGCACCCTTAAAATAACAGTGAAATGCAGCAGCATTGACTTCAGACCAGGTTCTTGCTGGTCAATCAGGCAATTGCTTTCTGCTGCCTCAGGAAAGCAATGCATTAACAATGCTTGTGTCCACACCATATTTTAAGTCCAGATGGACACTCAGATGGGCACATGTGCATTTGCTATTTAAACAATGTGGGCGCTGGATGGGAAAATGACAACTGTGTTGATCTGAAACAAGCAAAGTCACTTGTGTCATACTTGGCCCCACTGTACACCAAGTCTATGATATCTATGATATATATATATAGGGTGCAGAGTATTACATCCTTTCTACCCAAAGACCATAATCAGTTTTGCTTCCTTTTGCACCCGGATGTGGTAGATGTCTTATCTGTTGTATGTCTCTGTCAGAGAACAAGAAGACAGAAGTTGTACATATAAAATAGTCTATTGTTCATATCATAACAAAAGCAGGCAAGTGGCAGGCAAGTGGCAGCCGTTCCCCCCCAAGTGCCAGGTGAAAACTGTGTAAACTCTGTGTCTGTGCATTGTACAGTCTACTTAGACAAGTGACCGTGGGGTTTCCTCCATACACTCTGGTTTACACCCACAGGCCCAAGACATGCAGACTAGGTCAACTGACGAGTCTAAATTGCCCGCAGGTATGAATCTGAGTGTAAATAGTTGTTTTTCTCTCTGTGACCTGCCCAGGGTATACCCTGTCTGTCGCCTGAAGTCTCCCCAGGACTCTGACAGATATATATATATATATATAAAAGGGATGGATGCAATGATGGATGGATGGATAAAATGGCTTTGTCTTTACTTTGTCCTGGGCAGTCTAAAACATTTAATTCTTCTTTGTGTCTGACTAGTTTATATTCTATCATATGAAAATTTGCAGAAAATAAAGCAAGCAGTTTTAAGTAAACAACTACAGTGTACATTCTGAATATTCATGAGCGTTCAGACTATGGCAGTTTTGCTTTGTGTTCCATGTAATCATTTGCAGCATGTAAATAAATTCTAAAAGCATATTTTATCTTCCATTACAGACAAAACAGTAAGCACTTGTTAAAAGTCATGCGGGAAAACGAATGCAGTTTAATGATGGGTGGAAGGTTGAGTACTAGGAGCGAACTGTGTGTGGTCATTCTTTCATGCTGAGGACAGAGTCTGTTCCTAGTCTAACTCTAATGTGTGGTGCCCTCAGCACTGCTGTTAATCTTCTACCACTCTGATGTAGGCTGGCACCCCTGCCTGTGTCTTCATTTCCACCAGATTATGCTGTACTTTCTCTGCAGCCTCCAGTGTTCACTTCGAAATTACAGTACCACTAAATCACCATGAGGCCCAAATGGAGCATTCAGAGGACTAGTACACGGATTTCTGCCTACCCATCAGCTCAGTGGGGTGTGTTTGTGTGTGTGTGTGTGTGTGTGTGTGTGTGTGGGCGCGCGTGTGTTTAGATGCACTTCTTTCAGATCTCTACAACCTTTAGTGTCTTACTGTGCTGTATATTCTTGCTGAATCAGTCTTTCAAAGGAAAACAAAGCAGGTAACTCGCTGAACCTCAGATTGTAATCTTTGCTTGAGAAAAACCATTGAGGGAAGAAAGAAAAAAATCAATTCCGAGTCTTTGCGTCTTCAGATGTGGATCGTGTCTGAATATAATTGCAGCCAGTGTTTTCTGTCAGTTTCACCATGACTGTGACTTATCAGCTAGCAAGAGTTAGTGGTGGAACTCTGAAGTGAACATCCCGCTTCATATAATGGAAGTCTAGCCCGACTGGAGAAAAAGCAGCAGCCAGCACGGTGACCTTCACATCTCCTTCTGCACTACAGGCAGAGGGATGTGTTTGGCTAAGCTAATTGCTCATGGAAGATAAAGACATCTAGTCAAAGCCCACATGCTCCCTTGGCTACTCCGAGAATGGTGTGATCATCTCTTTTCACTTCATAACGGCTCATACTGATTTCAGTATACAAATGGTATGCAGTTAAATTATATATACTGTATAGGGA
>JAQLOM010000003.1:8158323-8179896 GCA_030068315.1 Chrysichthys thysi
CTACCAAATTAGTTGTCGACGATTTTGATAGTCGACGTAGTCGTGACTAGTCGACTAATCGTGGCAGCCCTAATATTATATATATATACATATATATATATATATATATATATAAAAATATGAAAGGGCGGCACGTGGCTGAGTGGTTAGCACTGTTGCCTCACAGCAAGAAGGTCCTGGGTTCGAGCCCCGGGTTTGGGTTAGGGAGCCCCTAGGTGTGAGTGTGAATGGTTGTCTGTCTCTGTGTGTTGCCCTGCGGTGGGTTGATAACCTGCCCAGGGCGTATCCGCCTCTCACCCAGTGTCAGCTGGGATTGGCGCCAGCTTCCCCCTGCGACCCTGAACTGGATTAAGCGGTAGAAGACGAAAGATATATATATATACACACACATACACAGTGCATATGCAGTAGAATAATATTATATAACAAAAACAAGTGTCTAAATACTTTTCACCTCAGTTTATTTTTGCATTATTTGCTTTATTTTATTTCTTTTTTTTTTTAACTCAGGTAACTGTCTGGGTTGAGTTTTGCATGCTCTCTCAGTGTCCATTTGGGTTTCCTCTGGGTTCCACTGTGTGGATTTTCTATACTTAATTGCTGCTAGGTGTGAGTGTGTGAGTAAGTGTGAATGAATGATGTCTATGGTTGGTGTGGACTTAGAAACCTGAAATAACCATTTAGGAAGTACAAAAAAAAAAAAGTGTTTCTTAAAAAAAAATAAAAAATCATTGACAACCACCCATAGTGAATTTCTATGAAATACATCCTGGTGCTACATACGTGGTAAAGTGGCTCAAATAGCATTACAGGTACTCGCCAAGTAATCAGCAATCCAGAGGAGGAAATAGGAAATGGGCTCGGCCATTACCTGAGCCTGTAAATGAGTGAGCCTCATCAGACTGGCGCGTCCTGGCACAGCCGCCTCTCATGCTCTCCCGGCCCTGCTCTGCCTCTAATGATAAACACCATTAGCCACTGTGCGTGACGCTAATGCGCCTATCTAGGGAGAGCAGGCCGCCACCAGGATAAACCTGACTGCCTCGCTAATCACACGACTTGTTCTTTCTCACCAGCAAGGCACATACAGGGGAGATGGAGCAAAGGAGAGAGTGAAACAGGTTGCTATGTGCAGCAAACAGGTAAGAGGTCATCATCATTTAAGTGAAGACACTAGGACATTGAATCACACTAAATGTTGTACACCCCTAAAACTTTTGACTTTTGAGACTGTGGAATGCATTGCACCTAGAGCTTCGTAGCCTCACTAATCTAGCGGTGTTCAGATCAGAACTTAAGACGCACGTTTCAAGTTCTGTTTGACATGTAAAGGCATTATGTGACTTTTTATTATTATTATTTGTGACTTTTTACTATCATTGCGATTAAAAATTTTTTATTTAATTATTTTTAATGTGTTGCCCTGGTTGGTATCCTGTGTGAAGCACTTTGGTCAGCTATGGCTGTTTAAAATGTGCTATACAAATAAAGTTTGATTGATTGATTGATTGATTTTATTTTTCAGTATTAAAAAGGTCCACTATGTAGGATGGGGCTTTATTAGCAGAAATTGAATATAGTATTCAAAAGTATGTTTCCATTAGTATATAACTCACATGTAACTATGATTCACTGTGTTTTTGTAAGCTTAGCATGAGCGTGTTATAGATCTACATAAAGATGGAATCTACTTCCAAGGAACCACTATGTTGTGCTGATACAGTAGCACAGAACCTCTAAAGAGCACCTTAAACATTTTGTGTTTTTATAAATGGCAGCATGAACCAGGAAAGACATTCTGGAAGGAAGACAATAAGAAGAAAGAAGGACAAGAAAGAAGCAAGAAAAAGAATCAATGTTTTCTGGAGCTGGTTAGGAAGTTTGAGAAACCAAATTTAAAAAAAATGAAGTAAGACCATGCGACAGCAGGGCATGGCCGAGCACCGCCGTGTGGCGGGGGAGCGAAGCCAGGGAAGGTGAGTGGTGAGTGATCACACCTGGGGATGATTAACGAGCTGTCTTTTTAATCCCTGCAGTGAGTGGTGCGGGGGAGACGCCACTGAAGCAAAGCTGTGTGTATGTCTGTGTGTGTCTGTTTTTTGGCTGAAAAGCTGCATAAAGATGATAATTGTTCCCAAGTTCGCCTCTCCATGTCTCAGTCTCCCCCACCCACACCTGAGACCACTACATTGGTGCCAAAGCCCGGGAGAGACTTCAAAGCACACACCCCATGGAGTCCTCCCCGTTCTCAGAGCTCGTCAGTGGGTTCTTCCGATGGGACAGCAGCGTCAGGACCCCAAGTCACACTGACCAAGATGGGGCCGAATGACGACCCCAAGGCATTCCTGGCTCTCTTTGAGCACATGGTGGAGATGTGGGGGTGGCCAGTAGAGCAATGTGCAGCTCGTCTGCTGCCACTCCTGTCTGGAGAGGCCCAGCTTGCAGCCCAGCAGCTGCCTCCTGCCAACCGCCTGGACTACGAACAGTTGACGCAAGCCATCTTGTAGCGTGTTGGCTGGCTCCGGAGCAGCATCGCCAGTGTTTCCACGCGCTGACCCTGGACAAAGTCAGCCAGCCGTTCATGTTCTCCCAACAGCTCCAGGATGCCTGTTGTCAATAGCTGGTAGCGGAAGAATGTGGCATTGAGGAGATCCTCGACCAGGTCACACTGGAACAGTTCATCCATCAGTTCCCACCAGGGATAGCAAACTGGCTCTAGAGTCACTGCCCAACGTCCCTGGAGCAAGCCATGGCACTGGCGGACGATCATCTGGCAGCGGTGCCGAGGACAGGTGAACATTTTTCCCCATGTTTCTCTCTTTCCTGTCCCCACATCTGTTCCTCCTGTTCACTCTGTTCGTACCCCTTTCCCGGCCCCATGGAGGCGGGGGTTTACCCTTGTGTTTCACCCCCTGTCTTTGCGCCATCTGTGTCCTCCCCACCAGGTGTCGGACACTCGAGCTGCCAGGGCAGTGGGTAACCCTGGGCCAGTTTACTGGCGCTGCAGGGAGACAGGGCACTCCCTGAATCAGTGCTGCGCAATGGGAAGTTGGGTTGGTGATCCAAATCCCCAACATGCCAGCAGCTGCCCTCGATCAGGCCAGAGCGTATCGCATACCGGTTAGTATCGAAGGGGATACATATTTCGCCTTGGTGGATTCAGGCTGTGGACAGACCTCCATTCACCAAAGCATGAATCAGATGAGGCATCGGAAACAAAGCGAGCAATGAAGGTGCTGTGTATACGGGGATGTTCACGAATATCTGTTGGTGCTGGTCAACATTCAATTTGGGGGCAAAACACATAGTGTCAAGCCCGGGGGTTAGCCCGCACCTCACCCACCCACTGGTTCTGGGGACTGATTGGCTGGGTTTTGGAAGACTGTTAAAAGAACCTGTTAGCAGGTGGGTCCTGCAAAAATACGTTACAGAGGAAGCCCCATTTGGTATTCGCTGGGGAAGCTGTCTCAGAGCCGTCCATGTCAGCTCCACATCCCAATGATATGGAGGGGGAGTAGCCACCTGCTCCCCTCCCTCTGGGGACTCCCCCTGGGGATTTCCCACTGGAGCAGATGTGGGAGGAAACTCTGAAATGTGCATTTGACCAAGTGAGTGTAATTCATGGTCAAAATCTGCAGCCGAGGGCCAGGGCTTCCTATCTGTACTTCGCTGTCATTAGAGAGCAACTTATACATTGAGTGATGTAGGATGCTCAAACAGGTGAACAGGTCACCCAGTCACTAATCCCGAAGAGCCGCCAGGAACTCGTTTTCCAGGTGGCTCATTACAACCCAATCGCAGGGCATCTCGGCCAAAACAAAGCATTGTCCGGAATCTATTGGCCAGGCATTCGCAGCGATGTTCACTGGTGGTACACAGCATGCAGTGAATGCCAACTGGCGAGTCCATAGGCCACTCCACGGGCTCCCTTGCAGCCAGTCCCACTAATAGAGACCCCCTTTGAGAGAATTGGGGTGGATCTCATAAGGCCATTAGATAGGTCCTGCAGGGGGGGATCGCTTTATTTTAGCCCTAGTGGACTACGCAACCCAATACCTCAAAGCAGTGTCTCAACGCAACATCTCCGCACGCAGTGTTGCCAAAGCATTCTTCAAAATTTTCTCCTGGGTCGGGATTCTGAAAGAAATCCTGACCGACCAGGGCACCACATTTATGACACGTATGTTCCTTGAACTCTATGAGTTGTCGGAGATTAAATCGATCCGTACCAGTGTATATCACCCTCAAACCGATGGCCTGGTCAAATGGTTTAATCAAACACTTAAAAATCTAATTCATAATTTCGTAGGGGAGGTCGCATGTAATTGGGATCAGTGGCTCGAGCCCCTATTATTTGCAGTCCGAGAGGTCCCACAAGCCTTCGATTCTCCCCATTCGAATTACTGTACGGGCGAAAGCCATGAGACATGCTAAACATCATGCAAGAAATTTGGGAGGAGGAACCTTCTACTAGCAAAAATGAAATCCAATACGTTCTAGACCTGCGCACAAAACTCCACACCCTCACACAACTAACCCAGGAGAATTTGCAGCAGGCCCAGGAACGTCAATCCCGGCTGTACAACAGGGGTACATGCCTTAGGGAGGTCACAATGGGAGAAGTCCTCGTTTTGCTGCCCACCTCACACTCTAAATTACTCGCTAACTGGCAAGGACCCTTCCAGGTCACATGGCGAGTGTGACACTTCATGACTATGAGGTGAAGTGTATGGATAGAGGCGGGGCATGTCAAATATACCACCTCCACCTCTTAAAACACTGGGCTGAGGAGGTGTTTGCGGCATTGCGACAGTAATTCAGGAGAGGGCAGAGCTGGAACCGGAGGTGAGTTTAAAATCAATCTCCCATCACCCGATCACCCGTGGAGACCAGCTCTCGCTGTCGCAACTCATAGAGATTGCCCAGTTGCAAAGACACTTCTGAGACATGTTCTTGCCCCTTCCTGACTGCAAGCACCTCGTAGAGCACCACATTGAGACCTAGTAGTGCGAAATCACCCTTATTGTCTCCCCAAGCACAAGAAAATTGTAGTTCGGTAGACTTCATGGCCATTCTCAAGATGGGCATAATCAAGGAGTCCCACAGAATCTGGAGCAGTCCAGTGGTTTTGGTCCCTAAATTTGATGACTAACCGATGCCATGCATTGACGAGTTGCTCAATCAGTTAGGCACTGCTCAGTTTTATTCAAAACTGGACTTGACTAAGGGTTATTGGCAGATCCCCTTGACTCCAGTATTCCACAAAGAGACAGCTTTTTCCACTTTGTTTGGGTTACACCAATTTGTAACCTTTCCGTTTGGCTTATTTGGGGCCCCTGCGATGTTCCAGCAGTTCATGGATAATGTCCTCCACCCTCACGGTGCCTAAATTGCAGCCTATCTAGATGACAATCATTTACAGTAATGACTGGTCGCAACACCTTGAACACCTGAGGGTGGTCCTTGAGTCGCTGATATGCGTGGGGCTCATGGCTAACCCATGGAAGTGTGGAATTGGGTGGGTTTAAGTACTGGATCTAGGTTTCCACTTGCGTCATGGGCAGGTGTGTCCCCAAATTGACCAGACCGCAGCAATTGCAGCCTGCCCAAGACCCAAGACCAAAAAGGGGGTGCGGCAGTTCCTGGGGCTGGCTGGCTATTACCGCAGGTTTATGCCCAACTTTTCTGACATCACCAGCCTGCTGACTGACCTCACTAAAAAGGGGAGACCAGATCCGGTTCAGTAGACGGAGCAGTGCCAACAAGCTTTCTCAGGTGAAGGCTGCACTGTTTGGCAGGCCACTTTTACACTCCCCTGAGTTTTCTCTCACATCTGTGCTACAGACGGACATTTTGGACAGAAAGCTGGGAGCCATTTTGTCCCAGGATTTCGAGAGGGAGGACCGCCCGGTGCAGTACATCAGTTGCAAACTCTTGATACGTGAGAGCAAGTACAGCATCATTGAGAAGGAGTGTCTGTCCATCAAGTGGGCAGTTGTCACTCTTCACTATTACCTCCTGGGATGCTCTTTCACTGTCTGTTTGGACCACACCCCGCTCCAGTTGCTCCACCACATGAAGCATGCCAACGCATGGATCACTCGTTGGTATCTGGCTCTCCAGCCCTTTAAGTTCGAGGTGGTGCACAGGCCGGGGGCGCAGATGGTCATGGTGGTCTTTTTTTCCCATCGGGGGGTGGGGGGGATAGGCTGCAGGACGTACGTCTCCCCAGCCTGAGTCTGGCGGTGGGGGTATGTGGCAGCGGGGGCCGGGCCACGCAGCGCTGTGTGGCGGGGGAGCGAAGCTGGGGAAGGTGAGTGGTGAGTGATCCCACCTATGGATGACTAACAAACTGTCATATCAATCCTTGCAGTGAGCGGTGCAGGAGAGACGCCACTGAAGCAAAGCTGTGTGTATGTGTGTGTCTGTTTTTTGGCCGAAAAACTGAATTAAGACGATAATTGTTCCCAAGTCCACCTGTCAGCATCTCAGTCTCACCCACCCACACTTGAAACCACTATACCCCATTATACTATTTACCACAGAAAAAGCAAAGGAGGATGAATGCAAGTATCAGAAAGTCTGCTACAGGCACCTGATGGCCACTGCTCATCTTAATACACACTTGGAGATGGAGGGGTAAGGAATGGGCATTACATTAGTTGCCGTCAGCTAAATCTTTCATAGTAGACCTTGAAACCCACTAAAATGTCCCCAGTCACACACAATTGCCTGTTTTATAGATGTTATCCAACCATATGTGTTTAAATATGTAGTGGACAAGATACATAGTCATTGTGCTGGGAATTACGATGGCACCATTATGTTCTAACAATGTCAAGGTTTTCTAAGCCAAATTCCCATGGGCCTGTTTCAGGGAAAAAAAATCTAATGGATTTGTCAAATGGATTTACAACTTATCAGCAACACACAGCACTGCTGGAACTCATAACTGCTGTAATGTTGTTTTGTTACCCTGGATGGAGTCATAAATCATTACAGCTCACATAGGAGGCTTTTCAGACAATGCCATCCAGTCGCAAAAAAGGACAACAAATCCTGCAATTTATCTGGGGTTTTTTTTGGTATACACTCATAAGTGTGCACAAAAATAGAAAGCACATGGAAGCATAAGCAAGTCTCCACCTAATCAGTAAATACAAATTTTAATGATCACATTGGTTGACGTAATGAGGATGAAGAGCAGCTCATAAATTACAGAGTACATAATGGGTGTTGAGCACTTTGTGGTATTTCTCCACATTCACACGATATCTATGCATGTGTGTGTCTGGGTTTAAGTGTGAGTGATGCTACAAGACTAGCTAACATCTCACTCTGTCTCTCCTTATCAGTCTGTCTGTGTGCCTCCCATGCCTATCCATCGCTTCGTTCCACTGCTCGCCTTCTTCCTCATCATTTTCCTGCTTCCTCCTGAGCTTCCCTGCCGATTCCTGGAGGTCGGCCGGGCTGCTTCACAGGAAGCTGCATAATCAGAATCAAGTCTTCTGTGAAGGAGACATTTGTCTTCCTTGAACCTTGCTCTCTGCCATAAGCTACTGTGCACTCAATGAAAAATTACTGGTATTTTTGATTCCCCAATCAAGTTAGATGAAAGAAAAGCTGCTGTACAAGTCATCCCAGTAAGCAAAGATCTGGATCTGTCTGTATAGATTGTTTTGGAGGTAAACTGCTAAAAGGAAGCTGGATGTAACACAAGCTGAGAATCAATATTGCAGACTTACTTTTAAGTCAAGTAAATGATGAGACACGGACTTTGAATATTTCACAGGCCATTCAATAGACTTTTATTACGACTTTTATAACGACCTCGGAAATCTCAGTCTATAGCCCCCTAAAAGCTATAAAATAAAAACCGCATCAAGCTTATCATATTTCTTACACAGAGGGAAAAAGATTATAGCATGAATTTCAAATCTTCAAATTGTAAAAAAAATGTACAGGAGAATCCCTCAGTGTTTCAGTGAGTATCAAGACCTATGCTCAAAACTTTATATAAAACTTGTCCTATATTCTGTATTCTACTGCATTTTGGTTGATTTTTTTTTTAAAGATTTTAACTTTTCTGATGTATTAATGAAATTATTATTATTTGTACCCTTAAGTAAATTTCCAAAAGTGAAAAACATACATTTTACCCCTTGCATTTTCCTTTTGACATTTACATTTCTGCTTGCAAATTTTAAATGCCACGATAAGTTTCTTATTTTTTGTCTTAGTGAAACGTCATTTGCTAGACTTAGCAATTCATTCAGGATTAGATGTCTCATTTGACTCCATTGTAAAAATTAAATAATGGCCTTTAACAATCTACCATAATATCTAAAGATGTATGTTGAGTTAAGTTAACTTTAATTTTGGTACATTTAAACCATTAAGTTCTATAATTTACCTACTTAAATTAGGTAGCTAGTTAATGTCACATCAGATCTGCTTATGGTGACAAATACATTCCTAAAAAGTATGCCTTGCACATTCATTTACATATTCAAGATCAACCGGGCTTGTTCACAATCTCGCACACACATATATACATACACACACACACACACACGGGAACACACACACACAGGAACACACACACACACACAGGTAAAACTCAAGTTATGATGGAGATGTGTTCAGCCACACTCAACGCTGAACGAAGTCGAAAATACTGTGTTGAACCACTTAGCCTACCTTATGTATCTCATCCTGGCTTAGCCCAGCTTATGTAACCAGGTTGAAATGATATGTTTATAATTTACTGTTTTACCTGTTTGTTTGAAACTTCAAATTTGTGTTCAGAACACAGTCCCATTTAAGAAAAAAGTGCAATTTGGAAGTGTGTGTAAAGTGTTCCCTGTACCCACGAGTGTCGGAGGCCATGAGTAACTTGAGTCACAAGCATTTTTATTTAATAAAATCCCACAAGCACCCCCAAGCAATGTTTGGAGCCACGAGCGGTACCGCGAGCCCGCCCGCCTCGTTATCTCTATATGCATAAACGATGGGGAACAAGGGAAACTTGCCCACGCGGGTCAGCGGCGGTCAGTCCCTCACAGCATCTTGTGTTGTCTGCATCTCTGAGACCACCTGAACTATTTTTGTGCTTTCGATTTCTTTCAATTGCTTCAGCTGGCTCATTCTAACAGCTGTTTTGTGTTGCCACAACATGCCACCAGAGCGGTGCTATGATACGTATGTTTACATCCATTCTTTAAATGTATGAATTTTTTTTAATATAAAATGCTTCCTAAAGGTAAAACAGTCCTTAATGTAAGATACGTGCGTACAGATGTGCGTTATAATACGGGAAAGAGGTACGTATCCTTCCTGCATAAGCTAACTGACTGCCGTATCATAAGCAATTTTTCATAAATTTGTGATAGTGATAGATATTTTATTAGTAACACAATTTACTGTAATATTTAGGCTTGTTTTTCAATGTTTTATTGTTAGCAACAATTTTTTTATGCTCACTATAGGCTATGCTTAGGCTACGCTGAGCAGCCTAGCCTACAGGATTTGGTCTCTTTCGTGTACGGCCATAGCATAGTTTTTTTAGGCATTTAAAGATGAAAGTGTGTCTAATATGTTGAAAAATATGATATTCTCAATCACTAAAAGCTGAATTATTGTGCCTATAAATGTTTTGTAAGGGGGTATTTGGGGGCCGGAAAACCAATTAATCCCTTTCCCATTATTCCTTATGGGAAAAATTGTTTGTACTCATGAGAAATTGTACCCATGAGCTGTGTCTTCAAACCAAATACACTCGTGGGTACAGATGTCACTGTATTCTGGGTACTGTCGCTTTAAGAATGTCATCTTTATACCGTTGTTTACTTCCTGGTTGAGGCAGAGGGGCGTGTTTATTGCTGCTTGTGCTAAAAATGAATTGTAAAGTTTTACTCTGGTAAAGTCAGTGATTGTGTAGTCCTGTTGTGTTGTTTTAGCTTTAAGATGCTCCACGGGGCTACGGGCTTTTTATGTGCTCTGTTTTGCTAACAGACCACTATTTAATGCTGTGGAGCAAGTTAACAGTTAAGCAAGATTTCATTTAAATCAAATTTCAGTCAAAAGAGAGAGTTTGCCAGAGACATCCACAAACCTGTATGATGTGGGCCACAACACTGTCTGAGCTCCACCCAGCCGTGACACCCCGCTACACAAACACTGAGCTCTGTCTACAGACAGCTGCCGCTAAAGCTGCCAGGAACCAATTAATTGGTTTTCCATTCTTTCTTACGTGGAAAATTCGATCAGAACTCAAACTTTTTAGCGTTTGAACCCGACCTCGGAACGGATTAAGTTCGAGTTCTGAAGTCCAACTGTATTTTGATAGCAGTGACAAAATGGCCGATCTGCAGCATGATGCCGGTGAACAAAATGGTGGCAGTTAACAATATGGTGTAACCACAGCATAGTAATTAGCAGTCAAAACTGACCTGTTGGCTTATTAACATTATACCAGTATTTCAAACACAGTTTATCTTCTCATTTATTTGCTAATGTCAGGTACATACCATCAAAACTATTGTGCTTGTCATGTTCTTAGAAATAACTACAGTTCATATACATGTACTACAAAACAAACTTCGCACGCATCACGAAGTTCATCAGTCTCAACAAAGTACAGAACTAATAATATTGATGTATATTAGTTATAGTACCAGTTTTGCAACAAAAATATGAGTTTTACAGTACTTGTAAATTAAAAGAGATACAAAATTAGCATCTTATCCAAGCCACAGCGCGTTTACCTCCGAGTTGCGCACGTGCTGAGCACGTAGCCAAACTCCCTCTACTGAGTTTACTTACAGCAAGAGCGTCACCTACAGGTTTGGAAGAATATTGCTTCAAAATAAACACTGGAAAATATAACATTTAACAAAAAATTGAGGGGTGTGGGTGTCTGTTTCAGTAAAATGGAAAGCTTTCCCCCCACCCACTACACATTCAATAAAATGCAAATTGTTGGCTATTTTGCAGCATGTGAGTTGTCAAGAGGACTTAAACTTTGGTGAGGAATACTCAATCACTTTTCCTGAGTCATTCAGTGGATTTATAGGTACTGAGAATTATTATGCTGGGATACAAGGTTTCTTTGTGACTGTTGATGAAGCACTACACAAAACCTTTTCAGATGATGATGCCTGTCTGTTGAACAAGGAGGCAATTTGTACTGTTGTTAGACAAGGGTCATGGCATGTTTTAATTGATTCACATGCACAAAATGCTGATGGCTGTGTCTATTCAGAAGGCACAAGTGTTGCAGTGTATCATGGCCCTTTACACTCAATGACTGAACACGTGATGCAACTTGAAGTTTCACTAAATGCATTTAATGCTCAATTTGAAGTGACTACAGTAAAGGTTGTTAAAAAAGACATGTGCTTTTGAGCAGTGTTTCCTTAAAGGTGATTCCAGTTCAGATTTCCAGAGCAATGATGAATTGGCCAGCAGTGAGTGAGTGTCTGAAATGCATAAAGACATCAAGTTCCAAACAAGTCAGGTCACCCAAGAGCCTCTCCGTCAAGAAGTGATGAATGTGATGATGATTTGGTAAATGAGATGTAGAGCACTTTCACATTTTCCCCTTGACAGAACAGCAAAAGAAAAACTTTCTGCTTAAAAATTGAATATTGTTCCTGTTATTATTTAAATGTCTGATATAGAAAAGGGAATTCAGATAGAGCATAACCATAACCATGTCAGACCAAGAGTATCGCAGAAGATGGTAACTGGTTCTTCAGCTCTTTATCACATGTGCTAATTGGAATTGGAACAAATAACACAAAGGTCAGACTTGATCTTGCACTCATCTTGGCAGATTTTTGTCAAGTTTTAGACATGTCTATACTTCTCTTGAGCATTATGTGACAGAATAACAAATGAAATATGTTGGTACTTGGGCAACTGAACTCAAAATACAGAAAACGGCTGATATATTTGATATGCCAACATGTACCTACATTCTTGGCAACAGTGTTCACTTACCAACATGGAAACGAATGTCCAAGCAATTTATTTGAATAATCTGAATGTATGTCACTTTGAGTAGAAGTTAGTTGCACTATTCCAATGATAAACTGCATCAACAGAAACTCAAAAGAATTACATAAAGAGAGATACTGTATGTCACGGGTGATAATTATCATATCAGAGGCAGAGCAGAAACTTTCCATGTGGTCAAATCGATTTAATGCATTTTTTAAAACAAAGAATATTCTGGTGAACTCAGCAACACCAAAATGCCTGGAAGACCACAGAAGACAACTAAAGTGGATGCTCTTAAAATTCTTTCCCAGGTGAACAAAAACCCCTTTACAACCTTTAGCCAAGCCAAGAACACTCTCGAGAAGGTATGTATGGCTGCCAGGGGAATCTAAGTCACTGCTGATTATTGATTATGTGACTGCTGATAGAAGTAAGAGGATGAATTCTAAAGGATAAAGCGTTAAACTTTCTACTCAGATTTAGCCATATTCTGTAAAACTGATAGGAGGAGTTTCAGAGTTCGGATAGAGTATGACCCAAAACATACCGTGAAAGCAAACCAAGAGCACCTTCAGACAAAGAAATGGAATGTTCTTAGAAGGCCTAGTCAGCCAACCCAACTGAGCAAGCCTTTCACTTACTAAAAGACACAACAGAAGGCAGACAGACCCAAGAAACAAGCAGCAACTGAAGGCGGCTGCAGTAAAGGTCACTGCAAAGCATCTCAAGGGAGGAAACAGCAATTGCTGATTGCAATGGGTTCCACACTTCAGGCATTAATTGACTGCAAAGGATTTGCATCTAAGTATTAAAAATGACAATTACTTTTATGATTGTTAGATTGCTTAATTACTTTTGAGACTGTGAAATAAATGGCTATAATCTCTAAACAGTTGATGCAATGTTTTTCTTAAATCCCTTGAATTGAAGCTGAAAGTCTACACTTGAATCACATTACGATGGCTCCTTAAAATTATGAAAAAAGTGTTACTGTCCAAATACTTATGGACCTGACTGTGAAAAAAATTAGCACAGGGCCTGAAAATGTATTTGCGATTTGCTCTCACATTCTCTTTAGACATCGAGTCCTGCATTGCAAGTAAGAAGCATATGCAACAAAAAGGCCAATGGTTGCTTCCCTGGCTATGCTGTGCAAAACTAATACATGCCTTCATGTAGTGAAACATGGTGAGAATTGTAATCTTAATAGGGAACCGGAAGGCAAACTTTGGATTTGATACAGTGTACCGGTCATGCAAAACTGGTGTTGGTAATCTACCCGAAGTGTTGCAAACAGAACTGAACATCTTAAAAACAGTGGAAAAGCACACAGATTAGATAAATTTCTTTGAGGTGGACAAAATGGTATGCATGGGTCAATTGTTTGTGTTTTTGCAGAGTTTAACATATTTGCAAGAGCATAACAAATTTAATGAGGACACATAAATTGACTACAACCAGTGTAATCTACTTAGCAGAACTCAAGAGCTAGAAAGCTATATGGCTGTGAATATCTCTGATGATGATGTATTTCCTGAGGCAATAACAGATGATAATGTTGATGAGTCTCTGTGGTGGATAACAGCATAGCATGTTGATGGGCACATGTTTGCGACTGGTTGATGTTACCCAAGAAGTTTTTAATCAGTATTTCTATGGTGAGTATCCCAAGCCAAAACTGTACTTATCATGATCCTAAGGAAGTGCATTTTACACTCTGCTAGTATTTTAATGTGCACAGTCTTAATGCTGATGGTAGGTGACCTTTGCACAGTATCTGCCTGAGATTAAAAAAGTCACATAAATGTGCCAATTTGAGAAGGGGAAATGACTCAATCCATGATGCTAATATTATTTATAACATGTTGACAAACCAGGATTCAGGTCGCAGGTTAAACCAAGAGGAAACACGTGATGATAGTCACATGTTTCTAATTACTGGTGGTTACCGGCCTAAGAGACATCAGGCCAAGAATCATCACAGAGCTGTGTGTGCCTGTCTGTGTGTATATGTCACAAAGGAAAAAGTCGCTAAAATTCATAAGTTGAAAGCAAAAGTAAATAAATTCACCTGCAAGTTTTCATAAACCTGCCTCCAGCGTTTGTGTTTCCTGAGTCCCAACAGTGTGACAAAGGGCAAAGATGGCAGACTATGTTAAATTAAGCAATCTAGTGGTAATTCTGTATTTGGCATTCTCCATTTCTCCAAGTGCCTGTTGTTGCAGTAGGAGACTTTTATCAATTGCCTCCTATGAAGGGAAGAGTTCAGTGCAAAAAGCTTGTTGACCAATTTTTCTTTGATTGAGCTATGGGAAACTGCCCTTTAGAAAGATTCACAGTTTGTCCAGTTGCTGAATCGATTAAGGATAGGCAGAAATGGGTTGCCATGGTACAAGGAAATGCAAGTTTGCTTAAGCAATGAAAAATCAGAGAAGGGGAAAACAATACTGCCCTTTATATTTATGCAGCAATAAGGAAGTGGATGAGTACAATTTTACATGGTGCATGAAGATTGTTGAAACCCAAGCTTAAGATTTGGAGATGACTGCAAGAACTGGTCAAATGGAGTGAAAGATTTGGCATCATACCACAGATTTGAGGACTTTTCAAAATTGGTGTTGATGCTTGTGTTGTTTTTTGCTGTTTGCACTGTGATATTGAGACGGGGGACGCTTAACATATCTACTGTTATAGTTTCAATTTTATCTCATTTTAACCTGCTGGTGTTTTGCTGTTTTTAGAAACTACTTTTAAGATAGATAAGGGAGCAGTTTAATCTACATAAGGTGTTTGCAGATACTGAACATATTGAAGCTGAATTAACTGCAGAAAATCAGTTAGCAGAATCAAAGAGAGCTAAATTCATGGGCACGGGAAGGGGGTGCTGAAGGTGCTGCAGCATCCCCTAATGATAAGGGGTGGAAGAGACAGGGTATAAATAGTTGGTTGAATTACCATAACTAACGGGCTGTTAGTATTGAACATTTGTTTTGAATAGCATAAAGCGCTTGCCAGAAAATACATTTTTAAAAAAGTTTGAAATGTGTGACTTTGGCTCCTGAGTGGCACAATGGAAAAGCGTTCACCATGTCACTCACTAATAAAACTGGTGACGTTTTGGCATCAAATTATATTTAGAACATGTCTTACTATATGATAGTATGTAGAATTGTAATGAAATACAGGTAAATATACTTTATGTTGCCTTTTAATTGATAGGTTACCATTTACACTGTGCACCACCATTGTTGAGTGATACAAGACTGCTACACTATGAAGTTTAGGTACTTTGGTTTAGGTACTTTGTGCTGAGCACTAAATATTTTGGAACTTAGTGAATCTTAGTGGCGTTCCAATGTACTTCTTCTAGAAGGAGCCCAGAAAATCTTGACTTCCAAGTTGTCTGGAATCCAGCATTAACACATTAGCCATTAGTCATTAGCATATTGGCCATTAGCTCATTAGAGATGATAGTGGCAGGAAGGATAGAATAAAAGGAAAACTTAATTTGCAAGCACTATAAATGATTCTTTTTTAATATAGCGCATAGTACAAGGTAGGACATACAGGTTTTTGGACATATCATCAGACGCCATCAGTGATGAGGTCCCTGTACACTTCTGCTGCCAAATACGTGTTGTACATGCAATTTGGTCTCATAATATTAATTATACAGTCAATTACAGAGTCCTGTAAAAATATTATAGTTCCAGTATTTCCATACCATGCATCTGCAGCTCAACCAGTAAGATTACATACATTATTAAAGAAATTAATAACTGTTGTTGAGCATTATAATCAAGACTCAACTGAGGACCAATTCAAAACCACACGATGGAAGATTCCACAGATGGAAGTGGCACAAATAGAAGATCAGCGACATCTGTAGGGAATGTAATACTGATCCCAAACGTAATACGAAATTAGACCATGCAATGCCTAAAAGGGGATTCATAAAATGTTGAAAATAAAATGATATGAAAATTAGGGTAATACTTGCATAAAGAAATCACAGAGGCATTGTAAAATACAAAAAAAAAAAAAAAAGCGTAACTAGTTCATGTTAATGCACAAAACTACCCTACCCCCACAACCAAATGCAAGCTCCTAAACATGTAGAATTTAATCAAATAAGCATCACTTGTGGTAACAATACAGCACGTAACTGCTAAGAGATTCAGTTTCACAGTTTCTGTAAGAAAGTTTGCATTGTGTTACCTAATTATCTCTTAGAGTTAACAAAGAAGAGCTGATGTTGAAGAGGCCCTTAATAGAGCCTCGAGGTATACCTCAAATAAGTTGGCAAGCAGAATAAACTCAGTCACGTTCTGCCCCAGAAAATTGTCTATTGTCAATATGCCATAAAAAGACTTTTGAGATTCTCAACCCCTGCCTCAGGCTGTCAGATAATCAGCACTGTCAAAACTGCATAGAGATTTAGCGCGATCTTGACCTCATCAACCTATAATTGGAATGGAGATTTCTTATGTTTGAACACAAACAAGCAACAAGATGTATATTTGCATTTTTTGTTGTTCTTTTTACCAGTGCATAACACCATTGACAGTAACATGACATGTAGTCAGGCTTTCACTTTTTATTTCTTAGAAATGTAAACCATGGCATCCACTCAGATCATTAAGGCAAAAAAGTCCTTTAACACTCAAGTGATCCTATAGTCCTACACCAACTGGGAACAATTCTGCAGTCAAATTTGGTCCTGGGCGAGTTTGTATTTATATCCTCCAATGATGATTTATTTCTCTGTCAACAAAAAAAACCCCACCAAAAATGAATACAAGTTCATCAAGTACCCTGATTCATTCAGAGCTTGTCTTATGCAAGTGTGCAGTGCTGGATGGTCAGCACAAACCAGGATGGACCAGAGCAGACTCCACACCAGAAGCATGCCCTATGTCAGAATGGCTGTTCAAATTATTCTCAAGGATGATGGACTCTTTGAGGCTATCCTGCCAGAAAATTAAATAAAATGGACAACATAACAAGTGAATGTTTGCAGCTGTCCTCCTCTACCAAAGACAAATATGAGATGGCCATTTTATTAGTTCATGAGATTTGTGAAGGAAGTACCAATGCAAAAAATTTTTACAGATGAAGATATCAAGAATATAATGGAAACGATGGAGAAAAATTAAATGTGCAAGGCGGCAAAGATGGAAGCAGAAGAAAGAGCCAAAGAAGACTTAGCTGTTTGACAAAGCAATGAACATAATGCCAAGTGCATGGGATATGATGAAAATAAATCTGGCAGAGGAACTGTTACAGGGCTTTCATTTTCTAGTTTTTGGCTTAGTCAATTTTGCGACCTTAAAATTTAATAAAATGTTTTGTGGGGCAGAAGCCAAGGCAGCCCCACACAATGCAATGTTTGAACAGGGAACATGCACAGAATAAAGAAAGGAGCAGATGGATAAATACTTTGTAGTAAAGGATGTATATGCCAACTCAAGCATGATCCTGATTGTGACTGAATCATTGAAGAGCTATCTGACAGAGGACAACAACATCAATTGGTCTGACTTGTATGACCAGAAGAGTCAGAAAGTAAGGAGTGAGTTCCAAATAGACTTGGTGGCAGAGGTCAAAAACAACATTACATCTCTGAATGACTCAGATGCAAAAGCTATAGCACTAGGAATTTGTGGTAAAGGCATTTCAATTTGCACAAAGCTGGCAGATTTTGCCCCCACAGGGGAAACTGACAGCTCAGAACCAGGTGGAGCTGATTCAAGAAATTGCAAACTTCCATTAACAAGTGCAGGCCTTCAATGCAACAGGAAAGCAAGTCACTAAGACCCCACCTTTTACCCAGAAACCACCAGAGCTATCCAAGCACAAAGGCCTACACCGTTTGCTGCAGAAAATGTAAGAATACAGATAGAGGAGGCTAGAAAAGTCGTGTATACTGCTAGGCAAATGTACAGCAAAGCCACAGAGAGATTTGAGAAGAACAAAGAGGACATTCAAATTACTCTCAGGAACGGTGATGTCAACGGTGATGAAATTGTAGCTAAGGATCTTACTGCCCTGGGAAAAGTGAAGGAACAGTGGGAGAAAATAGTGTATTACTTTCAAATAGTGACAATCATTAAACCCTCCATAAATAGTACCAGAAAGACAAGCCTCTTTGTATTCTATCAGCATCTTCCTAAAGGACATGGTCTATAATCAATCATTTGAGGTCTCCAACACTGCCAACCTGGTGAACATGATTTCAAGCCCATACACTGAATTTTCTGAGAAGTACGTTATGGGCAGGGTCAGCAGCCTTTGAAGGCTCATGGCCATGGATCACAGATCTGTGGCGTCTGCTTCTGTGGAGCAAATGCAATTACAAGATGGTTGTGTGGAAGCCCAGGTCAAGAAAAACAAGGCTGGATTCAACCAGAAGACAGAGGAACATCTAGTCCGGAGCGTTGAAGAGCTTTGTGCTCTGTTACCCCACATACAAAAGAGCAAGAAGAGAAGGTCAAGTAGGTCATCAGCACCCCTTCTAAGGATATTGACTTCAACTAGTTTGCCTAAAGTTTCACCTCAGATGGAGAAAGAAGTTGAAGCATTTCAAATGATGCCTTGATGGAATTACAGTGAAAGTTATATTAAGCATACTCGATGCCAAACGTGCCAAATGTGCATACTCGAGACCTTCGTGCAGAGTTTGTGCAGGTGAAGGATCTGTATTCAGCTAGACATGCAAAATTCCAAAATGCTGCCAATCCTCTAAATAATGGATGAATTGATCAAAGTTAAAAAAAAAAAAAAATTTAAAAACCTGCATTTTAAGTGCATCATCAAGATTTTAACCAACACTGTTGTGATACCAGAACTTAAACATTTGTGACAGGTTCTTTGCTTGACAACCAAAAAAGAAAATTTTCCTGAAGAGGAACTTGTCCATGTTTGCAAGTTTTTGGTACATGGAGGTAAATTTGTTGTTAAGAATTAGATGTTTTTGTTGTTGTTGTTGTTGTTTTAAATTGTTACATTTATCTTAATTGAATAAATCATAAAAAAAATTACTCATTCTGCCATTTTGTATATCTGTTTTCTCACCAGGGTTCTTTTTTTTATCCCTTTTTTTAAGCTTCTCACTAAAAAGATAATGGTTCCATTGTCAAACCTATTTTGTCATCAAAATAAATGTGCCATTATAGAAGATTTTGTGTTTCTCTGTGGGCGTGTCTTCATTTTCTTCTATAAGACATACATCAAAGTTTTTATTTGCATCTGTTTAGACAAGGTAATGCCCTCAAATGATATTTGATTGTATTTTTAATTTTAGTAAACACACACATCACACACATTTTTACACCAAATCACCCCTACCCCCAGCCTTGTCTGCTTCTAATGTACATTTTTGTTTTCTTTGTCCATATTAATAATCTTTTATGTCTGGGCTGACCAAGCAGGGCATTAATTCTTCATAAGAATGAGTGCAGGCTATACCTTTACTGTGCCCTCAGTGTAAATTGATATAAAATATACTATATAATCTATTGAATTATATGGCTGTTGTGAATAAAGTTCACCTGCGGAGAGTTGGGTTTTGTAAATTAGCTAGTTAAAATGTGTACATCAGTTACTAAGTTATGTAAATTAGCTTGATAATAATAATTATTTATTGATTGATTTATGTATTTCATATTGCTAAAATGTTACAGCTGTCAGTTAGCTTAAATATGCTTATACTCAACCTTCAGCTTTTTCCTGCCCTACTATCCCAATCCACCTTCTTTGGCACGTGATGTGTGCAATGTTTCAAAGCATGCTACGGAAATTGCAGCTTAGATAAGTGTGCCCTAAATCGAGTATACAATTGGCTTTCATTTGTTTACCAAGCACACAAAGGAGGGCAAAGTACGCAAGAAGTCAGCAGTAAACAGCAGTAAACATGCCCGCATGTTGTGATGGTGTGGCAGTTTGTGTTTGACAACTGTTTATTTGTGTGCTCGAGAGGCAACTGGTACATTTATTCGTGCGCTGAGAGAGCACCAGTATGATGGATGTGGCTCGTCTCAGTATGTCGCTTCTCCCACTCGGAGCAGCCTGCACTCCTGCAGTTTGGCCATGGAACAAATGTGTGTGTCTCCTAGTGTTGTGCGCGCGCACACACACACTCACACACACTGTTCTGAGTGTGGTCTAGCCCCGGGTTAACACAACGTCAGGGCAAGCTTAGCCGTGTCTCACCCCTCCGGACTGGCGTCGCCAGAGCAGGTGCTAATGTGTGTGACAGAAGGATACACACATCGTCCAGACTTCCTCAGCTGCGAGGCAGTGAAGAGATCTAATTGAGCCACGGGTTTCCATGGAGAGCAATATGTTCCCATGCTCTGCCGTGGATTTTGTGATTCACTGTGAACTCTGGTTAACCTCCGGACTTGATTTGGTAATTTCTTCATGTTCTACAGAACGTAATAAAAAGAGGAGTACCTGAGGCTCTGAGTGCAGAGGTCATGGACAGGAAATGTTTGCCAGCACTCATATGATGCATTTAGATGCATTATTAGTGTTTAAGTACATTGCAGAACTAAAATTAAAGGTGTGTGCCACAGGAAAACAAGTGTCATGCTGTGGAGTAACTGAAAACTAGAACTAGTTATGCTACAGAACAATGCAACACTTAAGTCAGAGAAGATATTTGAGACAATATAGAGTCAGCATTCAGGTCAAATTTGAAGCGCAAAATTTAGAAAAGTTGGTGACCTCTGAGGTATAGGACTTTGATCAGTGTGTTATGTACTCTAGTAGTCATTACCACTTTTTTTCAGACCAAGTTCATGCTTTTTGGTACTCATCATTTGACTGAGCAATAATGATACTAAAATGAATAACCAACTTGGGGCTAATCAGTCAGCGAAATCTGCAAATTTGAAATTTTATTTAGCTTTGTATATTTTCCCAGTTCAGTAGCCGTTAAGAGTGCAAAGACACCACTAGGATGATTCTCTAAAGTCACCTAACATTAGCTAGGTGACTTTAAATGGAGTACATTAGCTAGCTACATTAGTTACTTTGATTGGAGTGGGGCTGCAGTAGAGATTTACTTCAGAAACGTGCTTCTGTACATAAAATATGTTTCATTGTTTTCATTGTGTCAGAATCCGTTGTTGTCAGTGTCCATTTGTAACAATATCCAGACTCATTTCCTCACCTACATTTACTGCTCTGCAGTGTTTTGACTGTTTGCTGCTCACAAAGAACTCCTCGTAGTGAATTAAAGGTTTTTGAGGTTTTAAAAGAAGATACTGTTGTTCGTCCTTTTGATTTTTTTTGCAGAGCACATTCTGCTGTCTGCTTTGCTTTGATTGCCATCATTAATGGTGAAACACTTCCAGATGGCAGCTATTTTGTCTGTTCATTAGCATGGAAATATACACTAGACTTATGTCAAACAGTATCATATGGTATCGGATGTTGGTGGCAGAGTATTTTTTTTTATGAGTATGAGTAAATGACATACAGTAAAATGTCACAGAAACATAGAATGCTGTCTGTACAGACTGTCATATATATATATATATATATACACACACACACACACACATT